>JAVRKA010000058.1:3000000-3448620 GCA_034508555.1 Venustoraphidia nigricollis | reverse complement strand
AGTAATACAATTTACATTTGTATTTACTGTTAGTTACAAATATTATAAAGTATATAAATGTATAAATGAATTATTTCTTGACCATTTGCATTGGTCTATAGTATTGTAATTCTAAAACAATAATGAATATGTTCTAATCCATGCTAGAAGAAAAAGGATAATTTTATTAGATAAGTTGATTGTCCACAAGCGTGGGTGTTCCCAATGTGCCGTTCGTGCATAATTATTATGCACAGCTGCATGGTGTCTCATGTAACACTTCCCCCCTTAAGACGTTGCTGTCCTCGGCAATGCACTTGGATGAAATTCTTCTGCAGGGAGTTGGGGTGATTCTTCAAGTTGAAATGTAACTTCCGTTTTTGATTTTGAAAAAATGTTCTTGATGTGATTTCTTCTTTTGCAGATAAAATACACAATCAGTGAAAACACTATTAAGTAGATTGGTGTCCAACTATACTTAATAAATTTGTCGTTTATAGATTCGTTTATTTGTTTAAAGTTTGAATTTTTTATAACGTTATGAATGTCTTTTAGATTTACGTCTTCTAAGTTTATTTTGAAATTCGATTCACGATTTGTATTATGTAGTATTAGATTTGGAAGTACAATTTCTTCTTTTATTTTAGAATCGTCTTTATTTATGTAGTTTTCATGTGCGATTGTAAAATCACATTGTTTAGGTAGTTCTATTAAATTAACTTTGTTAATTATTGGTTTAATTTTACACGAACTTAATATTTTTGTAGGTTCAGGTGTAATTACTACGTAATGTACAGAGTCAATCTGTTCGATTATCGGTCTTATTATTCTTTCGGCTTTAGTTAAGTTACACTCGGTTTTTTCTTGATTTCTTATCAAATTGTAAACGCAATTTGGTTTTAAGGCGTTTGTCTTCTTTTGTTGAAAAACGCAGAATGCTTCTCTGTTGTAGACGTCACATGGTTTGTCTCCATACCAGTACGATTCTTGGTTCAAAGTAATGTAGGGTTTTTCAGGTATTAGGATGGAATTATACATATTTGGAATAGGTATCAATTCATATTGTTTAAAGGTTGAATCATAACAGATAGGCACTTGAATGATAAAGTTAACAACGTGATCATTGCTTATGTATGATTTTGCTGTAATCGTTGAATAATATGCATGTAAATTATTTTTTGAAAATGCTAAGGATTCTTGTCCATATTGTTTTTCTATCTCTAAAATTAATTTATGCAATTCAACTGGTTGAAGTATTGTAGTATGCAATTTATTTTCACGTGTAAAGGTAATAGCGATTTCTAAATCAGTGAGAAATTTATGAATTGAATTTAGATTTAGAATTATGTCGTTAATTATGAATCTTTTTTCTATATAGTTAGTATTGTTAACTATAGTCGATGCGAGAGTTTTCTGATTGTTTGACAGGGCTGTAATAGTTTTATTATAGTTTTCTAAAAGGTTTTTATTTAGAGAAATTTGATTATTACCTTGTTTAATAAGTTCAGATTGCTTGTTTTTTAATTTTTTGATTTCGGTTTCGAAATTTTGTGCGTCTTCATGATCAAGGTTACCTGATATAGCTTTAATTATCGAACCTAGTCCGTCAATTAAACCTCGTTTACTTTTATGTGATTTGTGATAATTGGTTGGTCTTAATAGAACGCTATAAAGTTTTTCAAAATTTAGGTTTAATATATTATTTAACTCAATTGTTCGTTCTTTTAAACTAGCAGATAACATAGTAGATAGCGAAGTATTTGCAAAATTGAAGTTATGATTTTGGATTTGGATCAGATTATTTTCTAATAGGTTCAGGTCATAATAATGTATGACTGTATGAGTTGTTTTTTGGATCTTTGTATTAAACAGGAAAAAGGGTAAGATTCCAGGGTTGTCCGAAAGGTCAGTTATTCGAACTTCTTGGTTCATTGTCATTGTCAGGGTTGTTGTAAACAGTCTGGAATTGTAAAGGTTTTTTAATTTGTTGTTTATGAAATATACCTTTAGAAGTTTTGACTTTCAAGTTGCGATCTTTTTGAACTGTAGCCTTTTTTGCTCTAAGGTCATGTTTTAACCTAGGTTTGGTTTTTATATATGCTTGTGTATCATCGGGATAATTAGGAGGTTGTTGTCTTGTTTCGTTAATTTTATCCATTGTTTTTTGTTTTTTATTATGTGTGTTTTCTTGTATGTTTTGGTACAATGTTTTTGTGATTGCCCTATGATTTTGGACATAGTCTGTTAGGAATTTTTCGTTTAAGTTTATAGTTAAAATTTCGTTTTTGTCTATATGTCCATAATAAACATCTACAGGTTTTAGTTTGGTTGTTGTGTGAATAGAGTTATTATAACCTATTATTGCGTAGGTCATTTGTTCGCAAGGTGTTGTTTTGGGGTGGCTATTTTGAATTATTCTTAAGTGTTCTAAAAGTGTAGAGTGTAGGCGTTCAATTGTTCCGTTAGATTGGGGGTGTTGTGGTGTCGTGAAATGTAGTTTTACATTGTGTGTTCGACAAAATTCTTTTAATATAGTATTATTAAATTCGGGTCCTCCATCTAATCTAATTTGTAGTGGTGCACAATGATGGCTGAAATGTGTTAATAATTTGCTCACTACGTCTAGAGCGTTACTGCTATTTACTGGGTATGCTTGAGAAAATTTACTGAAATCATCGATTATTGTCAAAAATTTTTGTTTCTTGTACTGAAACAAATCGATCGAAATAATTTCATTAGGTTTGCTAGGTGTTGGTGTGATTTGTAACGGTGGTACGTTAGGGTTTCTTTCATATTTTGCTAATTGACATATTTCGCAGTTATTTATGAACTTCGTGATATGTTCACGCATTTTGGGCCAGTAGTATTGTGTTTTAAGTTTATTGTAAGTTTCATCGATGCCGCGATGATTAGTTTTACCAAGGTGGTAATTGGTTATTATCGATTCTTGTTCTTGCAAGTCGTTTTCGTCAATAAGAAGTTTATTCGTTTGTGTTAGGCAAAAAGCTTTATTTTTAAAAGTTTTTTGTAGAGTTGTGATAAAATTGTCATACCTATTTCTATTAGAGAAATAAATACCATATTTCCATTTCGGATTGATACGTTCTTTGAATAAGTCAAATATTTCTTTTTCGAAATTTTCATTGGATATAAAGGCTTCTATTCTATTTTTATCAGGGAAAGGTTTAGTTATTTTTGGTTTACAAACAAATGTATTAACGAATGTAATTATTATTTGATTTCCAAAGTAGTTAAGTGGTTTTTCACATACAGGTATTTCCAGAATAGGATTTTCAACGTTTGTGTGTATAGTCGCATCGTCGTCATTCTGTCTGTTATTCAGGATTAGAAATTCTTGTAAAATGTCTTCAGGATCTAATTCGGGTATATCGTTGTCTTTTAGCAGGTCAGCTAAATTTGATAGTGGTATATCATCCAAAACGTCATCTAGATCTTCTAGATTTGGTACGTCAGGGTTTAAGGGGATCATAGAAATTTCGTCGGGATCTTTGGTGACAGTTTTCGTATGGATCTCGATGCGGGAAAGGGCGTCTGCGTTTGTGTTTGATATACCTTTTTTATATATTATATTGTAATCGTATTCTAATAGCTTTAGTCTCCAACGTACTAATTTTGAATTTGGCTCTTTCAAATTAAATAGCCATTGCAAAGGTTTGTGGTCGGTGATTATTGTGAATTTGGTCCCGAAAACATATGGTCTAAACTGCTTTACGGCGTAGACTATTGCTAAAAGCTCTTTCTCAATGGTCGAGTAATGTTTTTCATGTTCATTTAAAGTACGTGAGGCGTATGCTACTGGTCTATCTTTTCCGATCGGCCCTTGACTCAGAATAGCGCCTATTGCTAAATTTGAGGCGTCAGACGTAACGTTAAATGGTTTCGAAAAATCAGGGTATGTTAGTATCGGTTCGTTTGACAATAAATTTTTACAAAGTTCGAAACAGTCTAAAAATTCTTTGTCATGAATAATTTTGGCATTTTTACGTAGACACTTAGTTAAAGGGGTTGTAATCTTAGCGAAATCTTTAATAAATTTGCGATAATAACCTAGAAGTCCCAAAAATGATTTGATTTCTTTCTGTGTTTTTGGTAATGGAAATCTCTGTATGCATTCAATTTTTTCAGGGTTTGGTTTTATACCGCTCGAAGTTACAACGTGTCCTAGAAATTTTGTCTCTTTTGATAAAAAGTTACATTTGTCGAGTTGGATTTTTAATTGTGATTCACGCAATTTTTTAAATATTAGTTTTATATTTTGAATGTGCTCGTCTAAGGACGTGGAAAATATAATTATGTCGTCCATGTAAATTAAGCAAATTTTATTAATTAGTTCACTAAAAACTTCGGTCATAGCTCTTTGGAAAGTTGAAGGTGCATTTTTCAGCCCGAACGGCATCCTAAGAAATTCGAAATGTCCGTTTTCGGTTGTAAAAGCTGTTTTCTCTATATCTTTAGAGTCCATCTGGATTTGGTGGAACCCTGAGGCAAGGTCTAGTGTGCTAAAGTAGGTAGCTCGTCCCAATTTGTCAAGGAGGTCTGTGATATTAGGAATAGGGAATTTGTCATCTACAGTTTTGTCATTTAGTTTTCGGTAGTCGATCACCATTCTCCATTTTGTTTTGCCGGAGGCGTCTGGTTTTTTCGGAACTATCCAGACTGGGCTGGACCAAGGAGAGTAACTGGGTCGGATTATATTTTGCATTAACATTTTTTCGGTTTGTTGTTTAACTTCCGCCTTGTGTATGTGTGGGTATCTGTACGATTTTGTGTATATTGGCAGTTCATCGGATGTTCTAATTTTGTGCTTTGTATTACTAGTAAACGTTAAAGGTTGTCCCTCAATATGGAATATATCAGGAAATTCTTTACAGATTTGTAATATTTTAAATTTTTCTTCTGGATTCATATGATTTGTTCGTATCAGTGATTCTATACCGGGTGATTCAAAATGTGTCTCGGAATGAAAAAGTTGAAAAGAATTTGTATCGTAAGAAATAACGTTTATCGGATGTGTTAAAGCTAGTACTTTTTCGTTTTTCGTGTCATTGGACAATTGTATTGTAGCTAAAAAATTGTTCGAACAAGCTAAGATTTCTGGTATTTGAACGAAATTAATTTTTTGTTCTGGTATTAAAATTGTTCCATTTTTATCTACAGGTATTTTTGTTGTTATCGAAGAACAGGGTGGTATTTTTACTTCAAATATAATTTGATTTCCACTTTCTAAATAGTTAAAAGGTATTTTAACATTTGGAGTGTCAATTTCTTGTTTTCTGAAATTTATCTGTGCTTCTAGTAAGGATAGATTATCTATGCCTATTAAACCGTCATATATGTTATGAAATTTAAACATATAAAATTTGATTTTAGTGTCGGTCTTGAATTCTTGGAAGGATTTGATGTTAATGGAACCGTTACAACTGTGGGAATTAAATACAGTAGAAACAGTAAAAGTTTCTGGTTCAATAAATTTTGAAAAGTATTTTTTTGCAATGTTAGGATCAATAAAAGATTTGGTAGATCCTGTATCGATCAGAAGTTTCAGGGGTGGATTCGCGATTTGTATATATGGTAAACGGCTTTTATTACAAATGTTATAACTTTCTATGTGTGTTCGGTTCTGTTCTCGACAAAATGAAAATTTTGGTCATCGAATGATTGTTCTGAATTTTCGAAAGTTATTTCGCTAAATTCGTCTGAAAAATCTGGTTCTAATTGATTTTGTTTATTGTTATCGGTGTGTAAATCTGTGGAATGCATATATTCGGTGTTTGATTCCTGTATATCTGTTTCGTTATTAAACAATTCTTCAGATATAATTGTTGGTCTTTGATTTGGGTTTTGGTTTCTAAATGTGAAATTATTATTTGGTGTAGTGTTTCGAGTAGAAATACTCATCGGAGTCGGGTTCTGTATCGGTCTGTTTGTATTTGGGCGAAAAACATTTTGGTTTCTCTGAATATTATTATTTCTAAAAGCTGGTATATTAGTTGGGAATCGTTGTTGAATTTGTCTCGGGTTTAAGTTTGTAACTGGTTTTGACGGGAAAACAGTTTGTTGAGACGGAATCTGTTGCATGTTAGATGTGGGTCTGGGTTGATTAAAATTAGGATAGAAATGATATCCGGGATAGTTTTGATTTGTATTGTTATTAGGTTTAAATGCATTTGGTTTGGTTGTCAACTTATTTATGTTTTGTGTTTTGCTATTAACATTTGAAGGAAAATTTCCAATCACTTTGCTTTCATCTATCAACAAGTTACGTGCTGTTTCCAACGAACTAGGTCTAGATGTACGCAAAAATGTTGCCATAGGCTCAGATGTATGTTTAATTAAAACTTTCATAGCTAAGTTTGAAAATTGGGTATGTTTAATTACACGGGTTGGTTCGTCATCGTTTAATTCGGTATAGGTAATCAAAAGACTCAGAGTGTGATAGATTTGTTCATAAAAATCTAGGTAGCTCTGTGTGCTCTTTTGCCTTAGACTAAGAAGCGCAAACAAAAGGTCATCTTCTTCTCTTTGATCGCCATAATGCCGCATTAATGTATCCTTAATAGTTGCCCAAGTTTTAGCGCGACTATTAATGATAACCGTTTTTGCTTTACCGGTGATACGTGACATAAATCCATTGTAAAGTCGAACGTTTTGATAATTTGTAGGGTTGGCTCGATCATGATAATAATTAATAAGACTATCAACCGTATTCAAAAAATCAGTAAGAATCTCAGGGTTATTACCGTTAAATTCGGGTATGAATTGAGTTTCCCTCAGATCGAAAATTGGTAAATTCTGTGTATTTGTCATGTTTGCTGTATTATTAATTGGTGGTACAGATATAGTTAAATTTTCTAACAATTGACTTAATGTGTCAGATTGTGTTAAATTGTCAACCATGGGTATACCAATAATATTGTTTAAAATTATAAATCGACTGCAATAGCCATATATTGAATAATCAAGTTGTTGCTTTGTTATTTGTGTCGGAACAATAAAGGAGTTTTCAAGGAATCACTTTTGAAACAGAAAATGTACTCACAGTATGATGAATGTAGTCCGTTGTTTCATAGTACTAGTAGGTTCTTCTTGAGGTGTAGTTGTAGAGAATTTTCGCTTCTCTCCCCCGCAAGAGTATCGACTGCGCCAGTTATAAGTTTGCAACCAAAACTTGTGTTTTTAAAAAGTATAATTATTATTTATTATTAAAAATTAAGTTTGTATTTTTTATTATGAAAAAAGTATAATTTCAGTAATACAATTTACATTTGTATTTACTGTTAGTTACAAATATTATAAAGTATATAAATGTATAAATGAATTATTTCTTGACCATTTGCATTGGTCTATAGTATTGTAATTCTAAAACAATAATGAATATGTTCTAATCCATGCTAGAAGAAAAAGGATAATTTTATTAGATAAGTTGATTGTCCACAAGCGTGGGTGTTCCCAATGTGCCGTTCGTGCATAATTATTATGCACAGCTGCATGGTGTCTCATGTAACACGCCCAACTCCAGAGTAAAAATTCAAGGTCAACCTAGAACGGTAAATATTATAACGAGCTCGGCTGTTACTTGAAACACCCCGTGTAATGTGTCTACAGTATTCGTGCCGTTATGTTATCATCAATTTATCACCGGTCACGTGACACGGCACCCGGCACCTTGTTATGTATGGTCACGCTTTCCATCACGGAACTAGGCACAGGATTGTCATGTATAATATTATTGTTGTTGGTAATTGTGTGACTGACCCAACACAGGGCAATTCACCGCAAGTAAGTATACGAATGTAATAACTAGAAAAGAGCGGTTAAATGATGTATTATAGAAATAAAATTATTCAATAACAATTACATTGACATAATGTGCGTTTGATTTCAACCAACATATTGGCTTTATCCGGGCACCAGACATAGCAACAATATTTGAACACTTGTTTTAACTAGAGATGGGGTTTATAAATCGATTATTCGAAATAATCGATTATTTGCCTGCCAATCGATTCCGATTATTTCGAAAAACCGATTGTGGGGAAAACCGATTATTTTATTATCGTAAAATCGGATAATTGCCTGTTCGTTCCCACAGTTTTAAAAGAACAATAAAACTCTTTTTCTTCTATAAAATCGGGAAAAATATTCTTTTTGTGATTTTTTCGAATAATCGATTTATAATCACCATCCCTAGTGTTCAAATATTGTTGCTATGTCTGGCACCGGCATTACATCTAAAATATTTTTGACTGCCATTGAATAATAGGGGCGCCCGACACAGACAAATATTGGAACAAAGACTTTGCTCACACATTTGAACACATGTTTGCTGCACCAGCCAGACATGCTTTGCAGACACTTTTAGCAAACGTGTCTGCAAAGTATTCAAATAGATAACAAACAAGATGGACGACGATTTTGTGGACCAAATTTCTATTTTTATGATTTTTGCTTTTTTGGTTCCATATACATGTTTCTTCTTTAAGTAACTCAATAAATTCAACGACACTTTCGTGGCTCCAGTCCATCTTGCGACTGAACAAAGCGCCCGTTCTACTCAGTGATTTAACCCCCAAAAGATAAAAAAATTGGAAACCGATTGTATTTTCCGCGACCAAGCACGTTTCATACCATATTCTATTACAAAAAAAAAAATTAAAAAAATTACGTATTGATATTCTGTTTGCGTAGTGTGTTTGTGTGTTTTTTTTTCTATTAAAACCCCAAACTGTGTATCTCGGTTTTCATTGGTTAAATAATTTCAAAGTGGAACATGTGATGAGCTTTTTGGCTTTGAAGGTTCGTTATATTAATTTGCACTTTTACAGGTGCCACTGCTGAAGTAGCAAACCTTAAAATTGCGTAATCAATGCTTAATCAAGTATTAATAAAGGGACAGAATACCTCTTTCCAATCTGATGAGCTGAGAGAATGTCTCACCCACATTTAAGGTGGATACATATATAGTGATTTTCTTCTAAAAAGAAGAAGTTTTAGTTTCACAAAAAGACGAGAATATACGTTTGTGAGCATGAAACAGGTCACGGCTAAGCTGATCGAAACCAAATTTTGATATGATGTTTAATATGTAAAACCTCATTGTTTTTGGGGAAAATCAACGCATGCGCAGGAGAAATGTGTGATATAGATGTAGTTTTTTCTATTATAATATAAGTAGATTAGACAGGGAGTGAGGCATAAGATAACAATTTACTATTTGCTCTCTTTAATGATCTACGTTTCGGCAACAATTTGCTCTTTCTTCAGGATCTTAAAATAGCACAAATTGTTGCCGAAACGCAGATCATTAAAGAGAGTAAATAGTAAATTGTTATCTTATGCCTCACTGCCTGTCTAATCTACTTACATTATAAAAGAGGTGACACTAAAATTGATATTATAATATAGTATACTTTTCATAACGGTAAATATTTAGAAAAAAAGTAAAATAAAAACCCCGGGTCGCAGTGCCAAAACCCTGCCGACAATATAGTGTATTTGCTTGTGTAGGGCCGTGTGGTTTTATACTTTTATTAAGTGAAATTAAGTTTGTTTTTGGGCAAAATAAAAAATTTAACCCCTTAATACACCCCCTAAAATAACATTTTTTTCTTAATTGTAATATTATTATCAATCTAATGTCTACACCGAATTAAATACACCCTTCAATAAATAAGTCACTATCTGCAAACTAGTGTTTTCATAAAATTTGTAAATCCGGTCCTGTCGGGCCGATTTTATTAAAATTGTGGGGACACTTTTTAATCACTACCAGAGGGTTAAATTTCAATTTTGAAACGATTCGGAGAATTTTTTCGGTATTTTGGGGCCCAAAAACAGTTTTCAACCCCTAAAAACTACCCTTAAAATAGCCCGATTAGGCCCATTTTAAATAGGCTTCTTGCGTCGATGGGTTTCAACCCGTGGCCCAAATTTCGTTGAAATAAATTAACTCTTTCGAAAGTTATCGCGCGTACACATTATTATATATATATATATATATATATATATATATATATATATATATATATATATACATATATATATAAACATTTTTAAAAATGGTGCCAACGTGTTTAGGAGGTTATGAAACGTCGAGAAATTTTGGTCCGACCCCTAGGTCCCGCCATCCGACCGACGCCAATAGTGTATGTTGCCTTATGGCAAATACACTAATAAACCACCTGTTATTCCATTTTGAAATTATTATACTAATAAGTAGAAATGCGCGGTTTCGAACCTCGGCTCGAAATAGGCGACGAGAAAATTTGCTAAGCCCGTGTCGAAATTTCTTGTCTCGGCGGCAAAACTACACATACGTATGTTTTTGCTACATTTTCATTATCTGTAATTACCGTCATTTAGTCGAGAGTCTACTGTTATGCTACGTGGCTTATATTATTGTTAGATAATAACTATTTGAGTAGAATAAGTTTTTGGAAAAAATCGGTTATGAAATTTGAAAATCTAACTACGAATTTAAATACCTTGGAAATTCGGAACAATTTTTTTACCGTTTTACTCTAAAATATACAGGGAGCTTATATTTGCGAAGGGCATATTTTACACGCTACGCAATGTACCTAAAAGAAAGCACGGCTTAATAATATAAGATTAATATATACAATTAAAAGAAAAAGTTTTATATTTAGTTCGAAAGTTTTCGTCCGGTTGTATTGTTTTCACAAAATATTCAAAGATATTGACACTATAACGTTCCACTGCACACATTATTAAGGTAGTAGAACCATATTGAAAGCTAGTACAATATATTCCATCTCTCGTCGGTTCGTGAGCCAAAAAGACTTTGCAGGTACTTTATTAGCTTTGAGAATTTAATGAAATGAAAAGTTTGATATAACTTATAGCAGCTTTTACATACTTTGTAAAATGTTAAGCTTTGAAACATAAAATGACACACGTTTCAAAACACTAAAGATTTAGCATAGAGGCGTCTTCAAGAAGTCTTTCAAATGACAATGAACTGGTGTTTTTAATTAGCGATACCGATTTTTAGTGTATTTGCCATAAGGCAACATACACTATTGGCGTTGGTCGGATGGCGGGACCTAGGGGTCGGACCAAAATTTCTCGACGTTTCATAACCTCCTAAACACTTTGGCACCATTTTTAAAAATGTTTATATATATATGTATATATATATATATATTTATATATATATATATATACGTATATATATATATATATATATATATATATATATATATGTGTGCGGGCAATAACTTTCGAAGGAGTTAATTGATTTTAACGAAATTTGGCCCACGTGTTGAAATCCATCACCGCAAGAAGCCTATTTAAAATGGGCATAATCGGGCTATTTTAAGGGTAGTTTTTAGGGGTTGAAAAATGTTTTTGGGCCCCAAAATACCGAAAAAATTCTCCGAATCGTTTCAAAATTGAAATTTAACCCTCTGGTAGTGATTAAAAAGTGTCCCCACAATTTTAATAAAATCGGCCCGACAGGACCGGATTTACAAATTTTATGAAAACACTAGTTTGCAGATAGTGACTTATTTATTGAAGGGTGTATTTAATTCGGTGTAGACGTTAGATTGATAATAATATTACAATTAAGAAAAAAATGTTATTTTAGGGGGTGTATTAAGGGGTTAAATTTTTTTTTTTGCCCAAAAACAAACTTAATTTCACATAATAAAAGTATAAAACCACACGGCCCTACACAAGCAAATACACTATATTGTCGGCAGGGTTTTGGCACTGCGACCCGGGTTTTTTATTACTTAAAATACTCGTTACTAAAGTATTCAGTAATTATTTTATCAATTCCTATATTCAATGGTATATTATATATAATCTACGATATAAATTACTTCTAGAAGAAAACATGTTTCGTTTGTACGGAACACTAAAACGGTTAATCTTTTCAAAGTTTTGGTCTAAAATTGCACAAAATATTAAAAGTGTTTCAGGTTCAATTATGAGATTACGCAAATTATCGCTTCGGGGTATTTTTCAACTTTTTAGATCGCAGGAAACTACCTAAGTTTATAAGGGAATTACTCTTCTATTACTGATAGTAATCTAATTATGATTCTTTCCCGGATTAGTAATCGTTACTTCGGGAAACGCGTGTTCTTGTAACGAATAGTTACTTTGTCGATATCACGGTGTCTAAACGCGTGTTAATGTAACGACTAGTTACTTTCTCGATATCACTGTTTCTAAAATTACGTGGATTAAAATTTTCATTTTTGATGTAAATAATAACATCTCTGTACCAGAAATATGTTGTCTTCCAGTGGGCATCGAATTTGTAATTTAAGTCGAATAATATTGCTACTACTAAATTTAGTACTTTATTTATGACTATAGCCGCTCAAGCACATTTTAAACTGCTGCTGAGTTATTTTTGACATAACTACGGAATTTCAATATTGATCAGTATGAAGTGAAACATAAGAATACTTGTTGCTTAAACGTTATTAAATTCAAAATAAGATTAAATTTACAGACAGATATCTTCTTTGTTCTACATTAATTTTCATAATTTGAAACAAAAAGTAGTTGGGTAGTTTAATTTTGCAGACAAATTTTAATATTTCACAATAAACCTGGGTTTTTCATATATTTAGCTTCCTAGGACTTAACAATAATATTATTATTACTACTATATAAGTTAAACGGATTTGAGAATCCACTTATTCAAGATCGTTGAAATGTTAACTATTTAAACGTTGTTGCTGTGGTTTACCTATTGCATACCCACAGTTTGTATGCTGTAATCCGAAATTTGATGAAAATGTCAATTATGATTAAAATAGTTATGTGGATTTAATCGTAATAATTGTACGTCTGATATTTTGGATTGCATTCTGGCATCGCTCCGTTATGCTTTGTGTCCAGATGTACTATACGACGAAGATAATTTTAGAAACTGAAAATGTATGTAAAATTGTTCTCTGGAATTCTGCATACTGTCGTCCATATTAAACTGCATACACCTACACGTCCTTAACGCGACGGTGTGTGGTGTGTGTGTGTTATGTCGCCATACTTGCAATCTTCAAATACTGGCTGTCCATAATAAAATAGTACCTGGAGAACTCTAATAGTATTTTGGAAATAGGGATTGCAATGCTAAATCCAGCACATTTTTGGCCTTGCTGGATTCCGCGGTTCCGCAATCAGCCAAAAACAAGTAATTAACTGGGTCTGAGAAGGATTATGATAAGATATTTAATAAAGAAATTACACTTTATGAAAGTGAGGGAATAAGAGGTGAAAACCTATCTTTAATTTAGTTTCTTAGCCAAGGCCAAACTGATATTTTGTTCAGTTACTCGCTTAGTTAAAAGATTGAGGTTAACATGGATCAAAATTTTGAACTGAGCAACAAAATGGACGACAGGTGACTTCAACAGGAAGAAATGATAGAATTATCTTTAACGTGGAAGGAAAGTTTGGTTGAGGAGCACCCTTTGACTAGCCTGAGGCCCTGTTGATGGAAATATATTTTCCGAAACGTAGGCCACAAGCGAAACATCGGTAAAGCTTCTTTTTTTCAACTGTTCCTCAACCAAACTTTCCTTCCACGTTAAAAATATATATTGGAACAAAAAATATTAAAGACGATAGAATTAACAAAAAAAAAAAATAACAATAAAACGCAGTGTCTAGGGTGATAATCGCGAGGTATACAAAAGTACCATAATTTTACATCCGTTTTAACTTTTTCGAAAAGTTTATCAACTGCCAGAATTAACTGGTCCTAGTAATTAATATCGATTCATTCTTAATTTACGGTTTAGAATCTGGGTATTAATTATTATTAACTATAAAAGACGTTGGAGCGAAGATGTAGCTACAGACGTTCGTATCTATCACAAACATTTCAAAAAAGGTCGTCTGTTGTATCGACGAATGTTGTTTTTAAATTCCTTCTCACAAGCGATCCAGTTCAAACACAGCCAAACCTATGACAACTGTTAAAATCGAGCAAGGAAAGCGAAACTAAACCAATAAAAAATGTCACTGAAAATTGCCCGCATTCTCGTGGAGAAATAAAAAACGATTCATGGACGTTCTACAATTCTTCTGTTGTTATAACCAAGGTAATAAGTGCATAGTTCGTTCATTGAATAAAATTCTTTTGCTATCAAATCATTTTTCAATTTAAAAGTAAAAAAAAAACATTTGCAACTGTGTGTGTCGTGACACTTACAGGATGTGAAGCTTCTTAAACTATACTCAAAAGTTAAATAGTATAAATTGACAATTTACCAATATTAAATTGTCGTTTTCCGCATTGAAACAGTCCTAACAAAACAGAAAAAATTCTGTGACTTAGGGCCGTATTAATAATGGAAAGTTCATTTTTGATTCATTCTAGAGCCCTCGCTACTGTGAGAGTTAATGTCTACCTATAGCTAAAAATAATTGGCTCTCGCATGTAGTGAATTTGAGTGTTGTAAATTATTATATTATGAAGGATTAAAATGTAGAATTGTGTGCACAGTAGAGTAACTGATTAACTCATTCCGCCGCGAAAGTGGAAAGATTCTGGTTTAAATCCAGACGGTGACGTGTTGGAATAATAAATTTTTCTAATATAGTACTACAACAATGAATGTTTCTTAACAATTATAGCAGACAAAAGCTATTATACTAAATAAAATAGTAAAATTTAGTGTAGTTCAATCAGATCATTCATTAAATTCGTCATATATTCCAACCGATTTTTTTGTTAAAGTGACGTCGCAAAATTGATTACAAGCAGTGCAACAGATTCGAAAGATATGAGCGTCGTTCAACTTTTCACTGCAATGGAAGAAGAGCATTGCTTCGAAATTTGCACGAAACCTACTGTACATCAAGCACCAGTTGTGAAACTGAAAAGTGCATAAGTGACACTATATTTGACAACACACCTCCCGTAAGATTACTAGCTATTGATCGAAATCCACATTTTATAACTTCATTATTATTTTTTTTAAATTTCACAATGCATCACTAACATAAAACGTCGTTTAAATTTTTATCTGGAAAACTTCCGTATTGGGTCGTGTGGTGGCAGGCGTTTAGGCCACACTAGTTGTTTCTATAGTTTGTATGATATATTTTTCGTTGCCATGGTTACATCGTCAGCGTTAAATATTTAACGTAAACGTTAAGCGATCCGAAAGCTGGCATAAAAAGTTACATTTAAAAAATTAAAAAAAAAATATATATCGTACAAAAACGACAGGCTGTATAATCTAGTCTCAGAGTCCAGCTTCTCAATTTTCACATCAAGTCCATCTATCAAACTGAAATTGGGCAATAAATTTAAACGGAACTTGATAACTTTATTAGTGTAATCTTTTATAAAATTACGAACTCGCCCATAAATCCGCAGATACGGGTTTTTAAATTATACAGTGGAATCCGTTTATAATGACATCGAAGGGAATTGACAAACACGTCATACTAAGCGGACGTCATACAAAGCATTTTTGTGAAGAAAAAACAACCGTCTTTTTTTTAAGTAGCATAGGGCCGCTCACGGGTATTCCTTTGTTTCTCGTGATTTTAAACCCCTGAATTAACGCTTTATCAACATTTTCTTGTCGCGATTTTCGAAGCCTCTTCGGTTTCAAAACATT
Organism: Venustoraphidia nigricollis; assembly: GCA_034508555.1. Taxonomy (NCBI): domain Eukaryota; kingdom Metazoa; phylum Arthropoda; class Insecta; order Raphidioptera; family Raphidiidae; genus Venustoraphidia; species Venustoraphidia nigricollis. Next base: position 3,433,000 of record JAVRKA010000058.1, on the reverse strand, counting down.
TGAATTGAACGATCGCTTAATCCTGTTCTTGTTTTTGAAAATCATTGAGATTGTCGAATTACCGACGCCCAATTCCTTTGCGAGAGATGAGTTTGATTCTCCATTTTCTAATCTGCATATTATTGCACCTTTCTCCTCAATCGTAAATGCTTTACGACGTTGAGATGACATTTTTTACGTAGGATATCACTAAAAACAACGCGTGACGTTCAACTATCAATTACTAACTGAGATTCAAAACAAAAACAAGCCACGTGCCGAACGTTGTCAGGAATCAACGAACATTGCCGAAAAATCATGTCGGTCACTATAAACGGACAAAATTTATTAAAAATGGGTCATAATAAGCGACATGTCACTATAAGAGAAGTCATTATATCCGACTTTGTTACAAAGAATTTTATATGAAAACCAAACTTCGTTTTTAATTACGTCATAATAGGCGGTTGGTCAATATAGGCGGAGTCATAATAAACGGATTCTACTGTATATCTGTGCGTTGGAATAAATTGTATTTTTTCACAATAAAACAAATCGGATAACATGGAAAGATAAATACCTGGTGGGTGTTCACCTTCATTATTCTATTTTTAACTACAGCACGTCACTTGAAACGAAACAAAAATTATGGCCTTTTTCTGGTAGCATAAGTGCGTGTGTGTTAAATATATAGAGCCGTGTTATAGATACAATATATGCGTGTAGCAAAAATCATATTTTTGACGATGTTCGAAGTAATTACTGACTTTGAAGATAATTACCATCACAGACATTTTTCCAAGAAATTTTATGCTGTTTTATCCTTCTCATACCGTTTAAATTTTGGTATTTAGCCTTAATAACACATGTTTTAAGGCGCTTTTAAATACGTTTTTTATAACGAAAAATGTAAATCAAGTTTTTATCTCCTGACGGTATTGTTCACCACTGATACTTGGATAGGTGGCTTTTCTGACTTCGTCGTCGGGTCGAACACATCAAAATATTATATTGTTAAAGTCGACTGGATTTGTGGAATTATAAAATTTGACTCAATAAGTAAATTTAATAAAAGAGCTTGAGGTTTACAAGACATTAACCCAACAGTCTCTCGTTCTATACTGACTATTTGCCATTCAAATGAGTAAGGTTTTATACTCGTGGCAACACAGCATAATTCCCCCGTAATGGACGCCAAGCTTTAGGAAAAGAAGGGTCACGAAAAAACATTCCTGCTGTAAATACTCACATGTATATATTAATTAGCGTGTTCACGTTGTAGTGATTTAAAAAATCATCGATGAAAAGCAGTCTTTTAATTAATCAAATCAGATAACACAACCGTTACGTCACAGTGCAGTAAATAAAGCCGTGCAACAATAGCATAATATCATTAATACAGCACGATACGTTGCGTTACGTATATTAACTGCATATGTAAATGTTGTGTGCAGCTACAAATATTTTTACTTACCAATGCAGGTGAGAACAGTAGCTAAATGTTGCATTAACAATACGAATGTTTGTAACAAGAAACAATCAACAACTATCTGCATTAACTTCTATATCTGTGAGCAAAAGACAAAAACGCTTATGTTGAATTTGTAGTAAATTAGGTCACTGAATTAGCTGAATTTATCAATGATCCATTTTTTTGTAACAACATTTTTTTAATTTAGTATAATAGCTTATGTCTGCTATAATTGTTAAGAAACATTCATTGTTGTAGCACCATGTTAGAAAAATGTATTATTCCAACACGTCACCGTCTGGATTTAAACCAGAATCTTTCCACTTTCGCGGCGGAATGAGTTAATCAGTTACTCACGGTGCACACAATTCAACATTTTAATCCTTCATAATATAGTGATATACAACACTCAAATTCACTACATGCGAGAGCCAATTATTATACTAAATTAATTCAGCTGGTACGTAGCTACAAGCGTATGTAAAATATCTACTAACATTTTTTTAGTCAGTTTTGAGTAATATTATGTAAAAACGTTTCAGCTCTACACAAATTCCAAATTTAAACTGAATTCCAAATAGTTTATTAATCCTTCAGTGGATGTGTGAGTTTCCCAAAAGTTTCTATTCGCAGCAATGCAGAGGCAGCACTGTCCATGACAACATGAAGAAATCCTCACATATCAAGGAACCATACGTTGGAAACGTTGAACCAAGCTAAGTTATTTTTTTCTTTTATTTTAATTAACTCAAAAATATTTCTTATTCTTATTATTAACTAGCATTTTATCAGCGACTCTCGAGGAAAATCCTCAGCCAAGAAAAGCGCGTCTATCTTATTATACTTTATTAAAAATTATTGCATCTTTTAAAAATTAATTGTAAATGTAAAATGTTCCATGTGTACCTAACTGAATTATAATTAAATATGATCAGAAATTTCAACTTTAAATTCTTAACTGGTCGATTCGCGGCACCCCGGGCTACCGCCCCCTTAGATTCGGTAGTATGCACTGATATTTTGTAAGATATACATATATATAACATACAATATCTTTTCATTTTAGATCACTGGTTGTTAGATTTTTTTGTAAAATGATATTTAGTGTTATTGTCCAAAATTTTTTGCTGTCGCGAACGAGTCAAAATTCGCTGACAGACCTTAATTCTGAATAAATTCGTAACGATGTGGTCACGATGCATTTGTCGCTAATTTCTGAAATTTTATTCTTGAACATCATTAGAAAAATGAAAAATATTCCATTTCTTCATCGTTGGATATAAGGTATCATTCAATACAAATATGCATTCAAAACACTGTGATTTTTCATTCTGAAACAATTGAAAAATGAAGCGTTATTTTGTTCTTTGGAGTGCAGTTAGCCGATAAAGAAAAAGTAAATCCATTATGCATGGGTGAAACACAATCTCCGAGTCCCAGAGGAGATAAACGTGGTTGTGGGGATAAACGATACACTTAAACCAGTCGGATCACTATGGCGTTGGACGTCGATGTGCGAACGGACAGATCGACGAATACACATTTGTTTCATGTCGATAAATCCGTACTTGTGCAGGCTCAGTGTTGTAGCGGGACTCGGCTTCGATTGCTGCTCGTGTTGGAAATATACAGGAATCAAGTGCTTTTCTAATGCCGGCCACACACGTAACTGCAAACTTGTCAAGTATACATGCGCTTGAAGTTTGATCAAGTTTGCATTATGGCCATATGGGACACTCACGCACAAGTTTGCTTGGAGCGGCGTCAGTTCTACAACGAGAAGTGACGTGCAAAAGTAAAGTTATTAACTATGGCATCCACATATGATGAAGCTTTAGCAATAATTGGCTTGGTGTTGGCTACCGAAATGGTTCAGAAAAGTAGAAAAAATCGTACTGTTTGATGCAAATTATAATAAATTCTTCAAACACTTCGCGAAAAGCTCTACGAATATCAGTAGACATAGTAGTATGCACGAAACACACGTATAGACAAAAGAGAAGTCGCAACAGATTATCTATGAACGCCTGATTGTCATGTCACAGTACTGGCCGCTTGTCAAATCTTCAAGTACGCAGATTGTAAATTCGTTCGGCAGTCAAGTCAAAATATTTGATCAAAATCATCACACACACGGTCATGCAAACTTGATCAAACGTCAAGCGCATGTATACTTGACAAGTATGCAGTTACGTGTGTGGCCGGCATAACATCGATAACGATGGCGTTAATGCATGTTGTGTAACACCACTTTTCTAGAATAATTGCTCTCTTTCTCTCTGGTGTTGACGAGTGAAATTCACTTTACAATAGTGTGCCAAACCAGCATACGTCACTGGTTAACGTAGGTGCCGAGTGAATCAGGTCACATAGAGACAGAAAGCACTGCTGCATGTGACTCCGCGATGTACCTACCTACACCACAGATCAGGCATTCGCATAAATATTACATACACAGATGACATATACGCCGATTCACCAACACGATCAATAGAGTTCTCTAATCTATACTATAAATTCAAAATTTAAGGAGTGAGTCATATACACGTTATACTTCACAATGTAATATAAGCGGCATAATATTAACTAAATAAATAAATATAAACTAAATTAATAAACAGATAATAGCTATCGTTTGCTATAATTGTTAAGAAACATTCATGTCGCAATGCTATATTAGAAAAAATTACTTTCAAACAATCGTCCTCGTTGGGACTTAAACCTGAATCTTTCCACTTTCGCGGCGAAAGTGGAAAGATTCGGGTTTAAGTCCCGACGGTGACGATTGTTTGAAAGTAAATTTTTCTAATATAGCATTGCAACAATGAATGTTTAACAATTATAGCAAACGATAGCTATTATCTGTTTATAAGCGGCATACTTGTTATATACGTGTCGGGTACGCTCTACACTGTTTCAGTTCTTTGCCGCTCCATTAAACGAATCATACTATACACAGAAAAAAATAGTTGACATTTTATTAATGATCGCTAGTGATCAAACGTAAATCATTATTATAATCATTTTTTTCCTTAATACATTGTGCAAAACTGATAATAAGTATGAATTTTAGTGATTGTCTAATACCATATTCGTCATAATTATGATCGAGTCTCCATTATAATAATATAATATGATCATACATTCAATGTAAAAAATTATGTAAACAATGAAATTTACATTGGTGCAACGACAAAAATGCATCTAGCTAATGACCACGAAGTGTTTAATACTACGTATCGGTAATTTATCACATCGCATTGTAATAATGCATAAGTTAATGGCCTTATGATTATATCAACGTAAAATTGTTCAGCAAAATGTTTAGTCAATGTATCCAGGCCTTAATATAATGAATACTGAGTTTAGTGGGACAAAATGGTACTAACTCAATATTTTATTTCGTTCCGTTTATGCTTTAGTACGTTGTGGTTATGTTTTAACCCTTGATATATCAATGCCATTGCCCCTCACTCCTACATAACCAATAAGACATCACACGATCACAGGTCGCAACAGGCAAAAATATTGTTGGCGGCTTTGTGCAAATGTAGTAATCGGCTGCTTGTGTCCGTGTTTAAAGGCATTTTTTTATACTTGTGCTTTAAGTAAAGAATTAAAAAGTGTGTTACAGATACAGTGAAATTACTAGTGTGCTAAGTTTATATATTTTTTATACACCATTGGCATGCATTATCTACACCTAAACCTAAAAGGCTAAAAGTTTTTATATCGGCCGAGAACGCACTATTTGGACAGCCTGTATAATTTACAGTCTACAATGTTAAGTTTATAATAAATTATTATGTTAACAAGTAATTAAAAAAACTTGAAAATTCTACAAATAATTCTTTATTTCTCGACGATCGTTTCGGACAAGTCCATCTTCAGGAGTACAAAACTTATACTAAATTACATATTTTCATTATACCTACTACCACGTGCCGAGTGAAAAATCAGTGCAAATTAATTATTATGTGTTTATAATATATTTAACTGTACAGTGGAGCGTTTCTCAACGTTTTTAAAACGCGACCCAACATATTATGTTTTGAAGTCGTACTTCGATTCAATTATTTTATAATATAAAATCAGAAAAAGTTACTATATCAACATGATATGTATCATGGACTAATAATTTATAATTTAAAAGTAATTTTTTAAAATTGAAATCTTCAGTTAATTTCCCAAGTGTTATCTTTTCAAGTATAAGATATCTAATTATATTTTTATTTCGTTATTTTACCAGTTCCTTCGCGACCCAAAGGTTGCAAAATGCTGGAATGGAGTATGTATTATTTTTTTTGTATTTTTTTGTATTGAATAAATATTACAATTAAATCTGATTCATGTCTTTTCAAAAATGTACCTGTACGAAATATTTACAATAAAATAGAAATGACTAAATTAACATACAATTATATATCATATTAAAAATTATCACCGTTATGACTGAACGTCGATCATTTTTTAATATTATACACTAATTGTCTGTTAATTTGGTCATTTTTATTTTCTTATAAATATTTTCAATAAACCACCTTCCTTGAATCGTAGCCATGGATTAATGCCTGCCGTTCTTATATTAATGCCACTAAGCATTAGACCAATACACTGGTTTAATTGAACAAACCATACAAAATCATTAATACAATGGCCAACTATTAATGTTCAAGTGATAAAGTTGATGTTGTTTATCATCAATACGATGAATGCGATTGAATAATCGATGTACAGAAAACATTAAAACCATGATACAAAGTTAAAGCTTTATGGGATCATATTAATAATTGTGATTATTGACTTACAAACATTGTTCATTAATATAATGCAGTTCATTTTTAAAACTATTTGAAGAAATCAATGTCCCTCGGGCGTTAATATAATCACCTTAACCTTTATCAATCAACAATAGTACGTTACAATGATTAAGTCGAGCATCGGTTGAAAAATAATGTCCAAATACATTGTTTCAACGTCTTTTTTAATTATATTTACGTCAGTTTTTCGTTCTGTGTAATCTTGGTACATTATTATATGTATGGTATATTAGAGTAAAGTAGAGAACTCAGTAAAATTTTACAAACGGGTTAGTAACAGATTTCACAACAATGTTTAGCTTCAAGTTAGAACAGAAAGAATAGCTGTTTTTCATTTTATATTGAAACTGATCATTTTAAGATACAAAAAAGAAATGTAAAAAGCGGTTAATGAAAAATGTATTTGGTTAAATAATTATCAAATGTCACGTAATCTACCCTACGCTGCGTACTCCTCAAGAATCGGGATTGCTACTGTTTACTCCTACACTGACTGAGATACCAAACAGATCAGTGTATCAATATTCTCTTGTATAACAAACGCAACAGTGTAAAAAGTGTTAACACTTTTTAAATTAGACTACGATACCAAGCACCTGATATAATACTATGGTGTGCAGTAGACCAATGGGTTGTATAATTTGAAATACAACAGTAGCACTAATTCTACAGAAAGTACAGTTCGATGAACATTATTATTCAAATCGCTAATTGCACAAATAATTGTTAACCAGTATAGATGATAACTTTATAAATATTGTATCTACTATTAGAAAATCTACTAGTATGAGTTTATTAAGACCTGTTACGTGGTAAATAAGTACTTGAACACATTTCAGATAAACTTATTTTTCTTTGTAAAAAACACATTTTCAACAATTTTCACATACAAATCCTTTATACGTTCATTATAATATTCTTTTCATTACAGCTTTAATTTTGTATAATTTTCTCTGCATTTGTAAACTGACTTAGCATCGAAAACCAATAGCATCAGTAACTACGTGACTTTTGAGCAATATATTACGTGTACAACAAGTCTGCTTATAGCACCGGCGCGGTAGAGGTCTACAATGCGATCGTTGAATTGTTACACAAGGAATGTTTTGGGCCCGGCCATAATCTCATTCATATAGTATAACGTAGAGTACATTACATATTAAAACTATATGTAAATGAAGATATAAATATTATTATCCAGGGATGCGTGAAAATAATATTGGTAGAGTGATATTTCCATCAAATATTAAACAATCCACAATATATAAGCGATTGCCTATCTAAGATGAAAACAAGGTTAGCAGATTACAAAGGCTGCCTCATTTCATTTGACCAATCAGCTTAAACGTGGGAATGACGGGTCGTTCATATTTTTATCAATATAATGCCAATATCAGAATATGTAAATCTCTTACCTTAAGAATTCAAATAATTACAAATAATATCAATCTTTTGATTTCTTTGACATTTGTTAAATAGTGCCATTAAAGTTTATAAACCGCCGTTGTCACTCAAGCGAAAGGCAAGTTCGCCGAGTGACGTCATTCCCCCACTACTATTTAACGAACTAAGGCAGCCTTTGCAATCTACTAATCTTGGGTGCTATTATCATTCAGGCTTCTGTCTTGCTCAAGCGCTGACGAATTTCTACGCAACATATCTTAAGCTGTGAGTAAATAAATAGCTGTCGAATTAGGACTTAAAATCAAATAACTTTTTGAAATGAAACTACCAAATATTTTAGGAATGATAAAAGAATTGCAATTGTGATAATGAACTCAGAAACTACAGTCACAGAAATACGTCCTAAAGTTTTTGTGATTGAAATGTTATCCTAGCTAGGATTATGTAGCTTTAGTATCAATTTCGTTTTTTTTATGACTATGCTTCGTATCGGGTTATAAAATGAGGAAGCTAATTTCAAAACTGTTTTGTCCATGTGAACTAAAATGATTTACAGTTTGTTAAATAATATTTTAAAAAATAAACGATGCAACTCATTTTAACGTTATTTTCAAAGTTTTCATTGATCAAATTAACAAAATAGCTGTTTATTTGAACTATTAATTAAAAAAAAAAAATAGAAGTGGTACTGTAGTTTACCTATAACTAGTTGCGAACCCAGCTTCGCACAGGTCAAATTCTGTGCGGATACAACCTTTAAATTGCAGCTAGAGTGTAAAGGTAAAGACATAGTAGTAATTTAAGTATTTCATGACAAAAAGTATAGTAATCTATGATAGATTTCAATCAAGTCTATCGTACCAAACCGTCATCTATGAACCATTTTTTAAAAATAGATTTCCATCAAGTCTACCGTAACTCTTGACGAAATCATTAGTACAGGTGTTTTGTCTGTTCCAAAATCAGATTAACAGTATTTTTTTAACTGCTGAGTTAATCTGAACCTTTAAATATCGATTCATATTTTCAATGTATGGCACAAATGTAGACAAAATCTATAATATTTTAAGTTTTTAACAAAATTTCGATGTAGATGTATTTTGTATAGTCTATCAGATACGTAGTCCGAACTGGTAATTTCAAATTTAGAACTTAGAAACCACTGAACAGATTTTGATCGACCTTCACTGTAGTGAAAGAATAATAGCCGCTATATAATATAATCGCGCACCTATTATACCCCTCGATGATGTTGTTAATATAGATACATACAGTGCGTGCATGTGAAATAGGCATGTCATAATCCGTCATTCATACTATAGAAATTACAGCCACATATTATTATGTACGTATGCAAATTGGGTCAAGCCTTTATTATCAACAGATTAAAAACCAGTAGGTGCCTATAAAAAATACGCATAGATACCTATTATATGCATAAACAACCCAGGCAAAAGTGTACAAATTATAGTATGAGCAATGTTGAACAAAATAATTATACAATGCGTTTGTCGAATTCCGCTTGGATAACAGTTTATTACATTTTTTTAGTCGCCGACTGCCAAGATAATTTGAATACTGTAAAGCCAATTGATACTTATTAAATCTGAACTCGTATCAAATTAGTTGGTGTAAGTAATAGGTATACATTTGATTATGTTCAAAATACTTTCAAGTGTGGTGTCAACACCTATTTTATAAAGAAATTTTAAACTAATTATTAAATACTTTTATTTCGTTCAAGTAGTCATTTCCAACGACAATTAAAAAAAACCCGGGTCGCAGTGCCAAAACCCTGCCGACAATATTGTGTATTTGCTAATATAGGCAGTGTGGCTTTATTATGCGAACTTAACTTGCTTTTTGCGGCAAAATAAAAAATTTGACTCCTTAATACACCCCTTAAAATAACATTTTTTTTCTTAATTGCAATATTATTATCAATCGAGCTTCTATACCAAGTTATATACACCTTTCAGTAAATAATTCACTATCTGCAAACTAGTGTTTTCAAAAATTTTTTAAATCCGGTCCTGTAAGGTCGATTTTATTAAAATTTTAGAGACACATTTTAATTACTGCCAGAGGGTTAAATTTCAATTTTGAAACGATTCGGAGAATTTTTTCGGTATTTTAGGGCCCAAAAACATTTTTCAACCCCTATAAACTACCCTTAAATGGCCCGATTAGGCCCATTTTAAATAGGCTTCTTGCGGCGATGGATTTCAACACGTGGGCCAAATTTCGTTGAAATCAATTCACTCTTTCGAAAGTTATTGCCCGCACACATATATACGTATATAAATATATAAATATATATATACATATATATATAAACATTTTTAAAAATGGTGCCAAAGTGTTTAGGAGGTTATGAAACGTCGAGAAATTTTGGTCCGACCCCTAGGTCCCGCCATCCGACCGACGCCAATAGTGTATGTTGCCATATGGCAAATACACTAATAAAAGTACATACATGGAAAAAGTTAAAAGTAAAAAACGAAAGTACATTAAATATAAGAGTAACATAGTGAATAGTTATAAATTATACAATGTCATGTAATAAATTCAACAAATTACATATGAATGTAACCATGAAACAACATTAGTTTGGCAGATGTAAGTATCAACACGTTATGTGCATTATGTCTACCGCGCACAGTGTTTCCCAATTTTTTTGGTCGCGACCCTGAATAGAATAGAGATTATGCTATTTAAAGGAACGGGAGGGCGAGTTCCATTCAGGTAATGAACTACTATGCATTTTTAAAGATGGTAATTTTACGTCCACGTTTCGTAAAGAAATGGAAATTTAGCAATAGGGTCGAAAAATCGTATCCTCTTATAGGTAGATAACCAGATTTTATAAATTGGACTACCCTCAAAACGTAAAAAAGTGTTTTTTTGCATGATGGTTATGTGTTTACCTGTTTGTGAAATTTTCATTCGTTCACAGCACATTCTGCAAATATGCACCGATATGGAATATATATTAATTTTCTAAATTGTTTGCCACAATAAGGACTCCATGTCTACTGATTTTGGCTCAGTAGTTTTGGAACCTATCACACTACATCATCCAAGAATCGTATAAAGACTTTCTGTCAAATTTCAGAGAAATTTTTTATATTAAAACACGGAAGTCATGTATAGGTCTCCATACCGATATTTTTAGAGACAAATTCATTTAGTTAACTTTCTTTAAATGGCATGTAAGTAATTACAGAAAATAATAATTATGATGTCGTTTTTACAGGTTGTTTATGGTTTATTTGTTTTTATTCACCAACGTCGTGTGCATTAAGGGCGAACAACAAAACTTCTATTTTATCTGTTATATCTGTAAAAAGCATGTCTACTAAAACTCTTTAGTTAGGGAAAACGGGAAGACAACAAACTATCTAATTATATTAGGTTGAGTTATACAAAACACTTGATTCCCGTTGTGTCATTTCAGCAACCGTGACATATTTGAATGGCAATATCCAGCTGTGTGAATGTAGGCTATTGATTTAGTGATGCAGCTGAAGTTTCGGTGCTAGTGGCGTCTTAACCCGCGAGCACTCGCGCTATGAGCATTTTGCTCACAGTAAATTTAAAACACGCGCCATTTTGTCAAAATTATTCGTACGTACATCGTTCATTTGGTAGCTGAGTTTTGTTCCGTCCCCCACCCCTGTATGTAGTTCACTTCTCGCCAGTGTGCGCCAGTCACTCGGACGGGGTGGTTTGTTGCGCCGTGTATACCATCAGGCGGCGTTTTGCTCATCGCGCGGGTATCGACGTAAGTACTTTTTTTTACTCATGACATTATTTTTTTTATCTTAGCGACAGTTTTACTGCTACTTTTATGCAATATTATGATTTTATATTACTGAAATTATTCATACTTAGTTTTAAGTTTTTTTTGAAAAGTTTTTTTTTTGTTTAATTTTTTCCGTAAGACTGCCTTAGAAGACTGGCAAATTAGTTCCTATGATTGTTAATTAAAATAAAAAAGATTAATATTGTTAACTTTTTGAATATATATTTTGTAGAATAAATAATGTGTATTTTATTTAATAAAATATTTTTTTATTAATATTTTTTGCTAAAACTTGCATTTATTGACATTCATAAACGTGAGCAAAATGCTCTACACGCGAGTGCTGATGTAATTTCTTGAGGCGCGAGTGCTGGCGGGTTAACTGAAGATTTAGTTGATGAGATTTGTCCAAAATATAAATTGTAAGCACGAAACACCAAAACTAGTACTGAGAAATATTAATAAAATATTATTTACAATCAGTTTTTCCTTGTCGATATTCGCATCATCCACAATGCGGAAACACTTCCCCGCATATGGTTTCGCAGAAATTTAGCTATTACGCGCGATCCCACTTCAACTCCGCACCGACGTACTTTCGCTGGTCACGCAGTACCTTGTTCCAACCTTGTTATCAATATCTATATTTCACAATTTATAACAGGTTGTTCTTTATTTTCATTATAAAGCTCATTTTAGGTTTGATCCAGGGTTTGGAAATCACTGGTGTAACGTGTACATATATGTAACAAATGCTGATGAATATAGAGTTTGTTCAAAGCACTTATTTCCGCGTCTGCACAGTATGAATATGTATAACTTTAATTTAATTTACCGTACAAACACAGAAGCATGTGATATAGAAGTTACGGACATTTTTATACACTTTTCGCCAAAAATTATCCTAACCCAACATTACAACGGTAATATTATAAAAGTGTATTCACACAAAATCACTGATACGTGAGACAGTAAGACTAGCGACTTTGTCAAGTCACATGTCGGCCCATAGATGTCTATGTGTACGCCTGTAAGTAGCTAACTGCTGTTCTGCTAACATTAGTTGCATGTGTCAGTACGTATATAACCTCAACACTTCAAAGTAAGCAGTTTTTTTATATATTGGTGAAAGTGCGTACTTTCGGCATAGTATGAAGAAAAATAGTATACACCACACGAGCAGAAAGCTGAAAGTCCTGCACTGCGCGACATATGATGCCCTCGACTTCGCCTCGGACATCATGTGGCGCAGTGCAGGAAATTCAACTTTCGCTCTTGTGGTATAATATACTATTTTACAAGTATTTTATTTATTAAATCCTCTAAAAAGACTACAGGAAGCAGTTTCTTTCAAAAGTCAAAGCTGTTTAGATGGAATTAATCGTTGCCCACAACACATACATAAACAGTGCTATATAATTAGTTGAACGGGTCACCTGTAGAGTTTCAGATTATGAATATTGTACCTACGTTATCTGTATAGCGGTTTGTACTAGAGCGAGTGAACAAGGTGCAACGTTACGAGAGACCGGTGTAGAACGGAATCGTGAATCAAGATAAGAACACTCGCACACACCTATAAATACTACATCATGGTGCGCACGCGTAGAAAACCTGTCAAATATTATACAATTGTGATTATAAAGCGTATTTTCTCAAACACTTCTAAATACTCGACAAATTTCAGGAATTTCTTATTGTTCTGGGTTTCGGAATGGGAATGTTAAGGCTGTCGGAACGCTCTGAATTTAAGCCGGCTGTCAACTGATTGTAGACTTATTCCTCAACATTCTGCAAAAATTCTTTCTCTATAAGGAAGATAAAAAAAACAAAGCTAAGTCTCCAATGGACTATTTTTGTAATTTATGTACGATTTACTAGAAAAAAATTGGCATTAATTGTGCCAAAAAAAACAGAGGTTTTCAATGTCACACTACGACCTTATTCGTACTTATTTCACAAAATTGTTCCATCACAAACCTAAAGTGGCTTTTCCTTTTTAAATCTTCAAAATATTTCCAAAAATTAGAGTAATCAATTGACAGCGGCACTCTTGCAATAGCATCTTTTAGCCTCGTAGTGTGGCACCAGCCAAAAATTGAAACGTGCGGATGATTTGAGCGAGACAGACCTAAAGAAGGTCACACCCACAATATGTCTTTTGCCTACCTCGCCTCTTACCGCTGGGCCACAGCACAAACTGTGTCAAAGTGATCATTTCTTCCTTCCGCCCAGGGACTGTTTTTGGAGGGAAACTTCCTTAGTGACGTATCTGAAATTTTCTGTAGCGTTAAAGGGGTAATGATTCAACGGCGGTTAAATATTTTAGAACCGAAATTTCTTTTTTTTTTAACCTTCTGCCCTGAAATTTTGCATACTGATCCTGGCATTACAGCAGCACTGTGCAAACATAAACAAACCGACTAGCAGCGTAAAACGAAATAGTTACATAAACTGTTACATAATCTCATTATACATAATATTATGTATTGTGTATCAAATATGTAGAGATGCCGCAGCCATCTACGACTACTTATAAATATAAACACTATTAAAACGGAAATCTGATATAAAAAAATACGCGGGTTTAAAAATGTCGCGGGTCATTATGACCCAATTTAACAGACGCCGGGTTAATATTGCCTGTATTGGCGAAATATACATTATTCCACTAGAAAAGTGATTTTTCACCATCATTTCTCCAGTTTTCGCAAAAATATCATCTTTGGACATAAATGCAGTAGATTTTAGAGTAGTAATTATTGACGTTCGAGAGCGAAGGTCATTAGCGAGGATATAAATGCATTTTCTGTTCACAAAATTCAGCCAATTACTTTACCACAAACGTTTTATACAAAAAAAAAATAAAAGAAAAGAAACTATAAACGAAAAATGTATTTAGTAAAATTAAAATAATTATTATAATTGAAAATCAAGTAGCCTGCTCGTCAACTGTAGTCTTTTACCTTTTTTGTCATTATTTTGCAACAAATTTTACGAAAGTATGTTAAAATGCAATTAAATAATTAGACTGTAGCTCCGTCAAGTTCTTGATCTGCAACATCTGTTTTAATGACTACAAATATACATTTTTTTGTTTTGCAAATTTCTATAAACGAATTTTGATAGTGCACACAACAATCAGTTAACAACTGATTAACTTAATTTTAAAGTACATAAGTAACTTTTCAAATAATATAATATCGCAGGACAAATGTTAAGCCACGACGTCACGACAGGTTTCTGTATGCTATTATGCTAGAAGTTACCCATGGCTCAGCAGACGGTTGAGATAAAACACGACAGCGACAACAGTATTACAAAATTTCCTTATAAATCCTTTCTTAGCAGCTATCCATGTCATTATAGAAATGCACTGCCAAAATTTTAGTCCTTTAGATCTAGTAATTTGGTCTGTGTATAATTAAAGACTGTTGAAGTGTCCAATTTACCCCCTTACAGATGGAATTTCAAAAAACCCTTTCTTAATGGATATTCACCTCACTATAGGAATGCACTGTCAAAATTTCAACCCTTTAGGTTTGTGCGTTGTCTGTCACGGTTCAGATAGTTTCGACAGTTCTAGCCCCTAGCCAGACAAACATATAGGGTAGCTGTAGGTGCGAGCGCGAGTAGATGCGAGTGAGATAATGATGCGCTCGCACCTACAGCTACCCTATATGTCTGTCTGGCTAACGGTTAGAACTGTCGAAACTGTCTGGCTACTGGGGAAACATCTTCTAATAGTTCCCCAAGTAATCTGTATAAAATTCAGCTTTTATACAATAACGTAAGTACAGTTACAATTGATTGAAGTTTAAGGGTGTCTGGCAATGGACGTGATTTCTAATATTATTCCGAAGAAAAATATAAGAAACTTACGCTTCATAATTAAGTCGGTATTTTATATAACTTTGCTACTTGTTACCTGCCAAAGCCACGATGACCCAAAGTACATAATTGCCCATCGTTCCTACCTGTGTTGGAAGCATGCGCTGTGAAACTTTCCGCTTTTATAAAATAACGAAGGTCTGGCACTCACTGGCTCTTGGACTATTATATACATTATCATAATATCTATATTAAAACAATAACAGATTGCAACTGCGGTAAATCCCTAAAAATTTCAGCTAAAAAAAAACCGAAATTTAGTTCAACCAAACTCCGCTGCAGCAGGTAGAAAGATTAAACATAATAGGAACCTTCCGACTTCTGACAAACTTTCTACTTCTTAATTACAACTTACAAGTCATACTAAATAGGTGTAAGGAAAGCAAATACATGGTGTAAGCTACGAACGTAAATGTGTGTATGTATTATTTGCATTGTTTATTTGGCGGGTTCGCGACGGTCAACTAAGGAAAGTAATAAGGCTTCCATGGTCATTATAGCATACGTATGCTTATTTACGTTTCGTAATTAGTGTTTTTTTGGTGTAATATGTATAATTATAATAATATATGTATACCCGTAAATGCATATTACAGTGTAAGAGTATATATAGTTGGTTAACACTGAACCGTGCGGAACTAATTTGCTTAACAAATAGGTTTATGCAATAAATTCTATTCGATGTCCGTTTAACATCATCTAAGTTTCAATTAACAACATCTACTTAACAATTATTGAGTTTAGAATTAAAATTAAAAACGGTGTCAACTTCTAAAGGCCACGGGGTGCATAAACTTTTTCAGATGTGCCTTGATTAATGTCTCTTATACAGTTACTCAATATACGCATCTCTGAAAAGCTTCACATGAACAAAGAAAGCATATCATTGTTTGCAGGAAAAATATAATATAATTAACAAAAATGTAATTACTCAAAATTTAAAAAATAAGAACAATCATCTACAAAACAAAAATTCACGATATATTTATACTATGTATACCTGTTATAGTACTTCAATTGTAATAAAAAAATGTTGTATGACTTTATAAATAATTATTTCTTATTGAAATATTCATAGCATATTATTTAATTTTTTAATATTTAAGAAAATAATAATTAAGCATAATTTGACTACAACAATTTAGTATAATGGATCTACCCGAGATATAGTTCTCATGGTTCTAACTTTGAAACAACGTCAACATGATTGACGGTCAGTAATTTTTTTTTGTTTAATTTTTAATCAAAATTCACGTATAAATACTTTTCGTATGGCGGCGCTTCAGCTCAACGTTTTCGATACTTGCGCCTCTATATGACAGTTTTAGAAAAATATTTTCTTGAACCGTCACTGAGCTTTGTAATGTAATACAACAAAAAGAAGAAAGCTATAAAGAGTGTGAAAAATTAGAAACGAATTTTAGTGCGAATTATTCGCACAGGTACCGCTAGTATTCATTTATTATGGAAATCTCTGAGTCCCAAAAACCGAAGAATTTTCCAAAACAAATACTAATACTTTCACACAACCACTGTTTAATATAGCAATTAAATTCTGCATTTTTAGTGTATTTGCCATAAGGCAACATACACTATTGGCGTCGGTCGGATGGCGGGACCTAGGGGTCGGACCAAAATTTCTCGACGTTTCATAACCTCCTAAACACTTTGGCACTATTTTTAAAAATGTTTATATATATATGTATATATATATATATATATATATATATATTTATATACGTATATATATATATATATATATATATATATATATATGTGTACGCGCGATAACTTTCGAAAGAGTTAATTGATTTCAACGAAATTTGGGCCACGTGTTGAAACCCATCACCGCAAGAAGCCTATTTAAAATGGGCCTAATCGGGCTATTTTAAGGGTAGTTTTTAGGGGTTGAAAACTGTTTTTGGGCCCCAAAATACCGAAAAAATTCTCCGAATCGTTTCAAAATTGAAATTTAACCCTCTGGTAGTGATTAAAAAGTATCCCCACAATTTTAATAAAATCGGCCCGACAGGACCGGATTTACAAATTTTATGAAAACACTAGTTTGCAGATAGTGACTTATTTATTGAAGGGTGTATTTAATTCGGTGTAGACGTTAGATTGATAATAATATTACAATTAAGAAAAAAATGTTATTTTAAGGGGTGTATTAAGGGGTTAATTTTTTTATTTTGCCCAAAAACAAACTTAATTTCACATAATAAAAGTATAAAAACCACACGGCCCTATACAAGCAAATACACTATATTGTCGGCAGGGTTTTGGCACTGCGACCCGGGTTTTTTGTTTTAATGTAACATTTTTTTAACAGTAAGTTTGTAATTAAACATTTTAAACGTTGTATCTTTATGAAGCATGGTCGCATAAAACCTTTTGAGCAGTGTATTGCAAACGCAATGCCGAGTAAGCCAGTGAAGTCTAATGCGGTAGTTCTGCTATCATGGCTTGTGCTTTTATTACTTTAATTCGCCTAATTATGTCAGCTGAAAGTTAGAATCTAGTGTGCACATAATCACCATACGCAGTAAGAACCGTCTCACAAGCACCGAAAAATGTTTTCTGCACGACCCCCTATAAAAGAGCTGCTTTTCATTTCTGTATAGCAGTTCTAAAACTACCCATTTCGCACCAGTATGAGTAACGTAAAAAACAAAAATGCGGAACGTAGTTGAACTACCATTTCCGCATGGTAAATGTGTAAAAATCCAACGCAATCCACAATTGGCCGTGACCTTGCTCAAACTTGAACTCTCAAAAATTATGTGGAAATCAGTTACTTAAAAGAGAAAACGTGCAAAAAATACTTTATGTATCTCGTGCGTGATGATATTATGGCTCATGTGACTGTTAAAACTCACTGTCTCTCGTTTTTTTATAATGTCATCTTTATTATGACATAGTATATGTCATCAGTCATCGCACACTATAAACATAAAATTATCAAAAAAAAAAAAAATCAATTGAATTACTTAAACTTGGATGAATCAAATATATTTATTATTGGGAGTGTTCAATGCTTTTACCACTGTACCGAATAAACAGTACACTAATAATGTCAAAAAGCACTTTAAATTCGTTTAACGACCTTTTCTCACATTAATTTCTCATAAAAATAGAATCTATTAATTTTTAATTCGTCCGTCTTGGTTTTTGGCGTTTAAAAAATAATAAACCTGTACCTCCCTAAAAATTCCATTATATTTATTTATTAATACAAATTCTACAAATTATTCTACTCTGAAAACAAAGTAACTAATCTATATAGACGCTTCTGATTTCATTTTTGCTGACATTTATAAGCAAAATGGCTCATTTGGAACGGAAAATGTATAATCCATTTTAATTTCCGTTTGACAAACAGATTATCCAGTATATCCTAAACCTCTTACTGTTTCTACGTATTTTTTCATAACATAAAAAACAATAACCAATTAATTAACTTTATTATGAAGAAGTCCACCGCGTAAGTAGTTTAGGGGTTCGCCAATTGGATTCACATTTGACATAAACTGGGAGTTTGAAGGTCGACAGAAGCCAGATGTGGCTAGGACTTTTTTCTACTGCCTCTCGTCGAGAGACGACAATTTCTCTATCAGCCATTTTTTTGGAGTTTTCCTCAATAATTCCAGATAAATGTCGATATGATTCTTTATTCAAGGGTATGGCCGCTTAACTGTCAAACTACCATGCTCACAAAATTATCTTAATTTTATTTAATTTCCCCCCTCGTATTAACGAGTTAGGTTTAAAAATGCAGAAAATAATGGAAAAGTAGCAACCGTACGATAGATTATATATTATTATCATCGAGATTTTGTGATATCGATTTTTTTATAGATGTAGACAGATTTGTTAAATCACTAACATACTACATATATTATGTATGTTCTTAAAACTGTGACTTACGTACAAACAAATCTCCATGTGACACAATGCGTGTTGTTAACTTACCTGAAACAAAAAAACAAGCAATTAGGATCACGTTACTAAACGTTAAAATCGTTAAAAAAATAACTACAAATCATGGTTTGCTAAATGTATTAAAAAGACTCAGTCGACCCCTTAAAGGCTAATTAAAAAAAAAATCCATCTCCGACCGACCTCTAGACAGCAGTCGCAGCGATTGCATTGTTATTTAGGATTATTCAACAAATTCAAATCTTAATTCCATATCTATAGAAAAAATACATTATAAATTATTTACTTCGAATATAACAAATATTATGTAAATGTAAATTGTAATCAAAAACGTACAAACATGCTTCACAGAGACTATAATTAGCCCACACTTAAATTTAATGAAAAATTCCGTAAAAAGAACAGAGGACATATTAATTATCATCATTATGATTAAAATTAATAATAAACTATTAAATATTTAATGTTGGAATCTACATCACGTTTTTATATATTTTTGCAAAATAACATTTGTCCGACATAAAATTATAACCAGTTACAGCAGCCGTAAGTAATGAT
Organism: Venustoraphidia nigricollis; assembly: GCA_034508555.1. Classification (NCBI taxonomy): domain Eukaryota; kingdom Metazoa; phylum Arthropoda; class Insecta; order Raphidioptera; family Raphidiidae; genus Venustoraphidia; species Venustoraphidia nigricollis. The sequence goes on along the minus strand of JAVRKA010000058.1, from coordinate 3,413,133 downwards.
GCCACATCACGATATGCCGACACCTGAAGGTCGACGATAACAATAGAAAATCTGTAATTTCACACAATTGCCATACATGCAAATAAACACGGATGGAAATATTATATAAGCTATTCTTACATTTCATTAACTGATCATGTGACTGAGCAAATATAATGAGACATTCAGAAATCAGCCTGAACGGAAGTTTCCACATAACTGGAAAATTGGCAATGTATTAAAAAAATAATGAGCCTCACCCTCATAAGCTCACATAAGAAGTTTAACTTCTTTAGTTTTTAATATTCTTTCCAAGTTTAATATTTTGTTATGTTAAACTAATTAATTGAGAAATTTCTTAGGATGAACCTAGGTGGCACAGGATCGAAAAAAAGCAAATACTGAGATATGTGAATTACATTTATTCTAACGTTTCGGCAATCTTTTTGCCATCTTTAGAGAGTCTGGAATTATATAAATAGATTGTAAATTATTATTATATTTTTTTTGGTTGTTATCTAGTTGTAAGTGTGTTTGATTAAGTTAAAAAATGTTATTACTTATATACTAATAATAAACTAATTAAAAAACCCGGGTCGCAGTGCCAAAACCCTGCCGACAATATAGTGTATTTGCTAATATAGGCAGTGTGGCTTTATTATGCGAACTTAACTTGGTTTTTGGGCAAAATAAAAAATTTGACTCCTTAATACACCCCTTAAAATAACATTTTTTTTCTTAATTGCAATATTATTATCAATCGAGCTTCTATACCAAGTTATATACACCTTTCAGTAAATAATTCACTATCTGCAAACTAGTGTTTTCATAAAATTTTTAAATCCGGTCCTGTAAGGTCGATTTTATTAAAATTTTAGGGACACATTTTAATTACTGCCAGAGGGTTAAATTTCAATTTTGAAACGATTCGGAGAATTTTTTCAGTATTTTAGGGCCCAAACACATTTTTCAACCCCTAAAAACTACCCTTAAAATGGCCCGATTAGACCCATTTTAAATAGGCTTCTTGCGGCGATGGATTTCAACACGTGGGCCAAATTTAGTTGAAATCAATTAACTCTTTCGAAAGTTATAGCCCGCACACATATATATATATATATATATATATATATATATATATATATATATATACATATATATAAACATTTTTAAAAATGGTGCCAAAGTGTTTAGGAGGTTATGAAACGTCGAGATATTTTGGTCCGACCCCTAGGTCCCGCCATCCGACCGATGCAAATAGTGTATGTTGCCATATGGCAAATACACTAATAATATTTACACATAGACATGTACTTAGCAACACGCTATAAAATTCTGTCTTGGTTAGTTTCGTGTAATTTAGAAGACAAACTAACTTCCCCTTTCGGGGACAAGTCTACTTCCCCTCGATTTTTACTTTTTTCAAACACATACGTCGCTAAAGTTAAACTTCAAAAATAGCGCGTGGCTTTCTGTCAAAGAATTACAGCTGTTTCATTCAATTCTCTTAGGAACGAATCTCCCATATTATGCTTGACATACTCTTTCCCTAGCATGTCCGCTCTATATATGGACCGATATACACTTGCATCCTTAAGGTCTACACCCAGTTAGTCGGGTCGGGTCAGCTTGGTACTGGATGGTTCCGAGTCGATCCGAGCCGAAATCGGGTTGGGTCGGTTCGGCAATGTATACCCACTGGATGTTACCGAGTCGACGGGTGCTTGGGATCTCATTTAACTTCATGTATCCCAAAATTGCCAATCGTGCCGAGCCCAGCCGATCCGATTTAGTGGGTGTAGACCTTTACTCGACTTATTCCACTTGCAATTTAGTCAAGTCCACTTGGTGGTTGATAACAAAACACTAGTTATTTTTTTATTTATACGCTTTTTTATTATACCTCATAAAATGCTCGAAATTAATTACTATGTAACATTAAAGCTCCCTTCTGTCTTAAATACTTTTATTTCCGGTCCACGACGCAATGCGTCGAATAAATACTCATCTGTTTCATTGACTTGCACTGCTTGCTATGTAGTCAAAGCTTGTTTGACTTGTACTGATAAAATCGATATGCAAATCGACTTGCACCAGAGGTCCATACCCACTGGATCGGATCGGATCGGCACAGTAGTGTATACGTAACAGGATGGTGTCGAGTCGATCGTGTCGTAACGTACGTGGGAACTGTCGATCGTGCCGATCCTTTCCGAATCAGTGGGTATGGACCTATAGTCGTCCATTTTTAGTACCTATACCCTCAATAGCATATAATGACCAGCTTTAACTTTAACTAATGTAAAACGTTTATGGTTATGTAGATTTCTGTGCAGGAACCAGTACTTGGTAAAAAAAAGTTTTTTTCGGACATACACCGCTGACCTTGGAAAAAATTGACTGTTCGTGCTTGGAAATTAAAGACTGGTTAATATTTCGAATACAAAATTGCACTTTAATGATCGTTTTCTCGCAACTTCGATACCAATTGTTACGTGATTTGACCCATTATATCGAAAATTATTTTCTTAAAATAAGTTTGTACTAACAGCCAGAAAAGAGTGTTATATTGTGTAAAAATATAATAAGTTGTATTGAATATCGGGGATCTAGCATTCATTAGCGAATAATCTTGCAGAGACATCAATACCCAAATTCAATTCAATTCTGTGAAGTTAACAATTGTTACGAAACTTATAGAGAGCCAATAAAATTAATTTCAAAGAATAGAAATCCAATATTGAATAAAGGAATTGAAAACAGTTAGACCGTAATAGTGTTCCGTATTATTACAACATAGCCAAAATAGTACAATACTACAATTCTCAACGAAATAAGTTCTAGCAGCTATAATACCATAAGATACCGCATATTTTATAGCAATAACGCCATAAAATTTATTCTCACAATTTAATTTATATAACAACTACTAATTGACTGCCTTTACGTCCGTAAACACATAATATTTGCCCTACACATGTGCGCAATGTGTTCTGATGGAAACAGTACATAGCGAATTACATGTGTCTTCAGAGTAAAGTATATCGAGTACAACGTTTGTGTTTGTTGATTATTATTATAGCATACTGTGTCAAAATAATATTCGAACCTGACATTTATTTTAATAAGAGAATAAGTGGGAGTGCGGAGAAGGAGTCATAGGGAAATAAAAAATAAAGTAATTATCATTGAGAGCACAGGAATCGAACAAGACTATGATCTAAGAAATCGACTCGCCATTTATTAGTGTATTTGCCATATGGCAACATACACTCTTGGCGTCGGTCGGATGGCGGGACCTAGGGGTCGGACCAAAATTTCTCGACGTTTCATAACCTCCTAAACACTTTGGCACCATTTTTAAAAATGTTTATATACATATGTATATATATATATATATATATATATATATATTTAAATACGTATATATATATATATATATATATATATATATTGTGACATTATGCCCATATGTCACAAGAATATATAGTATAACCTTAATTGTTAATTAAATAAATAGTTAATAATTTAATTATATCTGAACAGTTATAGGCAGCTGTGTTTCTGTATTGCATTTTCTGATATCCGTGGCTACTACGATATCATGCCTCACTTAGCAACGAACAATAAAGCCTGACATTGTTGTGAATGAATATGTTTGCTAGGTGACGGTTTCGTGAAAATAATAAACAATAATAAAATAACAAGGCTCTCTGTTCCGGTATCTGGGAAGTATAGACGTATCCGTTTCTGTTCTGTAGTTTTAAGTCGGTATTTTGCGAATTGTGTTCTGTCCTGTTCCGTAGTTTTTAAGTCGGTATTTTGCGAATGGTGTTCCGTTCGGTCTGTAGAATTTAAGTATCCGTTTCTGTTCTGTAGTTTTAAGTCGGTATTTTGCGAATCGGGTTTCGTTCTGTCTGTAGTTTTAAGCATCGGCTCCGTTAGTTATTATTAAGTCTGTATTATATTATTTATTTGTCCTGTTGTCTGTCTGTAATATCTAAGTTTCTATAACTAATGAGTAAAATAGCTCACCTTATTATAATTTTAGTTATTTAAGCGATTTTATTTAAATCAGTACCTTGAGATCAATTTACTTCTTCGTAAAAGTATTATTGATACGGAACAATCGCTACTGGATTTTGTACCTCGCTGCACGTCTAATAAAACTGTTAATTATAATTTCGGAATAAACACTGTATTGTTTTCTTTCTTGCTTTCCTCAGGGTCTGTGTTGATCGGACGCCCATAGGCGGATATCAAATTTCTATCAAAGAAACTAAACGGGCCCAGCAAATTAAGATCTGATATCCTCCTGCGACGCCGAGAACACAGATTCAATTGTTGTCTTTCTTTTCTTTTCTCTTTTTTTAAGACAGTGTTGCAACAAGTGGGAGTCCGTCTACGCAAGAGAACATCAAATTGGTAGCAGAGCGTAGTTAGGAAAGCCTGAGCCTTGTTCCAACCTGTCCGGTACCTGTCCGCCGTCTTGAAGCCGAAATCCCGAACCGTTCCGCCCGCTCCGCAGTCAACGGATACTCCTATAGTCGTCTGGGAGCCGCAGCCTCCCAGTGCTCCAGTGCCCGGTGTTTCTGGTGAGTCTCGGGTATCACCGGAAAATGCAATGCCGTAGTTAGTGCCTATAACCACCCCAAAATTTTTTGTAGTAATTGTTCAACTGATAGTGATAGTTCGACAATTTCCCCCGTTTCGGCCCCGTCTCCAAAATTATTCAATAAAATTCCGATTGCAGCTATTTCGAACTATTTCGCTGCAACCGCCGGTTCAAAGAATTTAGTCGATAAGTCTATCCCTATAATTAGTATTAGTTTAGGTAACGTTAAGGCTTCTGCTCTATTGGACACGGGTTCCACGCTAAATTACATTAGCGCTAACCTGGCCAATTATTTAGTTTTCTTAAGTTAGGTAATTATAAGAAATGCGAACAATATGCTCGCGTAGCTAATGGTCAAACGACCCGTTCTGAAAACTCGGCGACATTAGTTGTAAAGATTAAGAATAAAACTTGGAAACTTATCTTTTTTGTGTTGCCAAATATTTCATACTCAGTAATTATTGGTAGTAAGTCCTTGAAAAATATGAGGGCAATATTAAACTGTGCCGAAAATTCAGTATCGTTTGAATTTGACCGGGATTCGTCGATTCCGTATATTTCCTTGCCTGCGTCCGTCTCAGTCGAATTATTGGTTCCGATTATGGCCGTGGACTCCGCAACTGAAAAATTTGATAGATTGTGTTCAGAATTTCCGGAGGCTTTGACGGAAAACAGGATAAATCAAAGGGTCCATATGGACGCGTTTCCAGCTCTGGCGATTGAGCACGTCTTTCTACGTTTGAAAAGGGCTAAAGTATTCACAACTCTGGATCTGAATAGTGCGTTTTATCAGATTGAACTGTCCGAATCGCCCAGTGCTCTGAATCGACTAAAGAGTGAACTATTTTATGATATAAAAATGTAATTGTGTTTTTCGATGACCTGCTCATCTACAGTGACAATTTGGACTCTCATATGAGCCACATGCGTGAGGTGTTGCAGCGTCTTCGAGACGCAAATCTGACTGTCAACCCGAGTAAGGTGAAGTTCGCGAAATCCGAACTGAAGTTTCTGGGTCACAGCATTTCGTCGTCTGGTCTCGCTGTGGATAGTGAAAAGGTCCAAGCCATCACCGATTACCTGTGCCCAAGAATCTAAAACAAATGGACGATCTTATGTGTTCAATTGTTGACGTCAGTACTGAGTTCAGTGAACTCAGAGACATACAAAATAAGAATGTTGAATTAAATTCAATAAAAAGACAAATTTTGCAAGGTGTGAACGTAAGACATTTTGCCGTTCGAGACAATTTTCTAGTGCGTCTAGTGGGGCGCCATAATTAAGCCCGTATTGTTGTACCTAGTGAAGCCAAGCCAAGCATCCTCGAGCAGTTTCATAACTCTGAAATGGGTGCTCATCCCGGAATTAACAAGACATATCGCTCTATTTCCAGGCGATTTTGGTGGCCAAAGATGTTTATAGAAGTCCGACAACACATTAAGGCCTGCCAGTTATGTTTGCGTCATAAAAGTGACCAAAACCCCGACAAAGTAATTATGTCGTCTAGTCCTCCTACGGCGGTTTGGAACCGCTTATACATTGATTTAACGGGACCGCTTGTAACAAGCAGCGCCGGCAACAAGTATTAATGATTTACCTTGTCGAGTCTTTCTCGGTCGAGAACTAAAATTCCCGCTGGATCTCAAGTGGAATTTACCTGCAGTGTGGAAAAAAACGAGATTCTTTAACTCCAGATGTTGTCCGTGACATGTTGAAGCAATCGCATGATCGTCAAGCGAGTTATTATAATGTCAATCGTACTCCTGAATCAAAGTTTCAAGTTGGTGATTCCGTTGTTCAAAGATTGCATTACCAAAAGATGAGGCCAAACTTTCATTTAAAATTCCTCCCGAGGTATAGCGAACCCCGTACTATCGTCCGATTTTTGTCTCCAGTTAGTGTAGAATTAAATGACCCTGTCACTGATAGATTGTTCCGAGCTCACGTAGAGCACTTAAAGAAAGTTTAAAACTTATTCCGACTTCGTAATTTTAAGCTAGTTATTTAGATATTAACCTTGTTTCATCCGCACCGTGAAAATTTTGTTTGTTGATCAGAGGTTAATTGTTGTCACTTTTGACAGTTCAGTGTTGCCATCTTGAGCAGTATGTTTGCGAACTTTCCCCGCCGTCCCCCTGTTGGTGGGAAATTGTGACATTATGCCCATATGTCACAAGAATATATAGTATAACCTTAATTGTTAATTAAATAAATAGTTAATAATTTAATTATATCTGAACAGTTATAGGCAGCTGTGTTTCTGTATTGCATTTTCTGATATCCGTGGCTACTACGATATCATGCCTCACTTAGCAACGAACAATAAAGCCTGACATTGTTGTGAATGAATATGTTTGCTAGGTGACGGTTTCGTGAAAATAATAAACAATAATAAAATAACAAGGCTCTCTGTTCCGGTATCTGGGAAGTATAGACGTATCCGTTTCTGTTCTGTAGTTTTAAGTCGGTATTTTGCGAATTGTGTTCTGTCCTGTTCCGTAGTTTTTAAGTCGGTATTTTGCGAATGGTGTTCCGTTCGGTCTGTAGAATTTAAGTATCCGTTTCTGTTCTGTAGTTTTAAGTCGGTATTTTGCGAATCGGGTTTCGTTCTGTCTGTAGTTTTAAGCATCGGCTCCGTTAGTTATTATTAAGTCTGTATTATATTATTTATTTGTCCTGTTGTCTGTCTGTAATATCTAAGTTTCTATAACTAATGAGTAAAATAGCTCACCTTATTATAATTTTAGTTATTTAAGCGATTTTATTTAAATCAGTACCTTGAGATCAATTTACTTCTTCGTAAAAGTATTATTGATACGGAACAATCGCTACTGGATTTTGTACCTCGCTGCACGTCTAATAAAACTGTTAATTATAATTTCGGAATAAACACTGTATTGTTTTCTTTCTTGCTTTCCTCAGGGTCTGTGTTGATCGGACGCCCATAGGCGGATATCAAATTTCTATCAAAGAAACTAAACGGGCCCAGCAAATTAAGATCTGATATCCTCCTGCGACGCCGAGAACACAGATTCAATTGTTGTCTTTCTTTTCTTTTCTCTTTTTTTAAGACAGTGTTGCAACAAGTGGGAGTCCGTCTACGCAAGAGAACATCAAAATATATATATATATATATATATATATATATATATATATATATATATATATATTTAAATACGTATATATATATATATATATATATATATATATATATATATATATTATATATATATATATATATATATATATATATATATATATATATATATATATATATATATATATATATATATATATATATATATATATATATATATATATTATATATATATATATGTGTACGCGCAATAACTGTCGAAAGAGTTAATTGATTTTAACGAAATTTGACCCACGTGTTGAAATCCAGCATCGCAAGAAGTCTATTTAAAATGGGCGTAATCGGGTCATTTTAAGGGTAGTTTTTAGGGGTTGAAAAATGTTTTTGAGCCCCAAAATACAGAAAAAATTCTCAGAATCGTTTCAAAATTGGCATTTAACCCGTTAATAGCAATTAAAAAGTGCCCCTAAAATTTTAATAAAATCGGCTCAACAGGACCGGACTTACAAATTTTTTGAAAACACTAATTTGCAGATGGTGACTTATTTATTGAAGGGTGTATTTAATTCGGTGTAGACGTTAGATTGATAATAATATTAAAATTAAGAAAAAAAATGTCATTTTAAGGGGTGTATAAGGGGTTAAATTTTTTATTTTGCCCAAAAACAAACTGAATTTCACATAATAAAAGTAAAAAACCACACGGCCCTATACAAACAAATACACTATATTGTCGGCAGGGTTTTGGCAATGCGACCCGGGTTTTTTTTGAATTGTTGACGAAGATCACGAAAAACCTCAACATGACAGAGCAGGAGTTACCGTTTCTTGGCGACAATCACTACGACATTAAAATCTATGTCGCGTCTTGTTAAGATTTGAATTGATGCTTTCTGAAATAAGTTTTTTTTCACTACATAACACAGTGACGAACGATAAACCGTAAATGAATACTAGCCTTATACGTTAACGGAGAAACTATCATCATATATATTAATACGTTAAGGTTAAGATGTTTGCCTCCCTTTTTCGAAAAAACCACACAATTGCTCCACATAAATTTTATATCATTTTATAGATAATTGCTTGCTCTATGTGCATCAACAACTAAAAAATCTATTATTGCTTTTGTTTTTGCAAAATAATTAATTATAACAATTATACCTACATGCATTCAGTATATGCTGCCATCTGACGGTTCTAACTATGAACAACGTCAACATGATTGACGGTCGGTAAATTTTTTTTGTTTAATTTTTAATCAAAATTCACGTATAAACACTTTTCGTATGGCGGCGCTTCAGCTCAACGTTTTCGATACTTGCGCCTCTATATGCCAGTTTTAGAAAAATATTTTCTTGAGCCGTCACTGAGCTTTGTAATGTAATACAACAAAAAGAAGAAAGTTATAAAGAGTGTGAGAAATTACAAACGAATTTTAGTGCGAATTATTCGCACAGGTACCGCTAGTTTTATAAAAATCCAGTACCAGCGTATTACACCTATGCCGCGACTCCACCCGAACACGTTGTGTATAAACATTTCATTTGTTCAAAAGGTATGTTTGGTAAATAAGTTTTGTATGTATGTTATATATAACATGTTATGTGTACGTAAATGATTTATATTTATCAATATCCGATTCGTTATCCATAAACATGGGAAAGTGAAAGTGATTATACTTTATTAAAACGCCCAGTGATGTGCGCGTATTTAAGGTAATATAACATGTTACTTATGTTTATATACGTGACACTCTGTTAAGTGTTTTACTGCCCATGTCGGTCATTAATGTCACTCACAGTCTACAGGCAACCAGGTCGCTCGCCGCATCGACTTCTCCCTCAATGCAACGCGAGCATTGTGCGGTAATAGGAGCATAGTTTCTTCAACTGCACCCTAAAACTGGTTCTTAAATGATGAATCTTTGATACTTTACATGGATAAATGCAAAATGAATTTCATATTACGAGCTATTGAACTATTTTTAATGTGCAAACACTGAGTACTAAAGAAGGAACCACAAAAACACGATGACGGAAAGTTCTAGCGAAATATGCGTCGCTGTCGGGAAAAAAGTGTTCTTGTTTTGTGGTTATACGCGTTGGTTGCTAGCAAAGCCAACTTATCCGTAATTGCAAACAATTTACTGGTTTCGCCTTAATGTAATAAATTTAGTCGCTATTAAACAAATTATTCATGCATAAGCTTTACACTTATTTTTTCTTTTCAAATTAATATTTATCGACATTTAAAAACTAATTAACTACAAACGCTATAAATTTCACCATATTTCGGTTCACTATATTCGGAGGTTTATTATATTAATCGGTTGTACACACTTATTTTAGATCAATATAGGGCAGCGAACACGTTATGGGTGAAAAATATGACGTAGAATATTTACTAATCACATTGGAAACATACTTTTTTAGAGATCAGTCTAATTTAGATGATTTCTACGTTTTTTCCAAACCTTGATAAAAAAATTTAATTAATAATATTAATACAAGCACGAAATCTTAAAATATGACTATAACTTAATTTTTAGCGAAACGTAAATATGTCTGGATTCCAAATTACAAAGTCGGATCATGAAATGAACTCAGAACTGAGCTATAACATGTTTTTTACTACACGACGACAGGAACTTTACTCGCGCGCAGATGTAAAAATTGTCGGTGATCCATCAACATCTGCAGATACAATGTGTAATAATGTTTTTTCACAAGACCCGATGTCAAAGTCTTTTGGCCCTATTTTGTATCACGAACACTTAATGATGTCGACACGACATGTGTATTGCAGCAGGTTATAAGTACAATACTTTTATCCACACGTTCTAAATAGTTCGTGTTAACACTAAATAATAATAATATATTGTATATTGATACTATTTTAACCCGGTTTCAAGAAAGAGTGCAGATTATTGTAAGTGAAATTAGAACATTAGCAAATTAATTTCACTGTGCTAGACTTTAGCTCAAAAAGTGTTGTGTTTGAATTCTAAACAAATGTGATATTGGACTTTCATCTGATATGGTTCTCTTGTCGAAAATAGTGTAGGAATTAGTATAAAAGAAGAAATCCTCTCCAAAAATTTTTATAATATTTATTTAAGCGCTAAAATAGTGTTTTTTAATGCACAGCTACTGGACTATGTGCGTCGAATAAGTCTATTAATTCATGTTTGTCTCAGATTGGTAACGGTACGTTTTTATTACATTACATTTTAGCTTCTAAAATAAATTTTATAACACAGCACAACACTTAAAAAATTAGGTCGAACAGTATGAATACAATGTAATAATTTAATTTATTTTACGCTTTCCTCTTCCTCCCCTAAGATATCAAACATATCTTGTATTCTCTGACTTCGACCTTGCGTCCGTTGTTATCATAACTGTAAATTTCTTTCTCGTGCAAATTGTTTTTTTTTTATACTTTTACCAACAAACCTTTCGATAGGCGTTGGTAACTTGGTATTCATTGGTTTTGAATCCCTTATTTAACCGACTGGCAAGTACAATATTCATTACATTATATACAACTAGCGGTACCCGTGCGAATATTCGCACTAAAATTCGTTTCTAATTTCTCACACTCTTTATAACTTTCTTCTTTTTGTTGTATTACATTACGAAGCTCAGTGACAGTTCAAGAAAATATTTTTCTAAAAATGTTATATAGAAGCGCAAGTATCGAAAACGTTGAGCTGAAGCGCCGCCATACGAAAAGTATTTATACGTAAATTTTGATTAAAAATTCAACAAAAAAAAATTACCGACCGTCAATCATGTTGACGTTGTTTCAAAGCTAGAACCATCAGATGGCAGCATTGCTGCATACTGAGTAAATATATATAATTGTTATAATTAATTATTTTACAAAAACAAAAGCAATAATAGATTTTTTAATTGTTGATGCACATAGAGCAAGTAATTATCTATAAAATGATACAAAATTTATGTGGAGCAATTGTGTGATTTTTTCGAAAAAGGGAGGTAAACATCTTAACTTTAGCGTATTAATATATATGATGATATGCTCTTCGGTCGCGCTTAAAAAGTACTGAACATTTGTATTCAATATGCTGTGGAGGACCTATATTTAAGAAACCCGCGAGATAAAAAATATATAGCTATCTGATATTTCTCTGAAGTGTATTTGTACCACAATCGTGACGTGACAATAAAAGAATGCGAATATTACATAATAAAGAACAAGACAGATTCTTCAACATTCAAGGATGAATACAATTTACTATTCACAAATACGACGTGAATAGACTTAATGATAAATATCTAAATATTGTATGTACTTACTGCAGTACAAAAGTTGTTTTTGCAATAATAAACAATTAGCATTTTCACATTATTGTTTCAAAAATTATAATTTGACACACCAACATATTATTATTATCATTTCGCTTATACTATTTAAACATTCTGTTAACTACATTGTCAGTTAATAATTTTGATTTCATGTTTCTTTCATTATGAAAATTATTTCACTGAGTAATTGGGACGACAACAACAACAATATAAATAGTTATTCTTGTTCGTTTTTGCAAACCAAAAATATATATTTTTTACTAATGTTTTCGTCCACATGATTGGACTACATATTTGCATAAAAAAAAAAATACACCAAACATAGATATAAAAAAAAACATGGTCCCTCTCTATGAACACGTTATGTCTATATGTAAGTAAAAAATGCATTGCCTAGAACCCTCATTACAACATTTCCTGCGGTCCATTGCACCAAATTTGGAGTATATAACAATTTCTCCCTAAGAACGAATTATATGTATTTCGGTCCTAAATCGTCATACCAAATATAGAAGGCAAAATATGAATTACGCTTATGACACAGATTGAAAATGATATATATGTGAAACGAAATAATTTTATATAAACCCAATCATAATTAAATTTATTTTCTTACATCCCGGAACTTAAAAAAACAACCGTTAATTAATTATTTATTATGCAGTAAATCCGTAGTCATATACTCGTAAATAATATTCTAATGGTAGCGAACGTGCAAATAATGCACATAAGTATTGGGAATTCTTTTTAACGCAACCGTATTTTTCATTTACACGCGGCTGCTAATGACAACAGTATCCATATTTTATTTTCAAATGCAGCAATATTGCACGTACTTTTTACTCTATTCTGTTCAAATACTAGTTTTAGTTTTTATTTTTTATAATTAATATATTTATGTATTTCACGTAAATGGTCCTGTGGACGAGCAACCTTGGCTGACACAATGTTCAAAAGATCGAAATCAAATGTTAAATTTAGGGTTTTTAGGGGATTCCATTGCTTTTTTCCCCTTCTCCCCAAATAAGCGTAACTTACTTATGAACGAAAGTGGAAATTTACGATTTTTTAGAAAACAGCTTCAAGAATATAATATATATAATTAATGTAATACTTCTATGAACAATCCGCTACTGATATCAAAATAATTCACTACATCAGAATTGTGAACAAGTTTACTGAAGATTTAACCTTTATTATAATTTCTATCAAACTATTTACAATTCTATCTTAATGATAATGGCTCCAGTTTTGTATTCATAATTTGATTATAATTAGATTTTAATGTACACAAAAATATTTTGTTGTTAAAGCCTACGATGAGCCTTTAAATACTCTAAGGTCGACGAGTAGAAAATTTGTTGTCGATTAACAACATTCTTTTCTATCAGGTTCAATTATTTAGAAACAGATATACGTGAATATAAACATGAAAGCGTAAAATTATACAAAATTCACTTTTTTTAACTATTAAGTACGTTCAGGCTTAGATATGAGTCATCCTTGTCCGTTTCATTCATTAATTCTCAATCTTCAGCATGTCGCCCTAAAATTTTTCCATGACTTATTTTATAGTCGCTGACGACTGATTCTTTTAAATATCATGGCATCCGCATCTATAATATTATGATACAATTTTCTAATGTGATGCTTGTATTTCCACGCCTTCCAGAAGCAAAGTTTTCGCTTCCTAAGTCAACGGAGGGACTTCGGAAGCTAAAACTTTGCGCAGAGAAATATAATTTCTTTGCACACGTTTTATTGCCCATGGCACGAGCCAGAATCTATTACTTAACGAAGCCGGTTCCCGGGGTCAGAAACAAGAATGGTTTTCCAAAAACTTAACTTTCAAAAGGATCTTTCTATATGTAAAAATGTAATCAGAAACAATAAATTATTCACAACCAGTACTAAAATTTAGGGTTAACAATATAAATTGTAATTTGAATTACAACTGACAAATATTAACACTATATTAACAGTTTGCTTTCTCTTCTAAGGTATTAAACATATATTGAATTTTTCGAATTCGCTTTTGCACCTAATAAAGACAAGTTTAAGTAGTAAATACTATAGTGATTAAAAAAAATATGCACAACACACCTAGATGAGAATAAATTTTTAGTGTATTTGCCATATGGCAACATACACTATTGGCGTTGGTCGGATGGCGGGATCTAGGGGTCGGACCAAAATTTCTCGACGTTTCATAACCTCCTAAACACTTTGGCACCATTTTTGAAAATGTTTATATATATATGTGTATATATATATATATATATATATATATATATATATATATATATATATATATATATATATATATATATATATATATATATATATATATATGTGTGTGTGTGCGGGCAATAACTTTCGAAAGAGTTAATTGATTTTAACGAAATTTGGCCCACGTGTTGAAATCCATCACCGCAAGAAGCCTATTTAAAATGGGCGTAATCGGGGCATTTTAAGGGTAGTTTTTAGGGGTTGAAAAATGTTTTTGGGCCCCAAAATACCGAAAAAATTCTCAGAATCGTTTCAAAATTGACATTTAACCCTTTAGTAGTAATTAAAACGTGTCCCTAAAATTTTAATAAAATCGGCCCGACAGGACCGGACTTACAAATTTTTTGAAAACACTAATTTGCAGATAGTGAGTTATTTATTGAAGGGTGTCTTTAAATCGGTGTAGACGTTAGATTGATAATAATATTACAATTAAGTAAAAAAATGTTATTTTAAGGGGTGTAGTAAGGGGTTAAATTTTTTATTTTGCCCAAAAACAAACTTAATTTCACATAATAAAAGTATAAAACCACACGCAAGCACTACAAGCAAATACACTATATTGTCGGCAGGGTTTTGGCACTGCGTCCCGGGTTTTTTATAAGATTATATTTATGAAGAGAAGGAAACAGTTTGGTCACATCTTGTTCTCCAATCTTTCGAATTCCGTCATCATTAGCTTCAATAGTATCATCAAAATAATCAACAATAATTGTCGAGAGTTCGCAAATCGCCGCAAGTATCCACAATAAAACAATATAGGTACCTACACAAATCGTGGGAATCTATATGCCGCACTAAAGTGTATCTTGTAAACACAACAATAAAGACACGTTCATCGAATAATCATCTCCACAATTCAGTATATATTATAAAACATTCAAAATAAAGGCGCGGGCTCGCAGTTAAAGCGGTCAAGACAATCATAATGAGAAAGTGAACACAAGTTTTACTCCGAGCGATCTGATATTTGTTTGCACGTTTGTTGCATGACCGATGATCGGTGGTCACGGAGGGCAACGTTGCTCGATTTTTTTTTAAATAACATCGGTATAAGGTTCACAAACCATGCGTGTATCAAAATGCCCCAGGATAGTACATTCAAAGTATGACAAATACCAAGCGTCTGATCGCTTAATGATTTGTTCAGCATTTTAACCCTTGCAAAATACTCTTCTTCATCTGGTGTCTTTAAGATTTTTAAGCGTCGCCTAGGAATCTTACCCTGACGCCTTAAGGAAAAAAAGTAAGTCCTACAAGGCTTTTGCGTTTAACTGTGAGATTTTTTTACTGAGCTTTGGAGTCATAAGTTATTTCTTTGCAACACGAGAGCTGTTTGCATTTTAAAAGTTAGTAGTAACGTTATCTATAGCATAAAAACTAATCATAATGTGTTTGTGATACTTTAGATTTAGATGACCAAAAACATTCTATTGTCTCAGTTTGCCATTTAGGTAACGTTTATGTGCAAAAACGTCATTAAGATATTTCGTATTATAATGGTTAAAAAGTTTGGATATATTTTAAAAGCTTTAGTAATTGTAAAAAAAATATTGTTAAGGCAATAAGGAATAACCATCTAAAAATGTATTAACATTTTTTGGAACAAGTTTCAAAACAGTTACTAACGTTTATCCAAACACAGTATATTCAAAATCAAAGTCGTCTCCACCAATCTGTGCTACTATGTCCGACAAAATTCCAACCATGACACAGACAAACACATAAACAAATCTTCTAATGTTTAAAGTTAATTAATAATCAACAAACGTTTGTAATTATTATAATGAAACAGAACAATGCAATGTTGCTAAATATGACACAGTGACAGGACATCGTTATTGTGGAGACGTCGACGCCTTCTTGCATTGTTCAACAATTGATTCATCATTGTTTAACAGTAAATAAGTGTCTAAAACCAAATTAAGAAATGCTGCTCCCTGAATTGTAATCAACAACTTCAAGGATATTTCACCACCTTATATTAAAAATCGGAACGGGAACTACGTACCTATGTAATTATCATTTAATATTATATTAAGATTTATGGAGCTTTGCTCACCCAACCGTTTTGGTGTAACGGTCCACTAATGATGAATTCCAACTTGAAATTAGTATGCAGATCATTTATTGTCACATATATTACACCACAGACGTCATTGGCTTCATCAGAAGAATATAAAATTGAAAAATATATATCAAATTTGAATCCATCGTCGATGATCAGTTTTGCGACAACTGTTTACAAAGGTGAAAATTTCAGTACATTTTTTTAAGAATATCACATATTTATCTGGACGTAACACAAACGCGTTGTTTAAAAATATTTTAGAATATACTATGTATATTTCTAATTGTATATATTACTGAATAGCACAAAAAATGAGTTTTAAAGCTTTGAACAGTCAGTAGCAGTATCAAAGAGGACATATTATCTTCAATTGCTTAATTGCGTTTTCACACAGAAGTCCCGATCTATGTATTAAGGTTTTTTAATTAATTTTGTTTGTTACCTTCTTAAGAAACTGAATCCGTTTCAATTTTAATCGCGACCAGAGACAAGTACGGATTCTCACATTGTTGTAAATGATTCGGCCCCCGTCCATTTTACAGTAACTGGAGGCATTCTTTTTTTATTGAGATATTAATCTACGAGAATACTTAAAAGATGTTGTCCAGTTATTAGTGTATTTGCCATATGGCAACATACACTATTGGCGTCGGTCGGATGGCGGGACCTAGGGGTCGGACCAAAATTTCTCGACGTTTCATAACCTCCTAAACACTTTGGCACCATTTTTAAAAATGTTTATATATATATATGTATATATATATATATATATATTTATATACGTATATATATATATATATATATATATATATGTGTACGCGCGATAACTTTCGAAAGAGTTAATTGATTTCAACGAAATTTGGGCCACATGTTGAAATCCATCACCGCAAGAAGCCTATTTAAAATAGGCCTAATCGGGCTATTTTAAGGGTAGTTTTTAGGGGTTGAAAACTGTTTTTGGGCCCCAAAATACCGAAAAAATTCTCCGAATCGTTTCAAAATTGAAATTTAACCCTTTGGTAGTGTTTAAAAAGTTTCCCCACAATTTTAATAAAATCGGCCCGACAGGACCGGATTTACAAATTTTATGAAAACACTAGTTTGCAGATAGTGACTTATTTATTGAAGGGTGTATTTAATTTGGTGTAGACGTTAGATTGATAATAATATTACAATTAAGAAAAAAATGTTATTTTAAGGGGTGTATTAAGGGGTTAAATTTTTTATTTTGCCCAAAAACAAACTTAATTTCACATAATAAAAGTATAAAACCACACGGCCCTATACAAGCAAATACACTATATTGTCGGCAGGGTTTTGGCACTGCGACCCGGGTTTTTTATTTTGTAATGATAATATTTATTATATTATTAATTCTACAAATGTTTATTATAGCAATCAAATAACCTTAATCAAAATAAGGAGGCAGTAAAAGTATTGTAAGCATCAATCATGCCTACTTTATGGTTTTATTTTTCCTAGTTTTTATATCTGATGATTTTTATATTTAAAAACCGTGATAGGTTACAAGAAACAATAACTACTTTTTTACTTATTTATTTGGACTGTCACTATTTAATGTTTTTAAAACAGGTTCACAATAATTTAAAAAACTAAAGCGCAAGTAAAGTTACCGTGAATTATCGTCGTACTGACACGTTTGTCTATATTTGACAAATCCTTGAAAGTGAACTTACATATACCTAACATTATGTCGAAACTCTTGCCACGTTCAATCAAAATTTTGCACGCTTGTCTAGTGCAAGTAACGAAAAACATTTCATTTTTTATCAACAACTGGAAAATTAGCAAAGCTGAAGAAATAATTTGTTTTTGTGTGAATAAACTGATTTAAATCAGTCCTGCGTCTCCCTTCACAATATCACAATATTTCTGAATAGATATGTCCTATTCTTCAAAAATGTTGCTCATTTCTGTTCATTACTTAAATCCAAAATAGTATAAAAAATATTACTAAAAAAAGCCATCATCAATACAAGACAAAACATACAACTCCAGCGTTTTACGATATGAGAAAATTAAGAAACGTTCGCCATTACACATTTTATTGATTATGATTATTTTTTGATTGGTATTTTTATTATTCAAAACTTTCTTAACGCAGGACAATACGGTTTGCTAATTTATGCTCAAAATCTCTGAAACGATTAACCCTTTATTTATTAATGAAACTTTATAACTACATAAAGATGATAAAATAAATACAGTACAATCTCGATATGAAGGGGATTAGAAAATATTATAAATTTATTTTATTTATATATTATTAAGTAATTCGTTATAATGAAGTTTGTTACATAGAGGTTAGGTTGGTCTAAGATTAGTTTGAACAAGGTAAGAAACCCCATTTTCTTCTGAAAACTTATCTTTAAACTTTAAAATTGTGGCCAATGTACTTGCGGGAATTTCGAACTCTTTAGCAATGTCTATTTTTTTCTTTGTAGGATTCTCGTCTACATACTTAATGATTTTTCGTTTCTCTGCGACGGTTTAAGGAACACCTTTTTCGTTTCTCAGCCGCTGCAACTTTAAATTGACTAACAACAGTGACCAACAGCAGTGTTTACATTACTTTACATCAAACAACAATGATTGTTTTACGATAAATTTAACGTGTCTGAACCTGTTGAGACATGAATTGTTGTTGTTATTGTGGAATTGTGTCTAACTGATTGGCATGATACGGTATATAAAGGTTATAAGTTGACAAAAATCGTTAAATAGAGGCAAATTTATACTTTCTGCAATGATTGAAAATTCGTTATAAAGAGGTTTTCGACAGAAAGTATTCGTAATGTAAAGGTATATTTTATATAGAGGATTTCGAAATATTTGTTAAATCAAGTTCGTTATATTAAGGTTACACTGTATTTATTGATTAGTTCAAAATCAGTCAGTAAGGCACTTGCAGTTTTATAGTTCGCATGCGTAATCGATATCGTTCCGAGTACACGCTAACATCTGTTCATTATCACATTTATAGCCATATAATTGCTGGCAAGCGATTCACCTAATTCACACAGCGCACGTCGATTTGATCGCAAGATATTACTATTATTATTATTATTATACAGTAAATCAGAGGTGATTTGATCGAGTGTCTTGCGACACGCGTGTTGTACGAACAAATAAGTTCATTAAAAATTAATCAATTAATAGTGCACACAGCACAGGCCTTGCCGACGCCTTATATGGACGCAGAGAAAAAATATTATAATCACATCATGGCGCGTTTTTAACATAAAAACTGGCTTGACTGCAATACTAAAATAATACAAACGCCATCGATTTGTTTGTAAAATCATAAAGATGCTTTTTATTGAGGCCACCGACTGTTGGAAAAATAGTTTACGAAATGAAAAATGCATTGATTTTTTTAATGTTGCAACTGACGTTATGACAAAAAAGTAAGCAGTTAAAGTCGTGACTCGTAGTTCTTATTTAAATAATTTTCAATGGCAAAATTTAAAAGAATTGTGTTTTACAATTTCTTAGTCATTAGTCACTACGGAATCGCCGCTTCTTAGTGTTTTTGAATAAAGTTCCACGAAAGATCAGAGATTAAGAATTGATGTTCAGAATATCAAAACCACCGCTGACGTCGTGAAGAGAATGCTCGCTATCCAACGCCATATCGATCAGCGACTGTCGAGGAAAACATATCTCAAACTATACAAGAACTGCCAGATCCGCATCGAAAAAATGCAAACTGATGCTGTTCTAATAATAAAATAGGACGATATTAAAGAATAAAAATAAAGAAGATTGAATACGGATGTCTCACTTAAGGTAGTTGTCGTGGTACAATATTGTCAACAAGTTATAGATTATACGCGCCACAAAAGTATCCTAGCTTGTAACTAAGTGATCCATAATTTGTACGCAAGACTGTACCCGTGGAAACGTAACCCATACAGTATTCATATGCATGTATACTTTTCTATAAATTTTTGAACTTTAAACCGTTATTTATAAATAATTAGACGGTCAAAAATTTTTTCTTATTTTTTTTTAAACTCATAACAAATGCATTGAAAGACTATCAGTTTTTGGAAAGTTTCTGACAGTTAGTTCTTATTTTATAAATAAGAAACTGGTTCAGAACTACAGAGATCGTATACAATCAGTGTTAATTATCCAATTTTTAATTAAATTTATCTCGGATTATATACGGTCGATCGACTTCAAATTTTCAGGGAACTCTATTATCATGTCCTTAATAAGTATACAAAAATTAAGAATTTTCTGACGGTGTGCCTTAACCACGACAACTACCTTAAAACATCATAAAACCACACAAGCAGGAGATATTCGACGAAATAATAAAGTTACCATAGAATAATTAAACACTGAAAATCGCAATATGTCAACTTAGTTCCCTACACTCAAAATATCAAAGCCATAATAAAAAATTAAACACTATAAAAATCGTGAAGCTATTTCCGCTTCAATCAAATTTCCACCCGACCGTTGAAGTTGAAAATCTTGGACATGTATTAGTTTTCTTCATGTTGAACTCAATATTATAAATATTATAAAACAAATTTAGACAGCAAAACAAAAATGAACGTATAAAGGTTTCCAGCGCAGAAATTATAAATTGCGTATGAACTCTTTAATTTAATCAGGCGAAGTTTCAAGGTAGGTACTTATATAGGTGTTTATACACTGATCTGTGGAATTAGTTCCAGAAACTGCGGTTTGATTAAAGTTTCTGGCAGTCTAGACAGTTTGAAATAGCTGAAACGTCGAATTAATTGAAGTTTATGGAATTTTTTTCAAGTAGTATCATTAATTTGATAAATAATGAAGATATTTATTTCAAAACTCTCAAGTATAAGGTAAAAAAAGTTCCTTAAAAACACTAAACTAGAAGTTATGATTCTTGAGAAAATCGTATAACACACGATATTGCTATTATATACTTTTTTTTTATTAACACGCGAAGTTTGTAATTAAGTATAGTAGTCTCTTTCTAAGCAGTCGCTCGTCGCTTCTAGTTTTTCACCTCTGGCGACTTACTGTTTCCCTTAATCCTGACTAGAGATGGGAAAAACGGGTATTTTTAGTGATCTGCATCTTTGCATCTGGATCCCGTATGTGAGCCAGCTCACTGAACCGGTTCAAAAAGAGCCGGGTTCTGAATATGTTAATGCAGTCTGCCACTGAGTTACCTAGTTCAGTCAATCATATGACGACCTGTATAGAATCAAGAATGCATAGCCAAATATGTGCTGACAGATGCATCAAAGCAAGAACTGATACGTAAGTGTAAAATGTGCTTCTGTGTGTTAAGTGTTTCACTGAGTTATGCGAATCCGTTGATCCGTCGGCTCAAAAAAAAGTGAGTCGGCTCCCACGGATCTTCTGTCGGAGTCGGCTCTCTGAACCGGTTCAGATTTGAGTTACCCAACTCTAGATTGGACTAGGAAAAATACAAAAATGAGGCTCCCATTAAGTCTACGTTTTCTACTTCAACAGCCTTAGCTTAGGGAATAACAAAAATGTTTCCATTACAGATACCGAGACGTGAAACTTAGGCCCCTCACGCACCAGTAAAACGCATATCCTAAAGCTTTGGTTTCCTAAGATAATATAATAGCGATACCGTAATATAGCAGTCGTAATAATAACGGTGAATGACAGCACAAAAAACGTGCGCATTAAAAGTAAATGGATATGGTTTTCTCGGTAGCGATAACACCACCGTAACGCAAAAAACACATTCATTTACTTCTATACACACGTTTTTGTGGCGTCATATTAGGGTATAGCTATCTTATGAAACCTGGGTTTAACGAAAGCGACTTGTTACCGAGAGCTCTTTTTCTGGCTTACAAGTTTCCCTCAATTAGAAATTATATCAGTAGCATCGAAATTGTGTATTAATAATAGTAGAATAGCCTTAAAAGCATACATTGACACTTAATTTAAAAAGCTTTGGCATTGCGTACCTAATAAACAAATTAATAATCAATATGCATTACCGATTGCAGCTATTTATCGACATTTAGTTTTCAAGACTGCCCAGCCATAATTACAGACATCACTTCAATAACAACTAAATAAGCATTATTCTGAACAATTTACATGAAACATAATAGGCTTGTGTAGGTAGAAAAACAATATTATTATTTCGCTTTCAATTAAAGAAAGTTTCATATCACATACACAATAATGCAGTTCGTACATTAATATTATACATAGAGCAGTATTTCTCAAACTTCATGATTCGGTGGTTGCCCATACCGGTTGGTAAAATTTTAAGTCTTCACCGTCTCACTGTTTGCCAAACGATGTGCATTGCGCTCGCAGAACATTCATAATTGTTCAGAAGTCGCTTGAGCACTCAAATAAACCTGCAGATCCATTATTATATGTAGATGAGCACTCTCTATCATCTTGAAACTATATAATATACTAGACGACTATAACCTTTGATTACAATCAATAGTTGTTTTATGCCTACAGTGGAAAAAAGTAAAAACCAAAATACAATTTTGAAAGTCTTTTATCTTAGACTTTTTGAAGATTTTATTTCAATATATTATTTGCATGAGCCTTAAAAATTAAACGCCAAAAAAGTGTAACTTCAAACGCGCGGACATCCACCTACTTTTTTTTACAAATAACATATTTTAATTTCAAATCTATTTAAATAATGTTTGTCAAATATATTTAAGATGACAGGTGTTGTAACTCGCCTACACATTTATCAAGTTTACATGTGCAAAAATGCGTTTGTAAAGATACAAACACGGTCACGGTACCGTGAACGTTCACAAATATTTCAGAAGCTGAGAATCATAATGCTGCATGTCAACTGTTTTCAGTATTTTTCACATACAAAAAGATCGATTTTTCCAAAAATTAATTAAAAAACTTGGAATGTGTCGCGGGACACGCGTTTGGAACGAAGTCCCTTTCGTATAAGACGTTTTTCGTAACGCGTTTTATATAATCTAAAAACACCCGGTATAATCTAAAACACCCGGTATAATCTAAAAACACCCGGTATAATCTAAAAACAGCAGGTATAATCTAAAAACACCCGGTATAATCTAAAAACACCCGGTATAATCTAAAAACACCTGGTATAATCTAAAAACACCCGGTATAATTTACAAACACCCGGTATTATTTAAAAACACCCGGTATAATCTAAAAACACCCGGTATAATCTAAAAACACCAGGTATAATCTAAAAACACCCGGTATAATCTAAAAACATCCGGTATAATCTAAAAACAGCCGGTATCACCGTATACCAGTATACTTACGGTTTTTCGTGACATTTTTGTCTTACGGTTTTTCGTGACATGTTACATTTTTTCTCGGCTAGGTCCCCTCCCTAACCCGCGATTAGGAACTTCGTTCCAAAAATGTGTCGTGAGCCCCCCATTTTGTATTTTGTTCTCGACAAGAGCACGAAATAACTGGACCATTTGTTATGTATTTTTTTGAGTGAATTATTAACAAAAAATGTTTAAACACATGTCACATAATCCCGCGGCTCTTTGAATGAAGTTTCACGGCAGAGAGTTGCGACTCGCGACTCACAGTTTGAGAAATGTTGATCTGCAATTATAACAATAATATTGTAACTAGTGCGGTTTCAATGGGCCAAAAATTAACAAACCTAAACAAAGCGACTACCGTGTACAAAAAGAAAATTTGATTATAAATGAGGAAGAGATGTAACAGTAATTAAGTAGAAGTACCTCCCAGTCCCGGCACAGCACAACAGAGTGTTACGTAACGGATTTACTGTGTGTGCATTTGTTATGATGCCGCGGTACAACAAATACTACATTTTTTATTATATACCGTTTTCTACCTATTTTATTCACAAGTCATATTTATATTAACATGAACATTGTTTTGATTTTAATCTTGAAATGCGAAAGTTTCTGCATTGTGAATTGTGAAAAAACTTAGGTAGGTGTACAGATTTATATCATGCATAAGCTGACTCTAAAATGTTTCTCATTACAATGTTTGTCTAATAATTTTAAATATCATTTTTATAAGCCAACGCACATCGTTGTTTTTCGTCACAAAGGTAAGATAATTGAAAAAGCATAACACGACACCTTGAATTCAAATGTAATTTGTATTTAATTGCAGCTATAGATTATAAAACGCACACGATACATACTGACAGAATTAATAAATTATTCTTAACTAGCATTAAACCTGTCTTCGTCAGGTATATAATATGAACTAGCGGTCCAGTCCGGCTTCGCCCGGGTGTAAATGTAATATATAGGATATAAAAGATGAGAATCATTATCATTAAATTCTCAATGTGTATTGAATTTGCGCGAATTCAATCGCTTTTATTTGTGAATGTTCAAAAATCGAAGAAAAATCTTATTTCCCAAAAAGAAATTTAAAAAATTCTGTTGATCCGATCGCTACAAAACTTCAGAAGATCACCCGCTGGGCTAATCTAAAGATTGTCTGAAAATTTCATCAAAAATGGTCTACCCGTTTGGAGTCCATAGATTACATGTACATCGTCTTTTATCTATATAGATTATTAAAATGTAAAAAGTGATTATTGTGACATAACGATAATAGTTGGACATATAGTATCGCGAAGTTTTTTGTAGTTATTGATATGTTTTTTAATATTGTAGAACACACCTTTGTTCTATCATCAATAGTTTCCGCAACGCATGCGACGAAAGATATTTTATGGCATTTTTCTACACCTTGGGCTACGTTACTAAAGTTTTAGTAAGGATCCCTAATATTTTCTAGCAATAAATATAGTCTATGTTACTCAGGGTGAATGTAGCTTTCTAATGGTGAAAGAATTTTTTAAATCGGCACAGTAGTTTTCGAGTTTATTCATTACAAACACATACACACACAAAAATACAAATCTTTCCTCTTTATAATATTAGTGCAGAGTATCAAAATCTAAAGTGATTGTTCTGAAACGTAAATCGTTTCTAAATATATTCTTGCATAATAATATGGAAGGTAACGTATTTTTTTTTCGAAAATCCTGCTTCGTTATAGGTTCTGTTCCTGTGCACTATAAGTTTCCTAGGACAACGGGGGCCTTCTGGAGAGTGTGGAAAGACGGACATCCGAAGAAACAAACGGACATTAGAATGCATATTAAAACGAAGAAAATGTTTTAGACTGTATCGAGTTTCATCAAATGGAAATATGAAGCTAAAAATGGCAAATCAACTGAATAATAATGTCAACCATGGGTCGTAGTAAAAATTGTTTATATTGATTTTCAGCGGCACAAAGAACATTTTCATTCATAACTGACAAAGAAAAGAAAGTGGGAAGCGCACGTCTACCTAATTTGTGCAGATCTGAATGCGATTAGAGCGAGAGGAAATGGACAGTATCGGTGCAGCAATCATCGAAACACCAGTAGGCACAATTAAGATCGGACTTTCGAATCTAATTTAATTCTCCTACATTTTGTTATAAAATAAAAATTGAATTAAACCGGATGCAAACGATATTAAAGGAGGCTTCACAGCAAAGAGAATATTTTTAAAAAAGATCAAGCATTCTTTGTAAAATGATAAATAAATGCAAACTTTCTCTGAAATTTTCACTTAATATAGACCAAGAGGATTTGGAAAAATTGTTTAACTCGATTTTACCCAATAAATTGTAAACTTTTTTCGATCGTTCTTATCTGTTGTACAGCGTGGCCATCTATTTATAATGTTAATAATTAATGTTATTTATAATGTTTAATAAATTATAATGTAACAGGGTTTGACAAAAGTAGAATTTGTTGGGTTACCGTTGGCCAGATGATGCAGCCACGAGGTTCAATTACAACAAACCCTCAGTTCCCAGCTTCTATTATTCCAAATCGTGAGAGAATCAATTGGATTTTTAGTAACCCGAAAGTATGAACTGATATCTGGCGCAGATAACCCTGACAGGCGGTAGCATTTACAAAATAAAAGAAAGAAAGTAAAAAACAAAATCACGAATTACAAAATAACCGTGATTGTTGGAATAATAGAATTGTCAGCGTATTATTAAAAACTAGCTACTACTCCACACGCGATTATAAGATAACCATATTTTGCAGCTCGTTCGGCAACAACAGTAAAGGAGCCTTCGGATCTTGCCTTGCGAGGCTGCGACCTGCTCGATAGTAACAACCGTTTTTTCATTGACTTATATTATGAAAAGCGCTTTTAATTTAACGTGATAATATATTATCCATCCTAAAGGTCCATTCTAAACATTAGGGAAAACATTTTTGAAATCGGATGAGGAATTTCGGAAATTACCTTCTACATCCAAACTTACAAACTTTACCTCTTTATAATATATATTATTAAAAATATTAATAAATATTAAGTCTTGAATTTTCACTAGGCTCCGATTACCCTAGCAGCTAGCGTCATTTATAAAATAAAAAAAAAGAAGATACTGTATGATTGAGGTAAATGCTGTAAATTATACGATATATATAACAACAACATCGGCTGAATAAAGTAATATACAAACATTTTCGTATAAAAAATCGTCTCTTCGTGTTTAATTTGTAGAATGGCTGCACATGATTGGCGTCAGAACGCGATGACCATGATAGCAATCAAGTAACGATGTACCACCAACTGGGTAAATAGAGACAATAAACAACATATCCACTGCGTGTTGCATTGCTCTCTAAATTATATATATTTTAGATCACTTTTTATAATAGCTATAGAAGAAGTACGTTTGTTTTCTTCGAATATGTTTACAGTGCCCCTGAAGCAGGTCACAATTTAACACAGAATGCAATACAAAATATACTATGGATGTCTAGCTGATTGTCGAACCGAGGAAGCAAATAAAAAAGTAAAATTTTCTGTTTTACATATTGCACCGAAATTACCTCAAGTATTTTAGATGATTCTATGTTTAAAGTTTCATTTATTTAATATCAAATTTTGTATGAAAAAATGTATTAAGTTTAAAATTTAGATTATTATAATTTACAAATAGTTTAAAACAATACATTCATCCAAATCTCAAAATTCCAACCATTTAATAAAAATTTCCCAGTCGTTCTGCTGATGGAACTCATTTACTTTGGAATTTCATCAAATAAGTTAAATTTAATAGTTTGTTGCATAAAATTAACACACTGCGTGTATTTGCTATTTTTGATTAATAAGGAATTGAACATAAAATAGTATTGTACCCTTTTTTTTGGTGGAACCTATAAGCTACATGATTATTCGACTTTTAATGTTAAAAAGAAATTGTAAGTTCTTTAGTTGAAATATATATTTATTTTTAACTTGGAAAATATTTATATCAGACAAATTAACCAACAATCTTTTGTTAAATCTGTTCATCAATTTCAACTAAAAAAAAAATGATGCACAACTACAAAAACAACTTCCTGTTATTAAACAAAAATTTCAACACCAACCAGTAAAATATGAATAGCCGTACTATGTTAACGTCCAAGCTGCAGTTATAATTATGTATCTCGTACTTTTTCATGACAATAATTTCAAACAACATCCGATTTATTTATAACTATGACAATAATATTCAACAATGGCATTGAAAAAATATTATGAAGTTCATAACAATTACTTGCATAATAATAATATAGCGTCGATTATTTAATTTTTACCAACACGTTATTATTGCGTTTTTATTTTTAGTTTAAATAACATTTTATTTTCTCATGTTTACTTTTAACTCTAGAAGTTCATAATCAAGTTTAAAAAAATATCTAAAAAAAGCAACTTTCAAAACTCATGAAAGACAGGATCAACCCTTTGATATTCTTTTCTAATGATATAATTTGACTAAAAAATCTATTGAATTTTGAATATTCTATTGGGAATTTAGTTTACCTAACCTAACTACATAAAAAGGAACTTTGAACATCTGTAAATAAAAGTAATATTTTCAACTCACATTTTCTTCGAACTTTTTTCTTGCCATGCCTCAATGTTGACGGAGCCCTGTGAATGCTTGGTCTGGCAACATAGGACACGGTTCTGGCCTGAGACAGTGCAGACTTGCGCCTTCGCAACACCGGCTTCCTCCTCGGCACCGGTGACACTCCCAGAGGCACGCGTTCAATGTCACTACACTCCAACAATTCACCATCGCCATCTAACCCACAACGGCTATCACTATCATCCTCGTATTCGCTGCTCCATGTGTCCACATCACCATCGTTATCACCACAATTATCACTAGACGTCACAACACTGTCACTATCACAGTCACTCAAATAGTTGATCATATCCAAGATCGTGCTGTCTTCGGAAGATGGATACGGCTTCTTCGACGACGACGTTTTCCTCTTGTTTGCACTGTTCTTACCGGGTTGAATAAAATCTGATGTTTTTAAGTACCGCACATTATTTAATATTAAAGTTTCTTTATTTATAATAATTTGTTTATTTATGAAATTATTTAAGTTTTCCGAAGATTCTTTTTCTTTATTGCAATAGTCTATATTAATTTTATTAATATTCTGTTCTGGTGAGTTTAAACTAACAACCGATGTTTTACTTATATTTGTATTAGTTTTATCACTAGTTATTATATTAGTAATTGTAACTTTTGGCGGCTCGTTATTCGATTTATTCATTTCGTTGTTCTGACTAGCTATCGATAATTTATTGTTTTTCCGTTTCTCAGATGACGATTTCAGATAATGAAAATTACCGGAAAGACCGGTTCTTTGACTATGTTTCGAAATAATTTTAGACACTTCGTATTTATTCGATATCGATTTGTTATGTTCAGGGTAAAAATCAGAAGACGTCAAATAATGTATTTCGGAAGCTACCTGATTATCGTCTTTGTTAGATTTCAAAAACTTATTAATAGAAATCGACGAATCATACTCTTTATTCGATTTTAAAAGTTTATTAATTGAAAACGCATCGCTATATTTAGTTTTATTACCTCGATTACTTTCAGTGGCGTAACAAGGATTTATTTTAATATTTCTAGTATAATCAGGAACAATGTTTAACTCTGCGGTCGACAGAAATACCGCGCTGCTGCTATTTCCATCGACAGTATATTCATTCGTGTGTTTTACAGAAACACAATTACTGGATGATGAAACATCTTCACAAACAATTTGTTTCTCGGAGCTGAATAGGTAAACAGAATTGCTAGTTTTATTAACGGCAGTTTCTAGATGTGTAACGTTCTTAATGGCCGTCCTTTCAAACGAAGACGAACTTACAATTCCATTAGATGATTTACTTAGTGAATTATCGCGACTTGACGATGTCATTGTTAGAGAACTGCACACATCTGCTCTACTAGGCGCTTTATTCAAATCCACCGAAGGTGGAAACGAATACATGTCATATTCTTGTTTCAAACTGATATTGTCGATTCTGGACATTCTTCCATTTATCTCCTCAATCGGCACATCAAAATCTTCCGTTATACATGCATACAGTTCGTCGTCAGTTATTTCACTATTGATTGAATTGTATTGATTGACTGAACTGTTCTCTTTTTCGATATCTTCTAATTTCTTAAAAGCATTGCTGTCAATTGTCAAGTACGGATTAAAGCTATCGTCTTTAGATAACGGAATTTCTCTGATCTCTTTAATAATATTTTTAAACGACTGTTTTCGTTTGACCGAATTCTTTCTCTTTTCCGGAGGCACAAAAATCATTGGATCTAACTTTAATTTATTAACAGATTTTGATTGCCTATTTACAACTACTTGATACAAATCACTTCGAGTTGAACTGCTTTTCTTCTTTCTACCCGAATTTCTATTTTTCTTTTTTCTACTGCTATTACGTTTCACTGAAGTTCTACGTGTTTCTAGAGCACCGCTGGTTCTTTCGAAATATCCATCCCGACTGACCGATAACTTTGGTTTGGGTTGTTTTCTTTTGAAAAATCCACCACTTGCTTTCGTGGGTTTTGTTGGAATATCGGTTAGTTTCGGAGCGGACACTGAAAATGAAAATCCGGAGTCTTTACTAGAAAACAGATCTGTAGAAGCTGATGATGGAGTTTTTGAAATGCCAGACTGGGTGCTCGACAGCGTTCGCGAAACAGATAATGCCGAGTCGCGAATAGGTGATGATCCTCTACCTTTCTTTTTAGTATGTTTCTGCAACTTGTTTACTACAGGTTCGTCTCTTCTCTCTTTCAATGCACTATCCAACGAATAATGAACAGCTGTGTCTACGTGGGTAGACGGTCGTGTCAACTCTAAACTTTTAGGTGTCATTGCCATCGGTGCATCCATCCAGATTCTTCCAAGGCTAACGCTCAATGAGCACATTTCTTCGGAGCCTCCAGCAGGTTCCAGTAACAACGATGGTGGTGATGGACGTGACAATAATTGCGGTTGTCGTCTCGGAAAAATAGGCGATTTTTCAAATTTCAATAGTTCAACAGAATCACCCCACGGGAACATTTCAACGGCCGAATCAGTGCTAACATTTCGTGACAATGGTTTCTTTGAATTGACAATGTCTGAAAATGTTTCGTTCACTTCTCCGACAATTTTTCTTGCATTTATTTTCACACTGTCATTTTCATTACTTAATGAGTGAACCGTGCATACAACTTCATCATTCTGTCTTTTAATAGAAGATGTTTTGTTTTCTGGTTTTTTTCTTCTAACAAGTGGCGATTTCCTTCTCTGTACAGGTGACGCTGACATTTGTCTGAGGACAGGTGGTGATGGTAAATCATCCGAAGCGGGAATATATATGACAGTTCTTTCAGAGCCTTTTATGCCTGAATGACTGGAACTTTGACCGTCAGATACTCGCACGCCTTTCAACCATTGTCCGTACGCCACAAAACTTGGTGTTTCCTCTTTCCCCTTGTTACTGTCGACCTCTTTCTTAGCGGTATCATTTTTTAACGAAGACTCTTTAACGACTTTACGATCTTTGACAGCACTGACTTTATCCTCCGGAACAACAGGATTAATTCCTGCTATATCCTGCAATACTTCTATCTGTTGAAGTTTTTGTTGCTGCTGCTGTCTTTTCTTGCCGCCTCTTTCGAGGTAATTCTTACGTATGGATATACGTTTGAAAGACTCGCTTCTTTTGAAAGACGATTCTTTTTCTTTCTTCTTACGACCGCCGCCCATCAGGCGTCGTAAGTTTTCAAAAGATATCGGTCTCATGATTTTATTTATCAAAATCACAAGCAGAATTCAACATTATACGCACGTTTTATAACGCTGCCAAATTGTACACATTTTATTATATTATAAAAGTTCAATTTAATTTTTTATCACATTATATTATTGTTCGTATCATTTTTGTACATTAAAATTTTTACGTGTAATAAAATTTATAATGATTATTGTGTCCTTCACCCGATAGAAACAATATTAGCATTTCCGTTTTAGAAGACATCATTTTGGTCATTCACACCTACAACAGTTTAAATCCTATAACCAGTATTATCCAATAATTTCCATAAAATCACTTTGGGACACTTTCCTACTTCATCATTTGTTTTTAAATAACAAAAAGCTTATTTCACATTGTTTTGGTTTTGATATACAGTATTTATATTTCTTGTTCACTCAAAAGGAATTATATTGTAACGTACAAAAAACGTCCAGTTTATTATTTTATCCAACCATTCGTAAATATGTAAGTATTGGCTTCACACATGAGTTATTCAGATACACTGCAATACTTTTTTTCTGAATTTTCAGTGTATTTACAAACATTGTACACACAAAATGTAAATGAATCGTTTTAGCATTTCATTTTTTAATGTCTGATACCTGGAACATCATTAACAATACATTTTATTTTTCAATTCAATTACAAAGTTGTTTTTTTACGACGAATGTTTTTAATGGACTTGTAGCAATCTGAAAACAAGTTTTGTTTAATAAAGAATTAATGAACTAAGCACTTCAAAAGCTACTATTTGTATCTGCATTTAATTGGATTAAAATAACCCCGCTGAATGACTAAACAAAAGCATCAAAATAAATATGATGTATTAGTTTTTATAATGGGTTTCATGAATATTGAATATGGTATAAAATTATGGTCTAAACAAAACAGTTTTACAGGATGAGTAAACTTTGTAGCTGCTATTGATGGATTTTAATCTATACTTTCAAACTAATTCATTTTAGATATTCACACAAATAAGTAACAATCAAAACTGTATTATTGAAAATAAAATTAGCAATTCGGGCTGCACAAGTTTCTAGTCCAAGATTTATATACTAGTCTGTATACATCACCATTGTATTTGAAATAAAGATTTAGTTTTCCATGAAAATTATTCCAAAAACTTTTACCATATTGCATAAGTGCAACGAAGTCTAGCTGTCAAATTTGAAAGTTTATGAAAGAAAACATATTTTCAATAGATGTGGTTTTACAAATACAAAACAACGCGGAAAAACAAGTGTTGAAATAAACTGTACAAATAAGTGCTTTTTTCATTAATGTTTATTTATAAAAAAAATCTTTTCATAAAATAATATTATGTTCTTGCTGCTATTTTGTATCAATAGATATAAACTTTACTATTTTCACTAGAAGTCAATAGTAAACTTTGTATTTTTTTTTCACTAAGTAGGTTTTTTCAATCTTCCAAACTTCAAATAATCCGATGTCATTACTAACGACAATAACATCGTAAAAAGCCATTCTATTAAACCATAAACTGTTCTACGAAATCCCTAGAATACATTTAACAATAAAATCAATTTTGTTTAAGTAATATGCAAACTCTCTTCGAAAAATTAATTTACTAATATAATAATATAAAACACAAATTTTTAGAAAATATCATTGATGTACGATTTCAAGAATAGTTTCATCCAACGAGTAGATTAACGCACGTTCAAATCTAGATTATCACGGAGTGAATCAAGGTTTAACATCGTGAATCAATAATTAAACTTAAAATTTAAATTCCAGTTCTGAGGCACGTATTTTAATAGGTTCTATTTACGCTAAGGTTAATTGTGCATTGTTACTTTAAACGTTTAATAAGTTTCTAAAGTCCATTTCGTGAATGGCAAAAGTAATTATCACTTGAATATTAAACATAGAGGTAAACATCATAAGCATGCAGTTAAAAAATGAACTCCAAAATCTACTACCTATATAAGACTTAATTTTCAAACTAGTCTTTATCTGTGGCTTGGATCGCATTAAGTTTTTTTTTGGTACTGTCCATATTAAAATAGAGCCTAGTATACGCTTAAGTATTGATAGTGAAAATCCGATCAAAACTGGTGAAGTAGTTTTTAAGTTATTACCCGAAAAAGACAGGCCTCCAGAATAAAAACTCGGAATATCACTTTTTTGCATAACTCTCTACAGAATAGCTACATTACACGGATGTATGCAGACATATAAAGTGATCCATTCAGCACTAGTGCTGTAATGAAAAACAAAAATACACGATTTAACCAATTCAACAATAATTTTCATACACCATTAGCTGCAATATATGTAAAATAATAGCTGACGCGAATTGTAATATATAAACAGCCTAATAGAAGTGAAGTGTTTTAAAGTAGAACTGTCAAAAATGTTACTAATATGGACTGAAAACCAGCTATTTTGTAGAGTGTACGTGCAAAAAATATCATAGATATCTCGTGCGTAAAGGTATTGCAGCTCGTTTTACATATCTCGTCGTAATATAACCCAATGCAAATATAGATTTACAATTTATTATTTTAGTTTAGGTCTAAGCATCCTATATTAGTCGAAATTTCGTTAACTTACAACTACAAAGATAACATTTCATTTATTTGTATAGATCGTCTCACTCGTATTGAGACAACTTAAATTTTCTGTACACCATGATGTCTTAAAAACTTATTACTTCGCCCATTTCCATTCTCTTATATCCTATGGAATAATTGCCTGGGGGAATGCTAGTGAATCACTTAGGATTTTCAAGCTACAAAAAAGAGCAATTCGAGCTATGTTAGGTCTAAGTTGTCGTCACAGTTGTAGGGAATCATTTATAAAGCTCAACATATTAACGGTACCAAGTCTGTACATTGTAAGTTTACTATTATATGTTAAACAAAACATTACTGATTTTGAAACAGTTCAACATGCCCACGATTACAACACTAGAAACACATTGACGCTGTCTATACCTAGACACAAGCATACCTTTTTTGAAAAAGGTATTAATTATATGGGCATTAAAGTATTTAATAAGCTGCCAAATAATTTCAAAAATATGCCGTTTAAACTCTTTAAGAAGAAAATTAAAATGTTTTTTATAAGAAAAGCTTATTACTCTGTTCAGGAATTTTTATCGGATTTTTAGTGCACTTTTATTTATGTTTTATTGTTTTACATTAAAATTTTATTTATTGTTTTACATAAAAATTTTTGAATTTTAAATTTTAAATAGTGAATTTTAAATTTTGAATGTTGGGTTTTGAATTTTAAATCTTATATATATATATATATATATATATATATATATATATATATATATATATATTTTTTTTGTTATATTATACCCAATATTTTATTTTGGTATTTATATTATTATATTACATTTTATATATTGTATTTGTATTGTACATGACATGTCCTATATCAAAATTTGATCAATTGGAAATAAAGAATATTATTATTACTCATTTTGGGCATCTCTAAAGAATTTCCGCTTCCAAACTGTTCATTTAAGTTTTTTTCTTCAACGGAAGAACCATTAGTACAAAATATTAGCTTTCTAAAATGTTCTCCGCCCCGTCCATTATAATTCTCCAATGGGAAATTAGTATCAATAAACTAAACTTATATTATGCCGATGGCGTCGGAAAAACACACTTATAGTCAAAATGGTGAACTCTGTACTGCTTGTACCCAGATTAAAAATAAATCAATAATGCAACATCACCTGAAAAGATACAGCTTAATTATGTAAACAACATTTTCCAGCAAAGTTTTCAAATGTAAAAGTTTATAATCATAATCACTTGAGTACTCTTTCAACTCTCTCCTAAGAATAGAAATAACTTCATGAATTTGTTTTTAAGCTTCAGGGAATTCTCACCTTGTTTGTTGAAATTATGATTTTTATACGATACCAATAATTAATCCAGATAAATGGTAAATTAATTATTATGCGTTCTAATCATTGATAATTCCACGAAACGGAATAGACAACGACTATCATAGTCGTTGTACACTTCATTTTTTTTACTTTCGAGCTACCATAGAAGTGAAGAAACTTTTGTAACTACAGATTTTGGCGGATTTAGAAGTTTAATGGTTCTAAGGTTTCTACGTTAGATGTTTGTGCGTTCGTGGACGTGGGTCTAACAGCATTCGGAGCCATATTTAAGCTTGCGATTTTTAGGGAATTCTCAAATTTATTTTCAATTTTCTTTCTCTCCTAAATAAGAGTAGTTTATGGATACACGAAAATTACGATTTTCTCTAAAATTACTCCAACGCCTGGCCATATTTCATATAAATAGAAATGTATTAACAACCTCAACATTACAACATTCATTTGTATCGTGAAAATCCAAGAATGATGATGAACGAAAATTCGCGATCGATGCAGTAAATCGAGAAATTCAGTGATATGGGGCATGCTTTCAATCGGTTCAGTCCTTCTCGACTGACACAGAAACAATCGAACAGATGCGCGTATTTTCCCGAAAAAACTTACATAAAAACGAAATCACAGACAGATGGGTCCCACTGTTTCATAAATTAAAGTAATGATTATTACTAGTAATATCAGATTTACGTATAATTAAGTATTGAGATTACATATCCTGTCAGATTGTGTGTAATTTGACAGCTTTACACATATACTTTGTTATACAGAAAATAAACAGTCATATATTACGTACCCATACGTTTATCTGTACATTACTTCCCACATAATAATATTTGAAAACCTACTAATTATGACATCATAAAAAGTGGGATAGGCTGTCGCTTTCCATTTCAAATTTCACACAATTGTTCACATTTAAGTGCGATAAATAATAATAATTACGCGTAATATGCATTTAATTGATACAGGCTATAAATAATTAATTTATGAATTTGTAGGCTGTCATTAATACGATATTACAGTTATATACCAATATGCAAAAAAAAAGACCTACACGATGTGCAATCGCTAATTATACACCTTTCTATCATTCACTTATCCATTGTTTGCAATAATATTAAAAAAACATTTCTTTGAAATATCAATCGTCGATTAACGATTATAGTCGGTCTAATGCCATTTATAAATGGTGAGACTTTTGTAAGCTGCCAGTGATTAGAAAAGGTTAAAATACTTGACGTTCTATTTTATTATAAAACTACATTTTACTTTGCATAATTAATAATTATTTCAAAATAACGATGGAATAACCACGCGTAGTTTACAAAAGAATCTTTTTTTACCTTCCATTTCGAAATTTTGTTTGAATAGGAAGTTTGTCTAAAAAGAAAACATATTTTTTTAGTATTAGTAGTTTGGTATCTTGTGGTTATTTTTAATAACTTAATCCACCGATAAAATACAAATTCTATTTTTTTGGGTTAATCAAAACCGAAGTTTAATCATTTCTTAATACACTTTTTTAAAGAATCTTCAACAGGCACTAAAAACTCAATTTTTTCCATATATCCAGATATTTCCTTATCGATTAATTGGGTGACAAAAATTACCAGTGAATAATTATTTTTAAATATATTTACATTTAAATATTATGTTAAAGCTAAAGAATTTTAACTGTTCACAATTAGAAACACGCATTGTTTGTTTAAAAGGAAATATTGAACAATGAACACAGATGTTATTAATTTGCAAAATTATATTTCTGCAATAATTTACAGAATATAAATGTTTAGCTAATGTAGTAATAAAATTAATTAAAAACGGTTCTGCGTTATTTCAGGAATAAATCCGTTAAAATATAAACATAATAATAAAAAAATATTTTTTATATTACAGTTATATTCTCGAATAACATTGTTGAAACATAAATAAAGAGTTGGGCTTTTATATCCAATAATAAATTGTTACAAAGAAGTATCTAAAGTTTCCGTTACTTAATACAACAGAAAACGAAAACAAATGACAGCAGACAATAAGTGAATGCGTTGTACCCACATAAAAATATCTATTGAATGGTTTGAACCCGCCATACATAGAAATGGAATTTCAATACAAATATTAAAACGTAACCCGATCGTGGTATTTCCGAATATGCGTTGTTATTGAAATTTGCTGCTTCAGGACAACAATAACAAAAAATCCCATACCGCAAAAACTCATCAGAAGTACATGAACTTCATTGGCAATGTCAAATTAAAGACAATTTAATCGCATCCTATATAATTTATTTATGTTTCGTACAAACTGTGTGTTAAAATACAGCTCTAACAGTTGACATAATTAAAAAGAAAATTATTAATTATTGCAGAAAAAAACCATGCGATTTCGTCTCTAAGAGACTACAATTTTATTACCTAATTCCGGCTGTAGACTATGATGAATTTTACATGAAAAAGTGGACAGGAGATGATTTTTACATTTGGTCTAAAAGAAGGCTTTATTTGCGAATATGTTTTTCCCGACATAGTATTAATCCTTATTTAAATGTTAGTCATTTTAACTCTTTAATTTAGACCAAAATTTCCCTTTACAAATTTTAATTTAGATTAATAATTAATTTACAAATCCGGGCGAAGCCGGGTCGGGCTACTAGTGGATTTATAAAATACTTGCTTGATTCTTTGCATTAACAGACATGAAATTATATAATTTTGTCACTGTTCCAATATCAGTTTGTTCTGCTCGAAATACAAATTTAACGAGTACAGTTTAGGCTTCAGGGTGATGATTACGTTGAGGGACAGGATAATATTTTTGCATTTAAGTCTATCAAGAGCTCATTAAAGTGTAAAATATTCTAGTCAGTTTTACCATGAATATAATATATACAAAATGCATTTTTTTTAGGTTAGCCCCTTGAGTCCTTGATAGCTATTATCTGAGAATACACATTTGAAGCCGTAACTTATTGTATCGAAATCATTTAAATTCGTGACGCTAATAATCCTAACTATTGTTGAGCACACAAAAAAAAAACGTAGGTATTTTAATATTAACAAATATCTATATAATAGTATACGTAACATCAAGATTCCAGCCAGGGCATAGTTCAAAACCGCTAAGTTCAAGTATAAATGTAAATTTATTCGACACTTAAAACGAATAAATGTTTAAAATATATTCTTCGAAATCTTGAATACGATAAAATTATAATAGATTTATTTTATTTTATTATGCATTAACATTATACCATAAACACAATAACGGTTATAGGCAGATGTACAGGGCTGTGTGATATTAATTAGTAATCATTTTGGGCAATAATTGAAATCAGCCATTCATTTAAGTGGTCTTTCATCATAGCATATTTCGTTATACTATGCTTTTAGTTTGCAAGGAACCATTCTATTGATTTCTTTTTTTTTTTTTTAAAAAACGACGGTATGTATTAGACAAACCAAAAAAATGAGGCTTAGTAATAATGATAGCATTGAGATTATGAATGATGTATTTGCCTGTAATATTTTTTTATACAGATTATTTTTTAACCATTTTAGAACCGCAGTTCACAATTGCAGATTTAGCCATAAATCTAAATCATTGCTCAATTTTGGTATTTGAAAACAATCGTTTGAAGTCAGTTTTTTCTAATTTATTTAAAAGGGAAAAAAGTGTGCATCGTTAATAATAGCCACCGTTGAAATGGGATTTCAATCTTTTAGTCCTTTCTTAAAATCAAAGGAGCGCTCAAATATTTTATCGACAAAAAACTGGTTGTGTGATATTAATGAATAATGATATATAAACAACAAAATAATAGCCCAGCCCTAGTTTACTACTATTTCGTAATGGTTCAATTGGTAAAGTTCAACTTGGCCATTAGAATATATTAATCCAGACGTCGCCAAACAATTAATGTTCAAAGACTGCCCCAGTTCTTATTAGATACTTATTTGAAATTTAATTGGAACCGTTCCAGATCAAAACTTTTAGTTTTTGATTTTGTTGACTGTCCCAGATAAAACTGTTAATTTAGATGCATTTCCATTTTAACAAAAGTTTTAAATGTCCTATCGCTTATATGCTTGCGTTACTAATATCAAATTCCATTGATATATTAATATTTAAGAAGAGGCTACATACATGGGAAGCCGGACCCAATTTCGTCCAATAACGATTATGTAGGGAAAACAAACATTGAAAGCAAATTCATCTTTAAAGTTCAATTCCAGATATAGGTTATAATAGAAAAAAAAGAACATATTATTTTCTACAATTTTCAATTTTTAATTGTTTTTTGTAATGCGAAATTGCTTATTATATCATAGTTTAATTATCATTTAAACATATTGAGAAGCTTGAAAAAGTCTTAATTAAATAAAGACGAAACGTTGCAATCAATGAGTGTTTAAATTGATTTATTTTTATTCCAATTACCCGTGATATTGTTTTCTATTACTGAAAGCAAATATTTGCCAATGACTATTGGGCCAGGCTTGGCATGTGTGTGGCCCTAGTCTGATACTAGAATTCTAGCAAAAATATCCGAACACGGTAGATGACTGGAAAATTAATAATATAATTTTTAAAAATTATAAAATAACGCCAGCATTAATTTAAACTTTACAGATATTTTCACGTTATTGCAAGACATTAGTGCGTTGTTTCTATATTACTACTATAAACTTTGATGTTGGTACCGCCGATTACACGGCATGCCGGTTAAATAAAAGAATAATTTATATGCTGTTTTAATGTTGGCATACAACATTATGCATTATTTCGTTAGTGGAATTTGCAGTGACAATGAATTAATTTTGTCACGGTTTCAATTAATAAACCAACAGTCTAACTGTATCCGCTCGCCAGCAGGTAAACATAACCCAAATATGTTTTTGGTTAATTTTTTAAAGCGAGCTTTTGAACTTCACATGGCGGGAGCATTTATTCGTGGACACGATGGGGTAATTACAGAAATTTTGATGACGAAGGAACAAATAAGATTCTTATAAAAAATAATTATATTGTCTATAGGATATGTGAAAGTAATATCAAAATTGGAATACAAGATTTGGCCATTACTAACAACTATCTAACAACTGAAAAGTTTCCAAAAATTTTGTAAAAAAGCGGTGATCTTTAATCTCTCAGTTAGTACCCCTATCAACAACCAGAAAGCTGTGATGAAATATCAATACCTCTGTGTGAAAAATTCATATATGAAGGTACTAAAAAGCAAGAACAATTATATTTCCTATCAAATAGTTTTACCTTCCGTATTGTTTATTATATTCATGATTCTACTATGATGCAACATTATTAAAATCATTATATTGTTATTAGTTATAATGGAAATGTAATTTTACAACCAGTTCAATTTGATTTTATTTATGATTTATCGTATAATAACGAAATTGAATATATAATCTACATTGCCATAGTATCACAAATGAATAAAAGTAAATCGATTTATTTTTGGTTTAAAATAAAAATCAAACTTGAAAATGTTCCTAAACGCAAGTTTTCAGTCCAAACATCTACTGAAGTTTTCACATACAACGCAGTAAACTCTGAGAGTAAACTTTTTAATCTTATGTTCTTATTGATTTTGTATGTTTTTAGTGCAGTATGTCAAAAACTCGTGAAAAGTTTTTCTCCGTCAATAAAAACAATATTTTCTAGAATAAAGTAGCATGACCCAGTTTGTTTTGTGATATTCTTTAGAAAACAACAAATGTAATGAGAATTTAATAACAACGTAAAAAGTTATTAAAATAAAATTATTCATTGCTCCGTATATTATTAACTATTTCATTAACATCTCATAAACAATGTAATGAACAGTTGCAAAAAAAGATCAGATTTGTTGTGAATTGTTAAACGATAGAACCTTGGTGTCAAAACAAATGACTAAACGAATAAAAAATTAATAACACTCATTCATTCGTTAAATGATAAAAAATTGGGTTTGGTGTGACAGACGAAATAAATTAAACGTTATCCGCCAGTTTATTGTTAACATGTACATTTAAGTCACGTCACATAAAGAATTTATCAGAATAGAAGACTAAAATCGTATTTGGAAACTTATACGTGACTTCCATGTTTACAAACATTTTTCTCAATAATTTGTTAATATGAAAAATTTCAGCGGAATTTACGATAATATAGTTATAGGTACAAAATATACACATTACATGGATACAGCTGTATTTTTAAAATCACTGATCCTATTAACACCAAAATCAATACCTACAAATGTTTAAAGCAAACATTACTGTGAACGAAAGAAATTCCAGACAAACACATGCATGCAGAACCACCGTGCGAAAAGCGAGTTTTCTTTACGTCAGTTTACGTAATATAACAGGATCGATTATTCTATTCTATTTAGAGACTTCAGCGCCACTACGTCTCTTAAAATAACCGACAACTGTTAAAATAAACAGATTGCCACCAGATGGTTTATTCTATTCTATTAAATTCCGAGATTTCAGCGTCACTACACGTTACTTAACATTACCGACAACAAACAGATTGATGAAGAAGATGAAATTGTTAAAACTTCTAAACTAATTTTTTTAGTGAAAACATTAATTTTAAGATATTAACTGAGTTTTCGTCATTAGAGAGAAAAGTAATCTCCAAAATGGCATATCAAACATTAATTTTGATACAGTATTAAGAGGGATATTTCAAACCAACAGAAAACACCTTTGAGAAATAATATATATACCGATTTTCGGAGATCAATTAATACAACAATAGCAAATTTAAATGTTTCTCGGTAATTGGTAAAGAAGGGTCGTCATTAATTGAGTAGCATTAAAATATATAATTTAAATAACAAAATTATGACAATGTTATACGTTCACATCGTATGGCAGAACCGCAGAACTGGTACTACAAATGTTTAATTTTTGTTAAGTACTAGATTTTGCTCCTGACTTCATTTTCGATATTGTCTGTAAATTTGCTCGCTAGGTTATTAAATAAACGCTCGACAACTGACGGGAAACTAAACTAATTCCTAAGTCTGAATACCAACTGACACTATATTGACATCAATTAAAATTGGCCTAGTCGTTTCCGAATGATGCCAGTACAGAGAGACAATTCTGGAAAACGCGTTCGCCCTAAGAATTCAAGAATACGGAATTACAGGCAAAGGGTTCTTTTACTATTTTTCTGCACCTTATTATAGTATTTGAAAAACAGAATAACATTTTAATTAAAGTAATATGACTATTTGTATGAAAAATTATAATAATTTTTTCAAGTATTTGACGTTCAATTAGGATTAAGGTCTCTGAGGATGGTTGAATCATCAACCGAAACGTTAGACCGTTAATAAAACCCTAATAAGAACATAGTTTTTATTAAGCCTTTTATCCTGGGTAAAAATTTATATTTTAGTCATCATCAGTAGCTTAGCTCGCGTTAATGTCAGCCCAAGTGGTTACTGGATTAAAGGCATCGTATAATTGAAGTTTGGATGCCTATTCTGATTGTGTATCAAGTGATATTATTATCGAAATCGTCACAAGTATTAAACTCTGTAATTTAGTTTTTCATTATACTCGACACATATTCATAGCAGTAAGAACAGCAGTCAGCAGAGCACATGCAAAAGGATTTGAAATAAAAACTATTATATGAACAGTATACATATATCAAAATGCAAAAGAATTCAGCTAGTAGCGCTTAAACAAATTTTGTTCAAGTTATATATACATATAAAAAAAAACTATACAAAAATAAACCTTCAAGATCAAATTA
The DNA here is from genome assembly GCA_034508555.1 of Venustoraphidia nigricollis. Classification (NCBI taxonomy): domain Eukaryota; kingdom Metazoa; phylum Arthropoda; class Insecta; order Raphidioptera; family Raphidiidae; genus Venustoraphidia; species Venustoraphidia nigricollis. Next base: position 3,369,889 of record JAVRKA010000058.1, on the reverse strand, counting down.
AATCGGTAATCCATCAAAAAACTTTTCTCATATTGCACATACAAACAAAAACCACTCTCATTTCACAATTTTTATAGCCATGAACGTGCGCGACTTTTTTAAAAACAAATCTAGCACAACAAAACACTGTCACACAAACTGTTCGATAATAACCACTTTTATTTACACTTTTATGGTCTGGAAAGATCCCGCGCAAAAGTAAAACAAAAGACAACTGTGAGGTATCAAACGACAAACACGGTGTGATGAAACAAACGAACTATATAAAACAAAAACAATCGTAGCGCAATAACATAAACGACAATAGTATCTATTGCGAACTGTCAAGATTCTGCGGCTCGTTCGCGAAGGAGGCGCGGCAGCACCACCTCGCTGCAGATCTGCTGGAAGCAATATGACACGGACACGTGCTCGGCGTACCAACCAAACAATCACAACGTAACGCGGACTGAGTGTGGAGCGAGTGTTTGTGGCGGAGGGTCAACAACGTTCGTCTAAAAAACTCGAGTCCGATACACGGTGCGCGTACCCATACAATGTACCATGAAATTGTACAGCAGTGGATATTACACTAGGCATAGTTGCAAGTAAGCTGTATATTGTGTGAATACCTGCTTCATGGTCTACCTGACACCACTCTATACTACATTATGCTTATATATAATACGTTCAACAAAACAAATGATATCCTCCCTCGCTAAAACTAATGAGTATCTAAATCAATCTAATTTATATAATGATACAGGCATCTGTTGTAAAGGTCAGACCCGGATTTACCATGCAGGCAGTATAGGCAGCTGCCTAGGGCGGCGAGAATTGAAGGGCGGCAAATTTTGGCGGAAACATCAAAAGTTTGTTCTATTCGTGGGAATTGCATTTTCCGCCTATTTCTTCGACGCGCGTACTAACATCATAAGTCGAAAATGCTCGAATCGGGAAAAGAGTCGATTTATGCTTTCAAAAAGGTGCATTTTATTTATTGGAAAACTTTTGTACCAAACTTATTCCACCATTGAAGAAGTTTCGCGATGGGAGGGGGGGCGGCAATTTTCGCAACTGCCTAGGGGCGGTAAATTTCTAAATCCGGGCCTGGTAAAGGTGATATCAGACGGTTCATTTTTTGTTCATTCCTGTCTTTCATTAGAAGTGAAATGTCTGAACATAAAATGAAACGATAGTGATGAATGAATTTATTAATGAACCGACCCAACAACGCTAGATATCGGCATTCGGCATGATTCATTCGCACTCCGAATGAACGAAAAATGAAACGTCTGAACACAATAGAGAACATTCATTCGGGTTCGACTTGAGCCTAGATAACCCTAGAAACCCTATACATATCGTTTAGGTATACCAATATATAAGTTGGTTCGACTTGTTGGTACAGACACAAAAATTCTGGGAACTCGCAGGAAATCGCAATTATAATAGATACAGCTTTATATTGATAAAATGTACGTTCGCAAATTAATTTCATTTAACTTATCGACCACGCGACTTAAGCTGGTCTAGTTACAATGGTGTTTCAAAGCATTTGATTTCCATTACGGCTAAAAATGACCAACTGCAGTATCATTCAAGAGTTATTCAATCGAAATTCAGATGTGTTGTCGCCACAAATTTAATACTACATTAATATCTAAAAAGGATTTTTTAAATTAACTTGATTGAGAATCTCATTAGAATCTCATTATTTTAATTATAAATAACAGAATGATTGATTAATTAATAAAATAAAGCGACATAATTAATGCGTTTGTCAAATAAAAAACGGAATGTTTAATAAAAAATACATTAATATTTATATTTCAAATAATTGCGAATATCCATCGCCATCACTATTTGTTTTTAATTGGAAAATATGCAAGTATTCTTAATGAGCTCGAAATGCATACAATTTAATCTATCCGATTCTACAGTGTCAGTTTTACGCTTACAGGATACAAGAAATTTCTTAACATGAAACTTTTTATGCATCTATACTAATATATAAAATTCTTTGCACGTATTGATCTTTGAACGGATTAAACTTAAAAACCAATTGATGAATTTTTATGAAATTACTGTTGTCGTTGCCGAGCGAGGTTTCGGTCTGCGAGTAATACGGTGGAGCCTTCGTCATTGCCGAGCGGACTATAAAACATTGTTTTATGTATTGGGTGTGGAGCCGCGGGTAGCGGCTAGTATGATTATAAACCGTCAAACAGTCAGTGCACTATTCAGATGCAAGTCACTTGACATCCGGGTTTTGAATTCGCACGACGTGCAGTGTACAGGCTCCTAATATGTGGGATGCTTTTAGGCTATATCTCATTATGCTATCATAATAGGAGACTGTTATTCCCGGACATGTCCGGTTAAACACGGCTATATTCTATAAACAAAGTCCGCGGCAGGATAATATATATGTCTTTAATAGGCAATCAGGCAAATCAGGGTGAGCCAGACCGGCCTGCTAGTTTAATATAAACCTTAAATTCATCGTGCTATTTATATAACTTTTCTTCTTAGAAAAACGTCTACGCTTTTTAATGAAAAAAGTCTGCAGGTTTCTAAAAATATCTAAAATTCTTATTAATGAAAAATAAACGTCTAGCTTTGATCGAAAAACTTGCCACTTTGATTTTAAACTTGCTATTTTTATTTTTTTCCCTGACTCAATTAATATTCCTTGACATTTTCATGGTTTCCCTGACTTAAAAAAAGGTCCCTGATTTTCTCAGTTTTTCAGGATTATCCAGGTCCGTGGCTCCTGATGTAATCAACAGTGTCGTTTCTTTTTATTCGCAGTGTCGCGAAATGCAGACCACCGAATACTGGTTAATCCACACGCAGAACGACAGTCAACAGTGAAAATTTTAAATTGATAATTCTAATTTACCACAAATCTTTCTTTTTGGTATATTTTCCATATATGGCACATACACTATTGGCTTCGGTCGGATGGCGGAACCTACGGCACCACTTTCTAAAATCTTTATATATAGGTATACACGTGTGTGTATGTGGGCGCGCACGCAAGTGCGTGCGGGCCATCACCACACGAAGCCTTTTTAAAATGGGTCCAATCGGGCAATTTTAAAGTGTGTATTTAGGGATTGAAAAAAGTTTTTGGCTCAAAAATACCCACAAAATTCTCAGAATTGATTCAAAATTGAAATTTAATCCTTTAGTATCAAATAAAAGGTGCTCCTAAAATTTTAATAAAATCGACGGGACAGGTCCGGACTTATAAATTTTACAAAAACGCTTGCGGATAAAGAGCTATACTTTCTGAAGGCTGTATATAATTTTATGCAAATGATGGATCGATAAAACAGAAACGAAATGTTGAAATTATGAAATAGTGTAATTTTAACGTGTTAAATTTTGTATTTTGTCCAAAACAAACATAAATGTACATACAATGTTACACTGTCTCCGGCAGGGTTTTGGCACTGCGGCCCGAGTTTTTTTGTTTTTTTTGTTTAACATAACATTTGAGCACTATCACATCCGACGCCATCATACAATCCAATCCAATCATCAATCGGAATTGGACGGTCTCAATTTTCTAACCAATTTAACATAACGGTCGTATCAATTCCTCAGTTGTACGGAATGGCACGTTCCACAGACTTGGCATGCGACAGAACGACGGTAACGTATATGGACGTCCCAATATACATATTACAAACACAGACACACAACTACAGGGTGCAACTGCATCGAACCGAATCGTTTACAGAGGACGAATTCGAACGGCACAATTGAAAAATTGGCCAAGTACGAATCAGACTCGCACACGAAGGGTTCCGTACCAGTTATACTACAGTTAGACGTTTGTATATGTATTGCCATTATTAAGATCGAGCACCGAGCTGGGTAGAGTAGTGGTGACAGCACTAGACTCGCATTCGAGAGGTTCGGGTTCAAATCCCGGCGGGGGCAGATGTGGCTGGGACTTTTTCCTACTGCCTCTCGCCGAGAAACGGTAATTCCTTAACCGGTCATCTTGACTGAGGTTTTCCATGGTTTCCCACAATTAATTTCAGATAAATATCGAGATGGTTCCTTATTCAAGGCCATGGTCGATTACCTATCAAACTCCCAGTTCAAAAATTACCTATCCTATCCTAATTTCCTAAAATTCCTTCATTCGCCCATTGCTATTAGTTAAGTTGAAGTTTTAGAATTAATGTAGAAAATAACGGGAAGTGGTAAAATGGAAAATAGTAATGGTGCGAATGGTGTCTGTTATGACATAAAAGTCGATAAGCGGACGTTAAACGCATTATTATTATTATTAAGATCGAGCAAAAAACGCCGAAAAAACACGTTTCTTGTAAGGGGACCCCCTTTAATTTTCTAGCTTTATTTTATTTATTTGTCGTTATAGCGGCCATAGTAATACATACTCAGTGAAAATTTCAACTATTACAGTTCAAAAGATACAGATATTCATTAAATTTGCAGCACTAAAATACTCAAACTATAAGCTCTTGAAGTATTCCGTAAGCCAAGATCGTTATTGATTGATCACTTTTAGCTGCAGCGGTTTTATCTATTCGGTTCGATTCAACTAGTTCAAGTTATGCTAGGAAAAACGGTTAAAAAACGAATACAATTGCGGAAATTATGTTAACTGATGATTTTAATAGCCTAAAACCTATCATGATCTCGAAAAATACACAAAAGTTTTCATGTCTATCGACACGGTCATTTTCAAATTACGTGAAGACAAGCAGGCAAAAAATTTATTGGTAAAATCAAAACGTTCTTTTTCTTTTTGAAGTTAATTTAAAAATATTCTATGCGAAGATGTTATTAAACTTGACTGTGAAGTATTATTAACAAATTGCTTACCAACGTGATACAGACCATGAACGTTACAAAATAAAAACATAGTTTGACGGCTCCTGCAGTCATACATTATTATTATAACTTATTACCAGCATATTATGTATGTGAAAAGTTATAACATTGCTCTCTATTACTGTAAAGTCTTGCGCTACTCATCGGACCATATGAGCGGAAAATCGTTTTCATCAACAACGACCGTCGTCGTCGGCATATCACGATCGTTAACTACATAATAATACACAGTTACACTGGTACTACAGTTTGTATAGTTGCAGATTAAACTGATATGGCTCTATTCCGTAAATTTGTTCATCGGCACTATACGGTCAAAAAGCTATCGGTTTACACATTATCTGATTACACACGCAGTTTTCGCTAAATTTGTATGAATTTGTGGGTGTGTGCATTTTTCAACATCCTATTGACTTCTGGTATAGCGATATAAGCCATTGAATAAAATAGAAAGCAATATAACTAACACATTTTAGCCTTGGTTAAAGATAGACACACGATATATGATAAGGACAGCGAAAGGAGCTGACCGATAACACACATAGGTAAAATGGATGAATGCTGTTTTTATCATAAAGTGAGATGTTTTTCAAATAATGTATTTAAGAAATAGTTATTTGCGAGTTCAAGATGTTTTTTACAGCATTATCTCAACTACAAAAACCTGTCACAAATTAAAATTTAATTTGTGACAGGTTGTAGTTATTCAGCAACAACATGATGATGATTTTTGTAAAATTTAAGCCATTTTAATGTTTGTACTTGACATATTAGTGCTATTTTAAATTATTCTGATGATGGGAGACTCCCGAAAGCGCTCAATTATATGATTCTTTTCATTTGGAAGTGTTTAATTATTTATCCAATATTAATATAACTAATCCAAATTCATCATCACACTCATAAACAAATAATCACTTGACTTCTAAATTCCTTGATCGTACTCAGTACTCATATTGTATTCGATTCATCTCCTCGATTATGTTCTTTGAACTTGTTAGTTTGTATGTAGGTCAAACATTAAATTGTCATTTCATGGCAGAAGCATGCAAAATAAAATAATGACTGGAGACGGTAAACGAGTGATCAAAATAATAAACTCATAAACCAAATCGTTGCGTTCAACACACACTAACGTGGTTTAAATTTAGTTGTTAACGTCGTGGATAACGTCTAATCATCAAATTACATAGTCGACTTGAGCTGTACCGGTTTTATCTTTGCAGGTGTATCAGATAAGTCTAACGCTTCTTATATACGTTCAAATATTTGTGACCAAACAACACAATTGCTTATGTCCTTAATAAGTATACACAAATTAATAATTTTCTGACGGTGTGCCTTAACCACGACAACTACCTTAAATTTCTAAGACAACTCGAAAACTGCAACAAACACGGAGCGAGCCAATTTAACGTCGTAGAAACAAATGAAGGTATCGGAGGACGAAAGATTGAGGAATGCAATAGTATCAATTTTTCTACTCTTGATAAATTACAATAACGTTATTATAACGATATTTATATCATATTTTTTTCATCTTTATAGGATTTAGAAACTGTATCGAATATCAGTGTCTCGCTAATACGGTAAATTAATTACCTATTTCTTTTAAAAATTAAAACTCACAGTTATAGCTCCCAGAGCTATTATGCTAATCTAAGGCAAATAGCATACCACATAACATAATGCATACATGTAAAATGCAAATGAATAATAATCTCGGTCGACTTATTATAATATAACTTAACTGTTTATAAATAAAGAACTGATGAATGATGAAGGTATTAAAAGCCGTGATACCTGGAACTACAAAGTGCATCATGTAAAACCTCAAGGTATAATAATATCCAACAATGTTGTTTAAGCGCATTGTATGTTAGATTTGTAAATTATTATAATAAAATATAAGCATCCTAGTCATATCGTAAAGTAATAATTTAGTAAGAGAACAAATGAAAAACAGATTTGTAATATAACACTTTTGCCGGTGGCTAACATCGATATTGACGGGAATCATATATTGGCTCAAACTGAGCGCAACTAGATAAAAGATTATTTAAATTAAAAAAAAAATAATATATCCCGTTTTTAAAACGGTCTACAAAGTGTAATTTCTCGTAGCCTATTATAAAAGTGTGGGCTGTAACTAATAATCGCAGAGTTTACAACCCACGCTTTTATAATGCGCTAGGAGAAATGCTTCTATACTTTTAGTCCTTTTTAAAGACGTGGTGTATTTTTTAATTTAAACACTTTGTTGAACTTTTTCTCATTAAAACTTGACTTGTTCAAGTTTAAAACACACTAATCTAAAAAAAATGTTAAAATAAATAAAAACGATTTTTTGCAATTTTGAATACGATCGTCGCATTGTGATCCAAAAATAAAACTTAACGAGGCTGATTTGACCTTGTCTTTCTGCCTTATCTGCAATGCTTTACTAACGTGTATTAGTTTATTAAACGGATTTGATAAAGACATCAAACAAACCACACCTGAACAGAGACAATTACTAAGAAACCAGGTATTATTTACACATAAAAAACGTGTGGAAATAAGCTTTCGTCATCAAATTTAAGTCAACACACCACGTTAAATCAACTGCATCATAATCGCTTTGTTTTTATCCTTTGTTTTATTTGCGTTATGTCTATATACTGTTCTAGTTCACATCGTGCGCTTAGTACGCGTATTAAATGCACAATGCAATACATAAATAATTTATTAATGTATCAGCTGAGTACATTCCGATCATAATACAATCGAAGCTGTCTGATTTCAACGTCGAGACCCAACTTACGAACATTCTGAATTCAACGTGTGAGCAAAATTATAATACAAAGGTTAAACCTACCAACGTCAAGCGCAATATCGAAGTATAAGATATTTTAAACATCTTTTTTTATATAATATATAGAACTTATTATAGGATTTTAGATTTGTTTCTGTCTCTGGGAAGAAAATCTAAAATCCGACACTGCTAGATTCTGTCTTGAGCCATATCTTATAAGTGTACAAACTTTCAAATTTCTAAGTCTTTTTTCGAAAACTCTTCATATTTTTGTGTCCGAGGAGAAAATCGAAAATCCAACTTCATTAAGTACAAATTTGTGCTACCTAGATTAACGAGAATCTTCATATGAACGTTAACGTGTTTTTTCTTTCGAAAAACTCCTTTATTTCTGTCCCCGAGGAGAAAATCGAAAATCCAGCTTCGTTAAGTTCTGCACCGCACCCTATACTATAAGTGTGCTAAGTTTCAATTTCCCAAGTCAACCGAGGCCTTCTGGAAGGTCAGCCAATAATAGACGGAAAGCCAACCGTCAGTCAGATCAAATACAAATAGGAAACCACACCAATACTCAGAAAATTCGACGGTCGGCTCTGAGACTATAAAGTTTTATTATACGGAATAAGACGGTAAATATTGGGTAAATAATTAAGTATATTTACCAGGGGCGTAGCTAACGCCGTATATGCCGTATCAATTATACGGGGCCCCCGGACCACGGGGACCCCCAACGTGCGTAAGCAAAAATTAATAAATTCTCAATTTTTTTTTTATTTCACAAAAAAAGCAATTTCTTTTTTTCCCGCGTAAAGCGTCGGTCAAAAGTTGGCAACACCCTACATCGGTTATCGCGGATTTCCCCTATAGATAGCTAGCTATCATCAGCTATAAATGATTTAATAAATCAGTTTACCGAAAAAAAGGCAAGGACAGTGTATATTCAATTTGAATTGTTTGTAAAAATTTTGGAAAAAGTGACAGATAATTATGATGAATAAATATTTCTCTTATTTTTATTTTTCTTTTGTGAGAAATCTTTACCCTTCCTAAGGGCCCCCAAACAAATTTTTATACGGGGCCCCGCCAAGGCACGCTACGCTTCTGATATTTACTCAATGTTGTACTTAAAGACGTTACGATTTTCAGATTTTACTAGTATTTCCAGATATACTAGCTGAATATGGTTGTACAGAGTCAAAAGTTCTGTGGGTATTGCTACAGGCGCATTTAAGAATCAGTGCAGACGTCATGCTACTTGCTATCGCGCGATTTTGCGATTAAGTTGTTGGAGATCACGCACTCTTCGCTAAAATATACAAATGTCCTACGCGAAATTTCGAGTAGTCGAGTAAGTGTCAACTCGTGATTTCGAAATCGCGAAATACAAAACGTATCATGGGTGTTTTTTAAACTATTTCTGTATGTATATTCAAGGTTGCATGTAATGTATCTTGATTTCTTGAATCTAGAGAGTCGGTACACATACATTATAATATTATGTAGTTAATAATGTCGGAATACGACACAATATTTGCTCAATTTGATATATAAGGTAAATATAAAGCGCAGAACATAAGTGACATAAAATGCCGGTATATGTAGTTTTCTGTTGCGTGTGTATATTATAATATCATCACGACCTTCACAGATAAACTTGTACTGTTTGCGTTGCTCTGATTACCCTGGTGGCGTACATCAGGTAAACAGAAAACACAAGCACAAATTGTACACTACAGTCATATAGTGTGTGTATTTGAGACAGTGGCTTAAGGCTGTCGGAACGCTCTGAACTTAAGCCAAAAATAGAGCTTCGGCTGTCAACTGATTGCAGACTTATTCGTCAACATTCTGCAAAAATTCTTTCTCTGTAAGGAAGATAAAGGACAAATCTAGGTCTATAATGAACTACTTTTGTAATTTATGAACGATTTACTAGAAAAAAGTTGGCATTAACACACGTTTTCAATGTCACACTACGACCTTATTCGTACTTATTTCACAAAACTGTTCCATCACAAACCTAAAGTGACTCTTCCTTTTTCGGAAAAGTTTTTTAAATCTTCAAAATAAACAACTAACTTCATGGTGTCTCATTTTCGTTGCATGTTCCGCGCGCAATTTCTGTAACAGATAAATTTTTACTCTCAGAGCGCCAAAAGAAGTATAACTTCAAAAATATTTTTGAAAAATAAAATTAGAATTACATTTTATATGGCAGAACGATCAGTTGATGTGATTAGGCAACTGCTTATCCATTATTCGAAATGTGAAACCTCAGGTTCAAATTCCAAATTAACAAAAATTATTTGTTCCTTCGGTGCTTTCATCAGGGAAAGTAGAAATACCATTCTACAAAGTTTCTACTTTTATCAAATTTCTTAAAAAGTAAGTTCATGGGCTCTTGGGAGTATATTATGTTTTATTTCCAATTATTCGAACCTGACATGTTTCATTTTAAATTAGTCACAGTGTATTGTGAAATAAAAGTATCGGTAATAGGACTGTTGACTATTTTTGGGAAAGTCCTTAAATCGTGCATACGTACCTAATATTGCCACAAATATTTATTATTTTTATTTAAATACAACTCAAGCCTTAAAAATCATGTATTTTACATCCCGTTTCAAATTTCGGTCCAAAACGCCAAAACTAGTCGCGTGATGTCGCCTGTTCATACCAAAGGAGGCTCAAAAGTTTACACGGAAGCTACCATCCTATAGATGCGTATTCTGTGCTCATAAACGTTAGTAAACTGAGGTGATGAAAAGTTGTTTCGTAGTCGTTGCTATAGTTACATGTAATTTGACATTTCCTATAAACAAATAATAATAAATTACACACTAAATATTAACCAAACAATGAAGTTTTTTGACAGCGGCTGAACATATGACGTTATGCGCTCTGATTAGTGTCTGTTGTCACGTGACTTGAGAGTGATTTTATTAGGTTTTATTTATTAAATATTAATAAAATTCCTTAAAAATAAGGAAAAATATAGTGTTTTTTAGTATTTCTATCATAGAAACTACTACTTTTCGTTAAAATTATGTTTTTATTTAAATACAGTCAACATCCCTATTATCTCGATATTTTTTTAAAAGTAGGTATATCGTAATTCGACATATACATGGGAAAATATAACTTTACCATTCAAAGCATAAACGCCAACATTTTTATTGTATTTTAGCCAATGACTATACATCAAAGTAAAAAAATAATCTAAAGCAATAATACTGCTGACCAGTAGTGGGTACACCGTTCACGTAATAATACAGGTTTTTGTTTAGCAACGTCTGTACTGATGATAATGGACTCACACCTGCGAAATGTTTTTAATTAACTATATTCTGCAACGAACAAGGACGATAGTGAAACCATAATATTATTTCGAAGGAAGATGATATGCGCATTATGTGATTCTTTGTATTGTAATGTTTATTTTTTATTATTCTAGAACATACGATTAGTTTACTATATCATAAGAAAACATGTACATTCTAATTTGTCAAATAAACTGCGCAAATAATTTAATAATTTCGACAAAAAAAATTATTCTATAATTTTCGCTTCGAAAAAAATGTAAGAATTTACGAGTGGATATCAGAGTCCTTCCTGTTAATATTAAAAAAAAAAAACATAAAAACAAAATTAATGGGTACATGTTTATATGGCTTAACAAATTTTTTTTACATTGTCTGTTCAAACTATTTTAACGGGACTTGTAATTTTAATATGTATTTTGCAATCTTAAAAATCGCGCGTTTTTTGACGGTACAATACTAAATTTTGCTTTTTAATAATTATTACATATATCTATTTAGCTATAAAATTTGAAACTTGACTAATATCGGATTGAATTTAATTAGTACCTAGTTGCAATTTGTCCTAAAACATGATCAACACTATTTTTTAAATATCTATAAGAATATTGGAATTACTCGTTTGTATGCTTCATACGCATTTTTACGCTGAAATAATTTAAATAAATAAAACTGCACGTTTATCGATTTATTTTTTTAATATTTTTATGGCCAGTAAATAATTTAAAAATTAATCTAAAACAAAATGTTAAACATAGTATCTCATATGTTCACTTATATACGTTTTATAGAGGTGTATAATAAATTAAATAAATTACGTTGATGTTTTTTTTTATTTATTTGGGCATTATAATCACTGTAATAAAAATTTATGATTGGTTTCTTAAAAAAAACCTAGGTCAAAAGACAAAGCTGTCTATGTTGAATTATTCGTTATTTTTTTTACATCTCCAAATGAATAAAACATCACGTAAAAACATTTCTATCTATACAGATTACAAGCTGTTTAAAAATGACACCGAAACTTCAGAAGGTGATTCTGAAATTGATTTTAAGATTACTTCATTTCAGAGGTAGCACGCATGAAAAATCTTAGTTTTCAGAGGACTCAGACCATAGGAACTTAAAATCAACTAAAGAATCACCTTCCAGCAGTTTCGGTGTCATTTTTAGAATTCCGTACAAAAACCGAACCCTTATAAGAAATACACGAAAATCGAGCATATCTTCACCTTATCCTTGAAACTACTGAGCCTAAAATTTTGAATATAGGGTCTCATTCATAGTTAATAGGAAAACCTAAAATAAAATCGTAAGTCTTAAAGTTCTCACGGAAAACGGAATGGTACGGAATCGTTCGTACGTGAGTTGAATCGCACTTGATCGGTTTTTAAGGTAGTTGTCGTGGTACAATATTGTCAAAAAGTTATAGATTATACGCGACACAAAAGTATACTAGCTTGTACCAATGGAAACGTAACCCATACAGTATTCATATGCATGTATACTTTTCTATAAATTGTTGAACTTTAAACCGTTATTTATAAATAATTAGACGGTCAAAAAAAATTTCTTATTTTTTTTAAACTCATAACAAATGCATTGAAAGACTGTCAGTTTTTGGAAAGTTTCTGACAGTTAGTTCTTTTTTTATAAATAAGAAACTGGTTCAGAACTACAGAGATCGTATACAATCAATGTTAATTATCCAATTTTTAATTGAATTTTTCTCGGATTATATACGGTCGATCGACTTCAAATTTTCAGGGTAATTGTATTATCATGTCTTTAATAAGTATACAAAAATTAAGAATTTTCTGAGGGTGTGCCTTAACCACGACAACCACCTTAAACAGCCGAAGTCTCATTTTTGCAATGAAAAGACAGAGAACTGACTTTATCTATTAAAAGCGTTTTGTGAATTCTTAAAACTATAGAAATCAATTAGATTTCAAATCAACGTTGATAAAAATCTTTATTCAACTCAGTTCGACGCTCGGCTCTGACCTAAAAAGTATACTGTGAGACATGTGAATACAACAAAAAATAGAGAACTGGATGCATTAACTACTGGGTGGATCAACTGCTATTTAAACTTATTTTGAAACAAATTCCACATAAGCGACTTTGCCGTTTGACCTATCGAACTATGATGATGCAGAATCAATAATTAATATACACGTACTGTATAATTATATATTGAATGAACGAAACTTTTTCTGTCTACTAATTAATGTTGGTTTTCACGATGAGACGAAGTAATAACCAAACGGGATGAACACGGGGCGGCCACCTGAACTAAACTGAAAACATGTTTAAATGCAATCTCACAATTTGGGCGTAATGCAATATAAATATAATTAAAACATATGTCTCGGTATAGATTTATGTAAGATTTTAATTTTAAATATCGAATAAACAACGAAGTTTAAAAAATAAACCGAATCTTAAAAGTAGTTTTGATTATAGATTTTATTGCATATCTATGCAGGTTAAAATTAACTTGTATGTGCAATGTTCGGTCGGCGACAATTGACGCTTTTACAAAATGCAAGAACACACGCAGGTTTATTGTCGTTTTCTAAAAAGGGCCATCGTTCTTGGTCGATCGAATCGAATAGAATTAGTTCGCGTCCTGCTTTCAGAATGTGTTCATTCTTTTATGTTTATAATATTACAGTAAATAGGTATTTTCTTGTGTCAGTTTTGCATTCAAAACCATTTCGACCAGTCAAAAAACTAAGTAATATTTAAAATAAATTTCAACCTTATAAAAGCAGGGTCTAGATTCCACATAATACAATTTACGTAAATCTGTGATTTTGGGCACTAATATAAGAGTTTCTGAAGTCATATAGAAAAGTAATCAGGTGCTCTAATGAAAGATCTCGTAGATTTGCACAAAAATCACAAATTATCGATGATAGAAAACAGTATCACGGGTAATTGGAATAAAAATAAATCAATTTAAACACTCATTGATCCAATTACCCGTGATACTGTTTTCTATTAACATATATCTGGAATTGAACTTTAAAGATGAATTTATCGATGATCTTTATCCGTTATATTGTACAGGTACTGCAAAATCCCTCATATATCAGTTACAATATAATCCCTGGTACAAAATACTAATCTTTCTGTTAAACAAAAAATGTATACATTCTTTATTAATTATGAATGGAAAAGGAAACATCGTTTGCGTAACATGTCTTAATTATAGCTTCCTTCTTTTAATAACAAATCATTCTACATAATTAACGCACTTTTTCTTTAAAATAACTGGAGTCGACTCTGAATGCAGACACACTCCAGGTCAGTGTTAAAGCCAATTCAGACTAGGCGTTCTCGGTTACGATTCACCGGTTCGATTGGGAGCTCGACCAGTCAGAGCGTAGTCGTTCCCGATTGCGGTTCGGTTCGAGCGTTTAGGTTCAGCTCTAATTTCAACCGGACCGTTCGCAACCGTAGCCAATGAGAACGCTTGCTGGAGTCACGTGACTAGCCACTTGTTTTTGTTGACGTTTAACTACACATCAAACGTCAAATCATATTTCGAAATTGCGCATGCGCACCGAGAATAATCGTAGAACCGAATCGGGATAGTGTGAGCAGCCTAGATCAATTGAAAACCGAACCGGACCGGTGAATCGTAACCGAGAACGGCTAGTCTGAATTGGCTTTTAAAGCCAGTCCACACGGCATCGATTTTTGTCTGTTCACTGTCACTCCACAGACAAAAATTGGACGTACAAATGCTGGGATGTTCCGATAACATCCCAGCATTTGTACGTCCAATTTTTGTCTGTGGAGCGACAGTGAACATCCGAGATGTGCGAGGGTTGATCAATAAGTACTCGTGTTTGACAACAGATGGTGTGACGAGTCAAATTGACTGTACCATTGTGTACTGCAGATTTTTAAACGACCTCGTGCTGAGTTGCAAATAAATTCATAGGTTAGGTTATTTTTGACAAAACCAGTTGTAGCATTCGCGTGTTGTATTTTTCTACCAAATGGAAAAAGAGCTATATCGATCCGCTACTCGTTTTTCATGGGGATCCTTTACCATCTATGACCACAGTGAGATACTCGTATAAAAAACGAATTACGGATCGATATTGGTCTTTTTCCATTTTGTTGAAAAATGCAAAACACGAATGAACAACTGGCTGTCAAAAATAACCTAACCTATGAATTTATCTACAACTCAACGCGAGGTCGTTTAAAAGTCTGCAATACACGATGGTAAAGTCAACTTCACACGTCAATGCCACCTGTCTTCAAACACGGGTACTTATTGATCAACGCTCGTAAATCTTAAACAGTAAACGAGTTCGTCGACTATCCGTGTGGAGGACCCTACAGGGTTGATTTCTATTCCTTTCTACTGATAAAATCCGAAGTGATGGGTTGATGTGACGTCACGACTATATCCCTAGAAATGATATATTTTGGTGAACTCACTTTCCTTCACGACAAGGACAATAATATCGACGGAACATTTTCTGCCACCGCGTTCGCAGAATCAGTACCTTATCCTATACCTATGAAATATATTTAATTGCTGCTGTCGTCGTGGAGTCTCAAGGAATGTCGCTCAAGACGCGATGGTACGCAGCTGTCGCCTTGACAACTGCAACACAAGAAATCTTACCGTGTCGACAAAAAACGTTCGGTCTGTTAATCCCTTCGTATACTATACTGCATTTTTTATTTATTAATTTTTGATTTCAAGCAGGTATTGTCCAAAGAATTTTAAAATGCAAATTTCTAATACGTGCCTGATAGGCACTCATTCATGTATACGAGTTATACAATACATGAGTATAAATTATTACACTAACAATGATTTCAACATTAATAATAATTACCCATATTATGTTCTCACTTCATCCGCACCTAAAGTAATTGAAGAGTGAGAGAGTGCCCAAGTTTAAAAGTATTTTCCGCAGAATACTAATTCAATTAAATAATTAGAAAAAAAACCTTCCATTAAGACCAACGATAACAGTGAGTAGGTGTTACATAATGAATGAATTATATAAAAATTACGACATGAAAACACTTTTTCGCGATCATAAAAATTAATTAGCATGTATGCATATGTAATTATATTTTAAGTATTTATTTACGGAAATACCTTCATAGCAAATAGCGTTATAAATTTATAAATATTCCTCACAAAGCAAGGACACTAATTTGTATACCAACATATTTCAGAGTATCATTCATTACTTGTCTTTTTTAGTCTATGCTCCGGGCTTGAGTCGTTAAAATGACACCTACACATCACTACATTATACCAAATAACACTATAGAACCCTGGCTATATCTTACTTAAAAAAAATGATCGTTATAACTCACCTTTAAAAAACAAAAATGATTGACTTCTACATTTTAAAGTTAGCAGTTATGTAGGGTCAAAACACTCGAAAACCCCGCAAGGAAACTAAACTAAAAGATCCGTTGCTAATTTATAAAAAAATCGTAGGTTTAGCTTCCTCCATGTTTGTAAGTTAATGAAAATAAATATAACGGGACTTCCCTGACTATTTTTTTTTCATATTTATTTTATTTCAAGCGGAAGACGCTTATATTCGTGGCTTAAAAATCAATAAAAGGCGATATTGACGTTTAATTACTTAATATTGTGATTTGTAACTGTCGAAGATTTCATCGGCTACTGGATTACAATTTCTACAAACTTTAAGTAGTTAATACAATAATAATTTATACACATGGTTTACTCTAGCACAGCGGTGGGTCGCGACTCGATCCTAAAACCTTCGAATAAACCATCAGAAAATATATAAGAAATATAAAAAACAAATCGAATTGTGTTTTGATTGTTTTCTTGGTTCTTGATTTTTGGTATCTGGTACAGACAACAGAACCACTACATCCCTCCCAATTTTTTCTCTCCACCCTGATGGACCGTGAAGGTATTCCGATAAGGAAAGGTGGGTCGCCAGCTGAAAAAGGTTGAGAACCACTGTTCTAGCACATATAGCAACTTACAATCCATCGCTACACAACTTGCCTGAAAACAATAAGCGCTACAGACCTCAGTTGTGTGTCTACAATTTTTTAAAATGTTATTTGCTTGTATTTTTTGCATTTATATGAAATTAGAACCACCTTCCACTCTTTAAAACGGAATCCAACTTCACTCGCTCTATCAATTGGTGTCGATCATAAATTGGAATTTCAATATCCATTAATTAGTGTATTTGCCATATGGCAACATACACTATTGGCGTCGGTCGGATGGCGGGACCTAGGGGTCGGACCAAAATTTCTCGACGTTTCATAACCTCCTAAACACTTTGGCACCATTTTTGAAAATGTTTATATATATATGTATATATATATATATATATATATATATATATATATATTTATATATATATATATGTGTACGGGCAATAACTTTCGAAAGAGTTAATTGATTTTAACGAAATTTGGACCACGTGTTGAAATCCATCACCGCAAGAAGCCTATTTAAAATGGGCGTAATCGGGCCATTTTAAGGGTAGTTTTTAGGGGTTTTTGGGCCCCAAAATTCCGAAAAAATTCTCAGAATCGTTTCAAAATTGATATTTAACCTGTCAGTAGCAATTAAAAAGTGCCCCTAAAATTTTAATAAAATCGGCTCAACAGGACCGGACTTACAAATTTTTTGAAAACACTAATTTGCAGATAGTGACTTATTTATTGAAGGGTGTATTTAATTCGGTGTAGACGTTAGATTGATAATAATATTACAATTAAGAAAAAAATGTTATTTTAAGGAGTGTATTAAGGGGTTAAATTTTTTATTTTGCCCAAAAACAAACTTAATTTCACATAATAAAAGTATAAAACCACACGGCCCTATACAAGCATATACACTATATTGTCGGCAGGGTTTTGGCACTGCGACCCGGGTTTTTTTGTTAATTAATGTTAAAGAATACGACGCAATACGGCACGATGTATATCAAAGACGGTAAACGGTACAACATGGTCCACGTATAGACACAAATAAGCTACCTCCATATTTACATGCAAGTAACAGACGAGTTAACTAGATGTCAAATATGAAAACACAACCAAGCAGACGAGCTTCGTGCAAAATTATAATTAATCAAGCGCTTGTATGATTAACGCCAACGTGACGTAGTGTCAAAAATGCTATGATTTTTAAATTTTCTTTAATTACATTTAAAGTTCGGCAATTGATTGGCTAACTTCGGTAGGTGATTCCTTAGTAAAAATAAAAACGGAATTTTAAAAATCATAATAATATTACAGATTGTGTTAGGAAATGTTTCCTATGTCGAAATTCTCGATCACCAAAATTCCCATTAAAAATGTATTTTGCACACCAGTATATCAATATTTATATTTGTTTGGAGTGTTGCGGATAATTGGAATCCGGTTTTTTGCAAACGTCCTAGGATTTTTGCGAAAATCCGATCTTTTTAATCATCCTACGACATATACAAACTCAGTAAAGTTCACTTATTAGTGTATTTGCCATATGGCAACATACACTATTGGCGTCGGTCGGATGGCGGGACCTAGGGGTCGGACCAAAATTTCTCGACGTTTCATAACCTCCTAAAAACTTTGGCACCATTTTTAAAAATGTTTATATATATATGTATATATATATATATTTATATATATATATATATATATATATATATATGTGTGCGGGCAATAACTTTCGAAGGAGTTAATTGATTTCAACTAAATTTGGCCCACGGGTTGAAATCCATCACCGCAAGAAGCCTATTTAAAATGGACCTAATCAGGCCATTTTAAGGGTAGTTTTTAGGGGTTGAAAAATGTTTTTCGTCCCCAAAATACCGAAAAAATTCTCCGAATCGTTTCAAAATTGAAATTTAACCCTCTGATAGTAATTTAAAAGTGTCCCTAAAATTTTAAAAAAATCGGCCCGACAGGACCGGATTTACAAATTTTATGAAAACGTTAGTTTACAAATAGTGAATTATTTACTGAAAGGTGTATATAATTTGGTATAGAGGTTCGACTGCTCATAATATTTCAATTAAGAAAAAAAATGTTATTTTAAGGGGTGTATTAAGGAGTCAAATTCTTTATTTTGCCCAAAAACCAACTTAAGTTCACATAATAAAGCCACACTGCCTGTGTTAGCAAATACACTATATTGTCGGCAGGGTTTTGGCACTGCGACCCGGGTTTTCTTTAATTTAATCTTAGAAGAATATATCACCGATTCTTTATGCACCTATATTATATATTTATTCATTGTAACTAGAATCATCTGTTTTCGAATTGTCAATACAGAAAGACATTTTTTCTTGAGGAGTTCGAGAAATGTGTAACAAGTGAAAATGCTTTTAAGTTAGGTCGACCCCCGGTAATCCGGCACCCCCTGTAATCCGACATGGTATATAATTTATTATTGAATATTTTTTTGACAATCTTCGCTAATGCATGATTGAACAAGTTCAGAGTACATATATATAACATATAGAATCTTATCATTGGATCTGCAATTTGTCGAATTACAAGGTACTCTTTTGTACACAATTCCGGACTATAAGGGGTCTTAGGCAGTACTCTATAATCTGACAAATTCGACAGTTCGACACTGCCCTGCAAAATATTTGTCGGATTACCGGGGGTCCACTGTAATTTTAACTCTTATTTCTGCTCAATTGTAAATCGAATTTTGTTGCGTTATCTCAAAGAGCTGCAGAGTTAATAATCCTTACTTTTCAACGAAAGCACCTCCGTAATGATACACTTTATAAAATAAGCTGACATGAACATGCAATTGTAAAATACAAGAAACTGGTGACGACAGTAACTGAAAATAGTTTTACTGTCGCACCATAAAAAAATTTAATTACAATTTTAATAAAGTATGAGATGTCACAATTCCAATTTTCGTACACGGTAATGGAAAAGGTTAATCTTTTAAAAATTCAACAAGCTATAAATGTTGACAGCAAGAGTTGAACAATAAACATCACCAGTTTATTCCCAGCTTTAGAACCGTCAATGCGACCTCGTAAGTTTAAACAAACAGGTTGCTTTTATAAAAAATAAAATGCGCATTCCTGCAATGAATATTTCAATTTGTATTTTATTTCTGCACATACAAAATGTTCAGTGAGTTAACACTAAATGTACAGGTTGTTCAGTAATAAAATGGAACGTCCTTTTTTAATAAATCACAAATTAATTATTTTAGATCACAATATCACGGGTAATTGGAATAATGAAAATAAATCAATTTAAACACTCACTGATTGCAACGTTTCGTCTTTTCTTTAATTAAGACTTTTTCAAAGACGAAACGTTGCAATCAATGAGTGTTTAAATTGATTTATTTTCATTATTCCAATTACCCGTGATACTGTTTTCTATTATAACATATATCTGGAATTGAACTTTAAAGATGAATTAATTATTTTCTTGAGTGACACCGAACATTTGTGTTATACTATACGAATCGTCGTCAAAAAGTAACATAATCGCTGAGATTGGTATCGTACTCCTGTGTAAAAAGTTATAACACTTTTTACATTATACAAAGGAAAAAGAGACACAATGATCTATTTAAAAACTTAGTGTCGGACTAAAGGAGTAAACACTAGCAGTGTTGGATCACTTTCACACAGTTTGTGTTGAAACCCAGCATAAAGAGACGAGGTAGGCAAAAGACATATTGTGGGTGTGACCATCTTTAGGTCTGTCTCGCTCTCATCATCCGTACGTTTCAATTTTTGACTGATGCCACACTACAAGGCTAAAAGATGCTACTGCAAGGGTGCCGCTGACCGCTGTCAATTGATTACTTTAAATTTTGGAAATATTTTGAAGATTTAAAAAACTTTTCCGAAAAAGGAAGAGTCACTTTAGGTTTGTGATGGAACAATTTTGTGAAATAAGTACGAATAAGGTCGTAGTGTGACATTGAAGACGTGTGTTTTTTTGGCACAATTAATGCCAACTTTTTTCTAGAAAATCGTACATAAATTACAAAAGTAGTCCATTAGAGATCTAGATTTGTCCTTTATCTTCCTTATAGAGAAATAATTTTTGCAGAATGTTGACGAATAAGTCTACAATCAGTTGACAGCCGAAGCTCTATTTTTGGCTTAAACTCAGAGCGTTCCGACAGCCTTAAGCAGGGGAAATAGAGTAGATCCCGTGACATTATTTCTGAATTTGACAATTGTATTTTTCATTATCCGCTTTTTACATTTTTTTGTGTAATGGATCAGCTTAACTCCAACCTATATCTAATCTTGTGAAATCTGTCACTAGTCCGTTTGTTATAGGTGTACACATGTCGTAAACCTAACGTACACTTTTTAGAGTAAATTTCACTGAGTTATCTACTCCACTCTAATACACCAAACACACCTAATACATCAAAATTTGAATGCTTCTTCTTTGTTTCAATAATAAATATGCCACTTCTTATAAGCTTTTATTAACAAACAGAAAACCATATGTTAAAGAACGTATGTATGAATCCAGATTTCAGTTTTGTAATGTGATACCGGTTAGTAGCACTAATAATTTGTGTGAGAAGAAAAAAAAGGAATTCGGATTCAACTATTAAAATCACTATAAAAATCAGTTCCGATAATGGCTAAATTTTGATATTATCATGTATCTTTTAAGTTAGTACATTTTTTGTACTGATATAAAAACGAATTAGAAATATTTTCTTATAAACATGAGAGCAGAATATTCCATATTTCTTTTCATATTAGATGAATGCAGATTTTAATCAAATTACTGATGAACTTGTGAGAAAACTTCAACACTGGAATTGACTAAAATCTTACACCGCGAACTAAAAGTCATTAAAACGCAATTTTGATAATCAGTTGGAGTATAATTTGAGATAGTGAAAAATGTGTTAAATGGATCCAATTTGATACGCAATTGTGTTCAACTTCTCATTGTTCTAACGGATAATATTACAACAGTTAACTAGAGATAACTAAAAAAAAAACCCGGGTCGCAGTGCCAAAACCCTGCCGACAATATAGTGTATTTGCTTGTATAGGGCCGTGTGGTTTTATACTTTTATTATGTGAAATTAAGTTTGTTTTTGGGCAAAATAAAAAATTTAACCCCTTAATACACCACTTAAAATAACATTTTTTTCTTAATTGTAATATTATTATCAATCTAACGTCTACACCGAATTAAATACACCCTTCAATAAATAAGTCACTATCTGCAAACTAGTGTTTTCATAAAATTTGTAAATCCGGTCCTGTCGGGCCGATTTTATTAAAATTGTGGGGACACTTTTTAATCACTACCAGAGGGTTAAATTTCAATTTTGAAACGATTCGGAGAATTTTTTCGGTATTTTGGGGCCCAAAAACAGTTTTCAACCCCTAAAAACTACCCTTAAAATAGCCCGATTAGGCCCATTTTAAATAGGCTTCTTGCGATGATGGGTTTCAACACGTGGCCCAAATTTCGTTGAAATCAATTAACTCTTTCGAAAGTTATCGCGCGTACACATATATATATATATATATACGTATATAAATATATATATATATATACATATATATATAAACATTTTTAAAAATGGTGCCAATGTGTTTAGGAGGTTATGAAACGTCGAGAAATTTTGGTCCGACCCCTAGGTCCCGCCATCCGACCGACGCCAATAGTGTATGTTGCCATATGGCAAATACACTAATAAATTAACATAGCTATAAAAAGTGATATCAGCAGGTTTCAACCAGCAAGACATCTGAAAAGCAATAAAAAGACTTTATCTTGTAAGATAGATTTTTTGTTTCAATTTCGCTATAAACCTAACATCCCTAAATTATAAAAAAAATAATATCAACACAATGACGTAACTATAAATTTGGGACCCTAGCAGATTTTTATGGACGATCTAGTATATTGAAGGTTAATTTTTGAGCTCATCGACTAAAAGGAACGGAAGAAACATTTTGTCAAAATTCCAAGAACAGGAAGCATACGGCTAAATGAAAAGCAAACAGATTTTGGTGGATTTAAAATTAATAAATACCCGGGGACTCCTGGCTTTTTGCCAGTCTTGCTACCCTATAGCTGTGCTACTGCAACTTTTCGAAGGAAAATAACCATAATAATTTCGTATATATTTGGTATTCGCAAAAAGAAAGAACAAACTGGCTTCAGCAGGATTTTAAAAGCAAAATACGATTTCGAGAAAACGAGATGAGAATGAGAGTATAAAATTAGCATAGAGCAACAGACGATCAATAACCACGTCTCAAAAGATAGCGGGCTGCACTCAGAACATTTTGGGCACTGCACTTATATATTGTTCAGCGTTGTCAGATTTTGTTTTGCCATGCCGGGATTTTGGAACTTTTTGAGTGAAAAAAGCGGGATTCTTTCGTCGAAAGCGGGACATAGTAAAAAAACGTATATAATCAGAAGTTTTTAAATATTTATCTTTTTATTTGAGTTCAAATTACGTTTACGTGACAATAGATAGCAAAAATAGCCATAGAAAATGTATATTATTAAAAATATGATATTTTAAATCAGATTTACCCTATCGTTAAATAGTTGAGTCTTATTCGTCTTCTGAATAAAAAAATAAAAAAAAAAAACAGAAATCAAAATCAAAAAAGTTTTTTTGCATTAGAAAAATATGGTGTTTCAAACAATAGTCTGAGTAGTGAGTGTTACAAATTGCAACTTACAATAAGAGAATTATTATTTACGAATAGTCGAGTTATCCCCGAAAAGCGGAACTGAGCCTGTTCCGCGCGGGACATTTAATTTTGATTTAAAAATCGGGACGTCTGGCAACGCTGATATTGTTTAGAATATTTTTTCCTATTAAAGCATAATCTATAACTGACAGTTTTGTTGATGTCTTAAAAATATCAACATTTTATAAATAAAAATGAAAAAGTGAGTTTATACTTCGCCTATTGTAAACAGTCATTGACTAAGAAACGTTAAAAAAACAGTTTAAAAAAAGTCATCTGTTCTATAAAAAACCTGAACCATCTTTTTTATCAGATTTTTCAACGAAGCCGTTAAATCTATGATAGATGTGTGGAGCTTTGCGATTTTGCCCAGCCCACATGAATCAACAACTAGTTTCGTCTGATGCATTGTGTTTGACAGGTTGTCAGTTAAATTGCGACGTGCAACCTGTACGCGGGTTCATTATACAGGTGTATCCCTGTGTCCGGGGCCACGCTATAGATATATGCATATATAATATTGAAACAGCGATGCTCAACCGTTTCTTCTACTGCAACAAACGATAAGAGTTGACACGTTTTTTGGAAAAAGTTTTTGTCTAAAATTTTTTCCGACCAAATCCATGGAGTGCAATTTCCAAAACATACACAATTAATTATTTATAGACTGAAATAGAAATAAAAGTTAAAAAAAACTGAAGCCCCACTATGTAACAGAAGTCAAAACATTAGATAATATTTTCGGGAAATGTAAGGAATTTTCGGTATTCAAGTCTCCAGCTAATAGAAAAATATTCATCCTATGTTTTGATTTGCTTGTTTTTTTTTTCATTTACGTAGTTTTTGTTTTAACATTTCATGGGTTCTTTGTTTTTCAAAATATTCCGCGAAAATTTTCGATCAATCTACACTAATATTATAAAGAGGAAAGATTTGTATTTTTGCGTGTATGTTTGTAATGAATAAACTCAAAAACTACTATGCCGATTTAAAAAATTCTTTCACCATTAGAAAGCTACATTCACCCTGAGTAACATAGGCTATATTTATTGCTAGAAAATATTAGGGATCCTTACTAAAACTTTAGTAACGTAACCCAAGGTGTAAAAAAAATGCCATAAAACATCTTTCGTCGCATGCGCTGCGGAAACTATTGATGATAGAACAAAAGTATGTTCTACAACAGGCCTGGGCAAATGGCGGCCCGCGGGCCGAATCCGGCCCGCGGTAGAATTTTGTCTGGCCCGTGAAGCATTGTATATATTATTATTAAAAACACAAATATTAGTTTTTGTCAAACATAAATTGGTGCTTAAAAAATTTTAGATAAAATATTAAGCAATACTTATACACATTATCAGTGCCGGTGGGAGCCAAAATTTTCTCCCGGACACCCGCTCTTTTCAGCGCCTCCTATTCGAAAATATAATTATAATTTGGCCCGAGGTCAAATTTTCATCTGCAATGTGGCCCGACTATCAAAATATTTGCCCACCCCTGTTCTACAATATTAAAGAACATATCAATAACTACAAAAAACTTCGCGATACTATATGTCCAACTATTATCGTTATGTCACAATAACTACTTTTTACATTTTAATAATCTATATAGATAAAAGGCGATGTATATGTAATCTATGGACTCCAAACGGGTAGACCATTTTTGATGAAATTTTCAGACAATCTTTAGATTAGCCCAGCGGATGACCTTCTGAAGTTTGGCAGCGATCGGATCAACAGAATTTTTTAAATTTCTTTTTGGGAAATAAGATTTTTCTTCGATTTTTGAACATTCACAAATAAAAGCGATTGAATTCGCGCAAATTCAATACACGTTGAGAATTTAATGACAATGATTCTCATCTTTTATATCCTATATATTACATTTACACCCGGGCGAAGCCGGACTGGGCCGCTAGTATTTTATAAAAATGGATCCAAAATTTAAATTGAAGTTATGTTTTAATATATGCATGTGTTGAGAAGCGCTGTATTTAAGATACACAAAACCAGATGAGGTAACCCAACCACAACTGGTATTTTCTACACGTTCCGTCGTCTCACGTAACTGTTCTTTCGCTGCAAGATATATGTTTACATATGCAAACTCCGATTGAAAAGAGAACCACACTTTTTCATCAAAATCACAATTTCAAAACGCTCGAATTTTTCATGCATTACCGCATGAACGTCGGCTTTATCCGCGGATTCACTCGCGCCAAAGTCAGACCACCTTATAATTGAGGCGTTGAGAATTATAGTGGCCTAATCCACAAAATTTCAATAGTATCTTATGTCCATAAAGTAATCGGTTATTATCGAAAGTTTCGGTAGAAGAAGGACCTAACCGCAGTTTAATCTACGAAACGGCTCTTAATCTGCGGTTAGGTCTTTCTTCTACCGAAACTTTCGATAATGACCGATTACTTTATGGACATAAGATAATATTGAAATTTTGTGGGTTAGGCCACTATAATTCTCAACGCCTCAATTTATATCTTAATCCGAACGAAGTCAGGCGAAACAAAAAAACTTAACACTTCATAGAAGTTGAGATACATTTAATATCAATACAGATAAAAAAATTTAGGAGCATCCGCCTTTGATTTTCAAGAGAAATCGACTTTTAAGCGAGTACTGTCGCTCTTCAGCTTGCAGCCAATTTCGGTAGCTTCACGATTTAAAAGACGGCTGTAGTCTTTTTGAACCACAGTTTACATACGATATGTACCCCGGAGGAAAAGTCTTACCTTGTCGTGTTCACCAATGGTGCCAATATTAACGTATAAACAGTGACTGATAAGAACTTTCATTAACTTTTATTATAATTAATAAAATCTTATCGCCAAAATAGATCGCGACATTATTCTTTGACATACGATAAAAATGCACTGTGATATTCAGAGTGAAAATGATATTTTTTTTTCAAGTTGTCTGTCAGTTTTGTAGTGACACTTTTCTCGAGTTTCCAGACTATGCACTTAAAATTGTTCAGTATTCCAATCAATTCAAAGAACACATATATTTTAGAATTATTTCAGTATAGGTAATTACTAATTACTTTGTTACGACTAATTTCAATCAGTTATGAAGTGGCCAGTCAATTTCGTTGAAACTTCTGGAACATCTAAGTTAACTTTACTAATTTGACTGTACCGATCTAAATAAGTATTTCAAAAATATTATTAGCTGTACGTTTAAATTTAAATTGATTTTAAATAGTAAGTTATAATTGTCATAAACATTCATTGTTACATTGCTAAATTAGTAAGTTATATTTCTGGTGCATGATGACATAATACCTATATTATGGCGAATTTGACATTATTCTAAAAACGAGTACCAGAGAATGTTAATACTGTTAATAGTCATAATATGTTCACGCACAAGATCTATTAAGTATTTTTTGTACGTACCCCCTACAAAATAGCTGATTTTCACATAATTTTCAAAATTTTTGACAGTTCAATTTTGGGCAAGTTCATCTCTAATTTGTATGCTGCGTTGGATTTTTAAACATTTCCTATGGAAATAGTAGTACGACATTTTTTTACAATCGCTACACAGGCATGAAAAGTAGATATTTTATAGGGAGATGTGCTAAAACATGATTAATTTAAAACAATAAATAAATAAATTCTTCACGTTAATAGTAGAATGTACAAAAAAATTTGTTTGTACAAAATATTTCTTAGTTTAATAATTCGCGTTAATATTATTAAGTTGAACTACACTAATAGCTACATTAATATTAAAATAGCATAAATATTTTACACGGTGTTGAATGAAGTTCACTGAAGAGGAAGTATTATTTTTTTACAATATTAAAATATGCGACATTTCCTGAAATGACCCAATACCGTATATTCTTGGTCAAGGTAAGTAACATTTATATAGTAAAAAATACATACTATTTTATCTTATTTGAATTCAATGACTGAATCCAGTCAAAACAAAACCGAAATTTTTAGAAACTAGTAAATCGCAAAATATTGTAATAACTAAAAATAGTATAAAACTAACTCCCTATAAGTATTCTGAAGATATTGTGAAAATATTGAGATTTTAATAATAAATACACACTTCGAAGGCATATATATACTAATTCTAAACAGTAATTCAGTAATTTAAGACACGATTTTTACAGCTATCTTAAAAGACCCACCTGATTATAAATTAAGAAATTCTAAATAAAAGACTAGGAACTTCTAAACAGACAAATAAGCTTCAGAAACACAACCGATAATCTGCTTTGATTATAAATAAAGTATTTTGTAACATGTTTTTGCAGTTAATTTAAAAAAAATTTTTGATCATATCAATAATACCGTTATTGTAACTAATAAACTTGCCGATTTAATACCTTCCCGCCGTGAGGGTTAATTACTCAAACAAATCCCAAAGGAATACACTTGTTGATTATAAACTATACATATAATAGCACGTAAAGTAATTTCATAATGTAACAATAATAACAATTAATTAAATAATTACATTAGTTAGCATGTAAACACGAGATAGACCGATTATATATTTATACAGGGTGCTAGAAACTAAAGGGCATTAATCCCAAAATAATATTTTTCTATGAAAACTGTGGAATAGTACAATTTGTCAACAAGGTCACATAGTTTTTGAATTTGTTTGGTAAAAGTTCGATTTTATAATTGTAATCAATATGTAAATAAAAAAAAATACAAAAAAACATCAGGGGCTACTTCGACACGTTTTTGGTGCGCTTTCTGCAAGTCATTTCCTGAGCAAATCTACGACGCTTTCATCTAACAATCTCTCCTTGCTAGTATCAAAGTTACCACGAGCGATTATGGTATTTGTCTATTCTCAGTGGCACTTATAATTTTAAAACCAGCAGTTTAATTCTACCATAAATCCACATCCGAGCGATATGGCATGCTGCGCATATTGCAACGAAGAGGACATGCTGGTGCCACTGTGTTCGATTTCTAATTGTGTCGCTGAGTGAAGGAACGCACTGGATGTGCCTAGGTTGGATGGCTGACTGTAGATGCCATTGTGCCGAGGGTGTTGAAGGATGAGGTGGGTTGAAGAGCGATGGCGTTAATGCCTTTGTGCATCTTCAGGCAGAAAATTAAAGAAAACGAAGAATAAAAGACCCCTGCCGGCCCGAAGCAATCTGTAAACGGCCTCAGGTCGACAGGAAGTTTGAGGGGTTGTTAAGTGGGTATTGCTGTGGTTGAATCCCCCACTACCCGCGATTGCGGGTGTCTGTAAATGGATTTCCCCCTCATTAATAAAAAATAAAAGAACTTTTCATCCGTTCTTTCCTGACCCCAAGATCCAAAATACTAAACTTTTTGTTTATATTCTGTGTGAAACTGTCCTCCAAAAACGATTTAATGCTCGTTTGATAAACACGATTTTTTTTTAATTTTTTCTTCGTTACAATTATAATTATTATTCTTCTGCACACAACGAAATGTGTAAGAGTTATATAGATCATAGGTCTGGAATCTTGAAAAAATAGTATAACTTTTCTTTTAATGTAAGAAAATTAACAAACTTTTTATTTTATAAACATACACAATTAAGTTAGCAGGAAAGTGGACAAATTGATGTAAATCTTTAAACCAATTATTAATTAATTTAGCGACGTTTCGGTCATCAGGCATCTATAAAGTACTTTATAGATGCCTGATGAAGATCAAATAAATGACCAAACCGTCGCTAAATTAATAATCGGTTTAAAGATTTACATCAATTTGTCCACTTTCCTGCTAACTTAATTGTGTATGTTTGAAAAAAATATGGACGCAACAATTTCCAATGTATTTTTATTATTTTGATTTTTCTCAATGTTGATTCCATGTATAAAATTTTGAATAGATGATGATAGTAGAACTATTCGAACGGAAGAGTTTACGACAGCAACTGCTACTAAAATTAAAAGTGCCGCAGTAGCAAAGAATATGGCGCCACTCATATATGCACGACCCATTCGATAGCGTCACACTGTGTGCTCGTTAGAAAAGCCCCAAAGCTAAAACAAAGAATGACCGAGTTTTTCACAAGAATGACCTCAACGACTAATTTGGGGTATGATGTTAAGACAATCACGCATCAAAAATATCAAAGAAAAAGGCGGGCGAAGCTCGGTTGTACACCTATAGTTATTAGAAAATATCGATTAAACTGCCACGTTTACATAGCTTTAAAAATATACTCTCGTAATTAAATAAGACACTCAAGTGAATGCTGTTATTTATAATATAATAATAAAATAATATATATAATAATAAAATAATAATTTTGTAATAATACACTTTTACTGCGTGTTTTTTCGTACAGATCAGTCTTTATATTATATATCTCTATAGTCTATACCTATAAGTATATGGCTATCAATTTAATATGATATTTAGTAACTAATTTATAGTGCTATTTGAAATGAGAACACGTTTATAAATACTACACACAATTAGGTTTACATGGCTCGTAAAGCGACTCGCTGCAATTGGAACAACGCAACTCCAAACTTTTTATTGTTTACCTGTAACCTAAATAAAAATTATTCGAATCTAAAACATTATGTTTACAATAATCGTTTAGAATAAATTTACAAAGTCGACCCATATTTAAAAAATAAAAAAAAATTATAACACACCCTTGAATCGACAAGGTTTCATCCGATGAGGAACGAACCAACCGACACCAGCCAAACGCGTTAATAGGGTTTCGTAGTGCATTCTTATCGAATTTAGTTATTTCTAAATTTTTCAGTAACTATTTTTTCTAGTGTAGTTCGTCATAATTTTTATTGAAAGTATTACTATCACTAAGGGCTACATCCAGAATATTTTCTCAAATATGTATTTTGCATATTTTGCAACTGTTGTTACCATCAGAGCCGTCTTAAATCAAGTGGGAGCTCATGGCACTTCAGGATAAATGAGACACCTTTTACAGAAATTTGGGAAATCAACTGAAATAACCAAGTTATAATTGTTATTTTGTCGCAGGAGCCAGGAGGTTCGATGGATTGCGGGGGCATGTCTCAAACCCAGCGAGTTCATGCGGACAGATGGGCCTGGCTACCATAGAATATCAAATGCATCAATTTAAATATGATACTAGATTTCGTACGTAGTCTGCAGATGTACAAAAACTGGTTGGTTATTAGGAGAACACGAAAAAAAACATTAGGTCTTTCTTCGAGTCATTATCTTTTAATTCTAATTTCATTGTATCTGTAGCATCAACGAAGAACACATTTTAAGTTAAATGTTACGACAACTAACAAGAATCTGTGCACATTTGTGAAGAATGATAATATGTAGAATAGTTTAAAAAAGTATGTCGATAAATTTGCCAATCTAATATGTATTTATAGCGAGGTAATGTTGTGATAAGACGCATATTTAATTACATAAACGGAAATGACCTCTAAGCCGGTCCGACCGACTCGTTACATTCACGCCGAGCACTGCATTAACAACTGACCTATCGCCCAAATCCTATTACGTTCCTACTTCTAGCACAACACAAACAACTCTCTGCTATCGTGCAGATATTAATATTTTATGTGCTCAATATTAACTAATCAATAATCATATACAAATCGCAACTCGCAATATGTAAACAGAAAACCTTTATAATTAAAATGTTTGCAATAGTTCAAGCTTCCATGACACAAATACGTACCTCCCCAAAAGATGGAAATGGTTGGAAAACAAGCAAAAAACATTTCGCGCCTGGTAGACCAAAAAAGTATGCTAATTTCTAAGTCCTCGAAATTAAAAAATAAAAACACTGGAATTATTTTCTATGTATTTAAAGCTTAGTATGGAAGCTTTCAGGACAAAAAAATATCAAAATTGACGATATAAATTATTGTGGTCGATATAACACGTTCTTCGTTATTCGTTTTTCATTTTGGAAATAGGCAGCACCCTACGCCACGAATTTAGGAATTGCACCCTTGGTCAAATTGTGTATTGGAAAAATTTATGTTTTATTTATGTAACACATTTTAAGATATTCACCCACCGTAATTAGTTATCTATTCCGTTGATTTGTTCTTTAATCTGTATGTATAAATAGCTGGAATAAATAGTTATAATTCAATTCACTAAACATAGTTAAGTTTACTGCAGGTATAAATCGCCAGAATAACTATTCTGTCCAACTTCAAGGGTATAAATAGTTATTCGCCTCATAAAATAATGACTGTCACATCACTTCGACCATAAATCGTAGCATCGAGTTCAGTTTTGTTGATTTATTTTTGTATTATTAACTTCCCAGTATTAATGGGGAAGTTATTGTAATTGATTCGAAAATAGAAATCAAAATTTTTGACATATTTTTATGTTTTAAGGCCACTATAGTATTTTTACACTATTTTGTGTAATCAAAATTATCAACAGAATCTCCAAGGCATAAAGGTATAAAGGAAATTTGTTCCTGAATGTATCGCTTGGTGAATTGGAAGTTAATTTGATTCCATGGAATAAATTTGTTCCAGGATTAGTAACTTCTATCTTTAATAATGTTCGGAGAATAACCTTAGAGTTGCATACAGCGATTGCGGAAAACCCAAAAAAATAATAAATATAATAAATAATAAATTATTCCTTACACATACAAAATTGTCCATTATAATCCGAACTTTAAAGACGTAGTAACTGACGAGTTTCGTCATTATATTGGATAGATCGGCTTAGTTGATGTATTTTCCACGCGTATAAGTAATACCTAATGCTTCACATTTCTAAAATCTATTATTATCATCGGGATTATTCCAATTATACACAGTTTAGAGCCTAGATCGCTATGTAAAGGACCTTTTTTCCCCAAACTACACCATTATTTTAGTGACAATGATATAGACAAAGAGATACGGTAGTTATCATTTCCGCTTTGAACTCGAGTCCTTTCGACTGTTGACAGAGCAAATTCACAAAACTCCCATTCAAAAACAAGTTTCATTAAAGGTCGTTCCCGAGAGGTGAGCTTTATCTCTTTACAGCACTATTATCATAAATTTAATTTAATTTTCGAGATTGGAGTTTGCAGTGACGTCACTTGCGTACCCTTGTCACGACTGCCAACCATTATTATTATTTCATCAAGCTTCAAACCACTCGACTATTAACTAATAACTATAGGTTCGCGCGAAACAGTTGAACGAACATGGAACGTTTCTGTTATGGAGCGTAAATGTTTTTCGAGATATACATCCGACATGTTCGAGGAACGATACTGTTTCACTGACGTTTCACTGGCTCCTTTGCTTTGAAGAAAGAAAAGATATTATTAATAACATATAAATAAAAACACCTGAACAATCTACAAAAATAATTAATCATGTTCTAACAAGTGCCGAGTGAAAAATCAGTGTAAATGATAATATTACAAAATAACTACTCCGCCATCTTGGGCAGTCCGCCATGTTGAATTTTGAATGACGTCACTTAGCTGACCATGCATTGTCATCCAAGCTAAACGTGTATGCAAAATTTCTGCTCAATCGATTGAGGATAACTGCTTTAAAATTCAGTAGCAAGATTTGATCCGAACAAAGTAAGTTATATAAAAGCTTGTAAAAACGTGTGATTTAAGGTTAAAAAATAATAATAATAAATTTAAAATATGAATAAGTATCATACTTAGATAAGCATAGTGATATTATTGTAAATTTCAAAATATTGTTAATCTATATTTTTCTAATAAACAGTTTATTATTTTGATTCCCGTTTGAAATTAAAACCATTGAGTGGATTAGATTATCTGACAAGTATTGTTTTTAAAATACACATCCGTTTCGATTGTATGTAATCTGAAAACTTTGCCGTTAGTTTTGCAGTTTTTCCCTAATTAGTTTTATATAGTTTCGTCGATTTTCTTCAGAAATATTTACAAAAAGTAAAATAATAATATCTCTTTTAAGAATTCAAAAACATATTTATTCCTTTTCTAAAATAAACTAACAAGACGATAGTGCCATTAAAGCATTCGATAACTAGCAGTCGTCTGGATTTAAAATAAGCTCCTCTTCACAATGATTCTTCTTCAAACTACTTAAAATACAAAAGAAGAATCGAGACATTTCGACATTATATAATAAAATATGCTTCAGTGTTTATTTTGTTTGAATGAGATATTTATATACGAAAAACATGTTATTATTCATACATTTACTAGCTTTTGCCAGCGATTTATCCGCGTGGACAGAGTATATAGATTTTCGTACTCATGGCAAACAAAAAATGATTACTCTAGAGCTACTGCACCGATTTTAAAAAAGTTTTCAGTCCCAATGGGATCGTTCCACATTTTTTTTATTGACCATTTTTTTCGAGATTGTTTCAGAAGCTTTCTCTATAATAACAATGTATGAATTTTAAATGTGATTTTTAAAAATAGAATTATGTTGCTATCGAATTGACGTAGATAATTATCCGCCTGTGATTGGTTGATTAGATCTACCAAGTCACGTCCACTAATCTATGCGAACTACAATGAATGTAATTTATATACATCTCTTTCTATAGATAAAAGTGGTGTGACTAGTCTTTTACGTTATCATATAGCGTTTTATACTCAGCGTTTAAAAAAATATATATTTCTATAATTCATGTTCGCAATGAGATAGGGCTAACGTCGTGAAACCAATTGAAAGATTTGTAAGATCTAGAATATGAGTAGGAGGTGGAACGAAGTAAAAAAGTCTATGCTACATAATTAAATTACCAGTCTGACATTAATATTAATATTTTTGTTTTTAGTAATAATTTATCAAAATTACAAAACGTTGGTAAAAAAACACTAACATATTAAACTTAGGAATAGACTCTGATGACCTCAGATATTGAGCGTCTATAATCTAGAATCAATCATTAAACTTACAAAAATATGCTTAGTCTTATTTTGTGACTAAAGTTTAAATTATGGCAACTAGATCTTATGATCATTTTGATTAGACATAAGAACACTCTTAATAATAGATAGAAATGTTTAATTTGGCTGGCAAAATCAGGTGTCTCGGATCTAATTTGCCAACCGAAATGCCAGGATCCGACGGAATAAATCGGGACGTGGCAATTCTAAATTAAGAGTAAGGATTTCAGAACAAAAAAGTTGGTTTACGTTATTTACGTAAGTACCCTTCGAGGAACAATACGCACTGTTCAAGATTATCAAATTTTGATATGTTCGTTTTTGTTAAAATTTTATTAAAACGCATGAAATATGTCGAAAATTCTGTTTTCGTATCACTCGTTTATACAAATATTTCAGAACTGCACAACCAATTTTGATCACACATAACCTAAAACGTGCCAAAATGATGTACCTCTAGGAGAAAGAAAACCACTCGAGAATCGGTTCTGCGGTTCTTCAGTTATAAGCATATGAACAGACAAATAGACAGATAGACGTTGCGTTTTATAAGGGTATAGTGATCTTTTGTGTGTCTATATGCTTAGATTTTCAGACTGAAAATATTTTGTCTGTACAATGTACACAATGTATATTGTGATTGTACAGAAGCAATATGCTATATAGATACAGTGTTGTATTAAAACATTTATATACTCCGTTCAGTATCCACCAAACTCATTATCCCCAACATGTCCTCGGGGTTTGGGTTGGAAAAAAAACTCGCCAGACGCAATCAACATAAGGCCATGGCATGATGAGGCCAGGTATGTGTGTATGTATGTGAGAATGCGGGGCTGTAATTCCGACGTTGCGATGAGTGCTGCCGTTCCTTATTTACTTTATATATATTATGAGCACTGTGGTTGAAACAATAACAATCAAGAAAGCATAGTTACTTCTTACCACAACAGAATCTGTTGTGGTAAGAAGTAACTATGCTTTCTTGATTGTCCTTATTTACTTGTTTGATTTATTTCTAAGCACACAGATCTTCTCTACTTTTCCGTCATATCTTTGGGTAGAATGATTTGTTCACAAATTTTTAAAAATTAAAACGGTACATCAATTATTAAACATAATATTACGAAAATCAGGCAAATTACATTCGAATTTCTTTCATGTGAGCCGTAGGACAATTTGGTGTAATAGTGAACTAGCCTTGTGCGTTCGAATCCCATCTGCGCTGACGAATGTTTTGTGATGTCGTTTTAAGTGGGTGTATTTTGCTAAATAAGACGCCCATACCCTTAGTTATCGTGCGTCCATAAATAAATATAAATTAAAACAATAATGTAGTATGAGACAAATGTTTGCATCATTACGCCATTTGTAATGATTTCATGCGTCCAGTAAGTGGTTCAAATAATACACGGGGAACTATTATTATCTAAAAATATGAACAAAGTTTTAAAAAACACCTTTTCAGAATTTCCATTCCAAATCATTAAGAAATATAGATTTAAAAAACGTGATCCCAGATATCTTGGAGGATCAATAACAAATGAAAAACCCAAATCACGTCTCTATTTCACCGGAAATTGAACTCAAAACACTAGAATCTCACTAATCCGGCACTATTAAAACCCAGAGGGTGCCGGATTATTGGAATGTTCAGATTACTGGATTGTATAGAAAAATTCATATTAAATAAAATAAAGCATTTCATAAAGGGAATACAATGTATTTGTGTTCATGTGCTACACGCTTTTTTATAACTGTAACAATTAACTAATTACAAAGTTTTAAAATAATCCTTAATTGATGTCTGTTTTTGTGCAACTTGTAGTGGGAGTGAGGCGCGGGCGGAGGATGCCGGATTATTGGACGTGTCGGTCTATTGAAGTGCCGGATTAGTGAGATTCTACTGCATTCTCAAAAAGTTTATGAACACTTCAATTGTGCTTCAAAACATTATAAAAAAGTAGTCTACGTTTTCCAGTGTAATGGACTACAGCCTTGTTCGTATAACTGCTTTACTTATTGTTAGCTAGAGAGTTAGTTTGTGTGCGATGCCAGGTATATCTACTGTACTCCTTTTTATGAACAAGTGTCCGAAGGTCGTTCGACCTTATTATGGAGCTGAGCCAAGGTTAAAGCTAAATTATTTTTATGAAATTACACCCCTTTCACATCAACTTATCGGCATTTTTCCTGTAATAAAAATACACTGCAGTTGCTGTAATCAGAACAGACGGTTGCCATTTAATACGACTGCATCGTTTGCGGTGAAGTTTTGTGGATGTCTTTTATTAAAAATTTTATGTAAAGAACTTAAACTCCACACATGGTGACAATAAATTTCATACAGGAAATTGTGCATACTTAAATATTTTGGGCGGAACAAAATGTTTTGCACAAATTACAAAGTTTTTTATATATTTCGTAAACTTCACTAGACATTACAAAAAAATAGCCAACATCGAGTTGGATAAAAATTCTTTTTTACAATGAGAAATAAATTGTTCGAGACAAACAAATTTTGAGACAAATTTTGGTCTCAATAAATTACACGATTCAATATCGGTTAAAATTTTTTTCTTAGTGTATGCGTGTCACTTTTAAATTGAAAATTATTTCATCATTTCTTAGATTATATTTTAAAATCGTATCCCTTCACAGTATCTACCAAAAAACATTACGGTTGAAAAACTATGTCCTAAATATTTAAGGTCAAATTCTGACTGCACTACCCTGATTCGAATAGACCTTGGTACTTATATTGATTTTGGTGTCAATGGAATAAGGAGTTTTGGAAATACACGGAATTTTGTATGCCTCTATAATAAGATTTCCGGCTGATATGTTTCTTATTAAAAATTCTTTAATAGAACTGAGAAATCATGAAAGGTTTTCTATACGTTTTCGTCAATTTTCAGAATAAACCAAATAAAGGGTGGCGAAGAGATGTGTCCATCAGAAATAGGACTTGCAAAATTTGTTTGCGGAGGGATTTTCGTGCACATCAATCAAAAATGTAAAACA
The DNA here is from genome assembly GCA_034508555.1 of Venustoraphidia nigricollis. Classification (NCBI taxonomy): domain Eukaryota; kingdom Metazoa; phylum Arthropoda; class Insecta; order Raphidioptera; family Raphidiidae; genus Venustoraphidia; species Venustoraphidia nigricollis. The sequence continues at coordinate 3,332,277 of JAVRKA010000058.1, read as the reverse complement.
GTTCCTTATAACATAGAAGAATGAAAATATAATTTTCACTGGAAGTAATAACAAGCAATACGTCCAGACGTATGACGCAATTTACAAAAAACTGAACATTATCTCTTTATTCTACGACTATTAAGTCTTCACGAAATCCATTCTTTCTAAATCTGCATTTGTAAACGAAATATATCGAGTTTCGAGTTCGGTTAGGTATCGTTTGAAGAGACTACCAAATTCAAAATTTGATTAGAAAAGTACGCAGTGTATTTGGGTTAATATATTTTATTTCAGGAACAGTCTGTATAAGCATTAAGATCTGAATTCCAAAGTGTAATTTCAACATCGCGTCATAACTGAAATGCACACAGAATATAAACGACCTCTTTGTAAAAAATGTCACGGATTAACTGAAGATGGCATAGAGAAAAAGTGAAGAACAGTCCGACCTGCAATCTAATTGAACAAAACGAACAGGTTTTACCGATTTCTGTAGTATTGTGTGATCGCAGCAGACTATGAAGTTAAAGTTAGCTATTAGTTCAGACACTTTCAATGAAATAGGTACGTCTAATCACAAATGTATTGGCACCACACACGTTTGCACAACTAGTTTAACCGGTTAATGTATTGCAAGCTGATAAACGGAACATTAAATACGAATTGGATTTATTATTCACCATTTTGGCGCATCCATTCAAACTAGACTTTTGATAACGTCCGCATTAGTGCTTTTAAAATCTCATTTGTGATAATTTATAGTACCGTGAAATTTGAATACTATTATATTTTGCAAAAAAAAAAATGTCACACATTACAAGAAATACCATTTTTGTGATTATACTTTTAAAAAATGTCGAGTTTGTAGACAATAAACAAAAAAGAAGCTTCTTTGAAATGCAGAAAATCTATAGGAATGGCTTAGATTAGAATACGTAAATTAGAGATATTTTCTGATCACCAGATCGCGTGGTGTTTGAAATTTGGCGAATTAAATGAAACCTTCCAGTTTGATTTTGGCTAATTTTGGATCAATAACTTTCACTCTGGGCGAAATTTAAATTATATAATAATTAACAAGCAAGCAGTCCATCGCCTGCGATAATGTCTTATGACTCCAAATCGCGCTGACTGGGTTACCAATTAATTGGCAATTTTGTAAGTTTCCAGTTTGAATCCTGGCAGGCATGGCATTGTAACGTTATAACAACAATATGTGTTTAGTAAAAAATTATTGGGTAAATATATTTACCTACAGCTAACATCAGTTATGTGGTTATTTTTTTACATAAATAAGCAAAAAGAAATGAAAATCGTTGTTCCCAGCACAAATAATGCCTTCTGAATCTTATCGGATATGACGCTATAATAAAGTATAATAAACATAAAGAATTTTGAGGCGGACATAAATTTTCCGGGATAATTTAATTCTCTTGCGTGGTTAACGTAATATACGTAGTCAACAGTCTAGATATAGTACTACTGCATAATATAAATCAAATATTATCACCTATGTGTCAATAATAATCAATCTTAATATAATATACGAGTATAACGTATACGGTTAGAATTAAGAAAGCAGTTTTCATACGTTTGAAATTACGAAAGCAGTTTTCATTGTTTTGCATTGCTAAAGGAGCGCCCTGCAGGATCTCATTCTTGCGCAAATAGGTTCTCAATCCAGTACTGATCTTTTGCAGACAAATATTTAACAGATTTTAGAGTCATTTCTCGTAGGGGTTGTTTATCGCACGGTGGTGTTGTTGGTGCAAAAGCGTTTTTTTTTTAGGTGAAAAGGGGAATATTGCAGAGGGGAGCTCCTTTGAAAATCTGCGCGAGGTATGTTGGTGTAATCGTGCAGCTTCGGACTAGACTCATGTGGGAAATATCTCCTTGTGTAAGATATTTCAATCTTAGATGGAAAAAGGAACTTTTGGCCAATAATTACTTCAGTGGAGATAAAATTGTATTTTTAATTACACGGTAATTTATTTGGTAAATTTAACGAGTTGTAATCCATTTATTGATTAATCTTACTCTTCTAAAAGTTGCGCCCTCTTCTCTATTTGTTTGCTTATAATTCGAGAACTATTGAACCGATTTTAATGTGGTTTTCTTTCCCATGCAGGTACAAAGTGATCGGGTTTTCGGCATGTTTGATTAATTACACTATTAATGGAAACTGATAATACGAAAACTAAAATTTTTGACATATTTTACGCACTTTTCAGCGACAACATAGCGCTTATTAAATAGGTCATAACAACATCAAAAAATTATTTATTAGTGTATTTGCCATATGGCAACATACACTATTGGCATCGGTCGGATGGCGGGACCTAGGGATCGGACCAAAATTTCTCGACGTTTCATAACCTCCTAAACACTCTGGCACATATATATATATTTATATACGTGTATATATATATATATATATATATATATATATATATATATATATATATATATATATATTATATATATGTGTGTGCGGGCAATAACTTTCGAAGGAGTTAATTTATTTTAACGAAATTTGGCACACATGTTGGAATCCATCACCGCACGAAGCCTATTTAAAATAGGCCTAATAGGACCATTTTAAGGGTGGTTTTTAGGGGTTGAAAAAAGTTTTTGGGCCCCAAAATACCGAAAAAATTCTCAGAATCGTTTCAAAATTGACATTTAACCCGTTAGTAGCAATTAAAAAGTGTCCCTAAAATTTTAATAAAATCAGCCCAACAGGACCGGACTTACAAATTTTTTGAAAACACTAATTTGTAGATAGTGACTTATTTATTAAAGGGTGTATTTAATTCGGTGTAGACGTTAGATTGATAATAATATTGCAGTTAAGACAAAAAATGTTATTTTAAGGGGTGTATTAAGGAGTCAAATTTTTATTTTGCCCAAAAACCAACTTAACTTCGCGTAATAAAGCCACACTGCCTGTACAAGCAAATACACTATATTGTCGGCAGGGTTTTGGCACTGCGACCCGGGTTTTTTAAATACTTAATATGAACTTTTAACTGTTAAACTTGAGTGAGGTTTTTGCGTTTGACGTTGTTGAATTTAACGATCGGATAATACATTCGTAACAAAGTTTATTACATGATACGCTAATTGGAAATTAAAACTTTTTTGAAATCGAAACAGTTATTTTGGTGTAATAATTGTTCTTTGCTTGCGTTAACAAAGAAATTCGCACTCTCCTTTCTATTTTCGACTAGCTTTTACTATAATGCAAGCTGAGCTGCGAGTATAAAAGCCAACATTATAATATATTTAACCCTCAGGATTTGTAGAGAATTAAATTATTTAGTACCTATATTATGGTGTTTGTAATATGCTAGATCTATAATAGAATAGACTATAGAATATAGGAAATGAACAATTGGGCTTGGCATGGCCAAATAAAAATAAAATTAATTAATAATCTATACATATTATGTGATTTATGGTCGATTTTAGTGAAAGTAAGAAAAAAAATCGTAACAATTAGCAAGTGTACTGTTGTCATGAATATATTGCATTTTAATAAAATATTTTTTATTCACGCATGAACGAAAATTATAATCTTGCCGGCTAGTGTTTTCAGTTGAAACTGTATATTTACAACAGAGGTGAAAACTGTCGAAACACAGTTACTATGCTAAAAAGACTTTTTTCCTAACACATAATACTCGATAAAAAGGTACGAAAAAACATTTTTAGCTGTTTAGCATGTAGCACTGTCATTTCGTTAAATAAGCTTGACTACATTTTTTTTGTTGTAGCTTCACAGTTAAGGAACGCAACTTTAACTTTTTTTTACCCATCTTCGATGGATAGTGTGCAAGTCTCTAGGCGACAGCAAAGCGTCCAAAATATTATTTGGAAATTACTAAAAGTAACTACTTTCGAACTATTTTCAGTTCTTTGTACGCTTTGAGATCCCTAGGAACCTTCCTTCTAAGATATAAAAGAACAGTGTGATCAAACTACGTCTTTTACAAAAAAAAAATATCCAACATCTTTTTCTAAGCAGAATATTGTGTCGAAATATTATTAAGTATATTGTGTTTAACGCAATAAAAAATTCAGTCAAAATGATTTAAATTTTTTTTTTTATTCAGAGAATATCAAAATAAAAAAAATATAAAATTTTGAAAAGTTAATTTTGATCTAAATTAGTACCATTTCCCACTTGTGGAGTAAAGCAAAATTCTAATAAGAAGCGAAAATAGTTATAATTAAGTATAACTTTACAGGTATTTTTTAAGTCCATTTCGTTAACATCCGGTTGCTCTTTTTAAGTTGCTAAAAGAACATTTTAACAATCGAAATAGTAGCCATTCTGTTATATTGAACCCGGCATTTATGATTATTCGTTATTATTTACGATAAATTTTATGTGGCAATTATTTTCTTATCTAATTTCTTACTCGTTGACATGCAACAGGAAAGGAACATGCCATTAACTAAGAAATTAGTTGAAAATAAATTTGTATTTTATAAAAAAGAATGTTATTCCAATGCACCTATTCAGAATCTCTTTTATGAGAAAAAATATCAACATCATAAAATTTAAGTCGCTACTTATCTATAAATGAAAAAAAAAGTTAAGTTGAATAAATACTACTAACAAAAACTCGTTTGAATCAACTTAAATCCATTGAAAAGAAATTTTTGGTTTAATATTTATTTGTAAAAAATGAACGAGTTATGAATTTTCGAGTTTTGTTCAATTCTTAAGTTCTGCCTCACTAACTTTCATGATAATGGCTTTGAAACCATCAAATCATTATCCACTTAGATTGAAACCAGAAAATAATTTTCGAATCAAGACAACCAGCATACATATAACAGGAGATCAGAAATCCTATTTTACAGAATTAACAAATCTAGATATATCTTTTCAAAAAAAATATACCACGATACCAGACATTTCCGTATGAAAAACTGACGGTAAAATAGCAGCAAGGACATTATTTTATAAATCAATTTATACCTTGATGATTCCCAGTGCCGTATTTTAACAGCACAGCAGCTATTACGACATTCAATATATTTTTCCACCATGGCGTACTATTATCCACGCCGTTTTAAACACTGTATTAATAATAATTAATCACTCATCTGCCAACGATTATTTTTAGAGCACAATAAAACAGGATCAAATCATCACTGAAACGCCACACAAATTGCGATGACGACGTTGATCTCAAAATCGAACATCCATAAAATGTTAATGACCTTCAAGGTCAACGTTGCCCACAAGAACTAAACGAACACACCACTTAAAAGTTCCACCACAAACATCCATTGAAAATGTATCGAGGCACGCATATACACAACACACACAGAGAACGAAGTTAACCGCAGGTCGAGGAACCTGCTATAAGATGAAATAAATAGTTATATAGCGTTCATTTATGTTAAAACAAAACACACGAAAAACAACACGGCGATCATTGAAACGACGCGTTTTGAACACTGCAAAGTTAATACGTGGAAACGGTGAAGAATGTCGATAATATTATGCAGAAATGTTCAGGTATCTGCAACATAATAGTAAACTCTCGGCGCTGCATGAAAAAACAAAACACGTAGGTACGGCGATTAGTTATTGTTGTTTTTTTATTATTATTATTGTTGTTAGTTCTCTAAGCACATGGCAGTGTCGATGCAGAACGCAGTTGCACTATTTCATTACAGTTTTCGAAATGTAATACGCGTCAGTTAATTGAAATTGCCTGCAGGCAATTTGACAATGTTTTCACAAATCACAGTCCAATTACATTGTGCAAGGGTAATGAGTAATAAATATCATCAATAAGAAAACTTAATAACACCATAACTTTTAAGTCGTTTCGAAACAACTGCAATGCAAATTACACCGGCATAGGTATTGGCATTGTTCAGTTAAAGTTTCGTGAAACAATCGACTGCGCACAACAATCACGACAAACGACAAGCGAAGAAGTGGTAGGTGGTATGCGAAGAGCACGACATACCTCCGGTGTTTGGGTAAGCAAATGTGATCGCAAAGAATACACGGAGAGGAGAGTTGTCCGCACGATTAAGCAGGCCTTCTCTCTGTTAGTACACACTCTTATTACTTGGGTTAGCGCTGGACGGCTCCGGTCCGAAGACCAACCACAAGAAGTTGCCTACAGTTGAACCTATAAATTTTGTTCTCCGACCTGTCTAACACGTACATGTTTCATTATTCGACATTTTTTATTGAAAACCTTTTTTTTAAACCGGCAGCCAGGTTATTTAGGTCTTTTTCACCAACAGATATTACTTAGGATGCACAGAGTACATGGTTGGTTGTAGAGTTGGGTAACTCAGATCTAAACCGGTTCAAACAGCCGACTCCGACAGAAGATCCGTGAGAACCAACTCACTTTTTTTTGAGCCGACGGATCAACGGATCCGCATAACTCAGTGAAACCCTTAACACACAGAAGCACATTTTACACTTACGTATCAGTTCTTGCTTTGATGCATCTGTCAGCTCAAATGACTCATGCATCACATGTTTGGCTATGCATTCTTGATTCTATACAGGTCGTGATATGATTGACTTAACTAGGTAACTCAGTGGCAGACTGCAGTACCATATTCAGAACTCGGCTCTTTTTGAACCGGTTCAGTGAGCCGACTCACATACGGGATCCAGATGCAAAGATACAGATCACTAGTTGGTTGTTGTTATATTGCCTTGTGTTGTGTTACGTTTAAAGCCACCAATCAGATGGTTGTTACGCAGTTGTATTGTTATACTGGTTCATGGGTGAGATTATAGTAGCAAGTCATATTTTTAATTTGTTATTATTTCTAATAATGAAACTGAAAATCCATAATTGACACTATCACCAGTTCTCAGGTTAGAACCCAGGAGCTGGGGCTATGTAATAAATGAGCCTTGGAAACGTCATTTTTTTTTATTTGACCTCTTTGCTGGGTAGAGTAGTGATGACAGTACTAGACTCGCATTCGGGAGATCCGGGTTCGAATCCCGGCGGGGGCAGATGTGGCTGGGACTACTGCCTCTCGCCGAGAAACGGTAATTCCTGTACCGGCCATCTTGATTGTGGTTTTCCATGGTTTCCCTCAATTAATTCCAGATAAATATCGAGATGGTTTCTTATTTGAGGCCATAGTCGATTACCTATCAAACTCCTAGTTCAAAAATTACCTACCTTATCCTAATTTCCTATAATTCCTTCATTCGCCCATTGCTATTACATAAGTTGAAGTTTTAAAAATGTAGAAAAAGAACGGGAAGTGTGGTAGATGGAAAATAGTAATGGTGCGAATGGCGTCTGTTATGACAAAGTCGAGAAACGGACGTTATTTTTATTATTTGACCTCTTTGGAATCAAAGATAGGATTAGAACCCCGCATAAATCTGACCAAAAAAACTGGTACCTAAATAAATAAATACGTTCGTTCAACACAGCCAATCATTTATATATATTTTCCGATATCCACTTTCATCCCATTCAGTTAAAAGAGTGTTTACTGTAGGCGAAGGTACGGCATCGCATATCAATGTGGAGGCTTGGTTTGTTTGCCGCCCAGATCTGTGGTACAGCGACAGAAGCGTGCCGACTGGAGATTGTTTTTGAAACACCATCGATATTATTTAAAAGTACTTTTAAAGCTATTCAAGTTTGTCAAATTTAGTTTAGCATTAAACAAACGTGTGTAACAAAAGTTTTGAGAAAATTTTCTAGTTTACATGTATTTAATTCGAATTCAATATAGATTATTATGTTCTTCGAAAAAAACGTCACAGTTTTGATCATTATTTGTCGAGTATATTACGCATAATGACAAACTGCACTTTGTCGTTGTACGACATTTTTGACTGCAATAGTATGTGCTTCCAAGTTCAACAATTTACACATGTTAAAACTATTAACAACTGGCTTAACATTACCTTTAAATATAGTTCATCTATTAAATGTAGCTAATTTTGAAATACTCGATATTATAAACACTTTCTGTACCGATCACAACATTAAGATATAGTAAATCCTAAATACTAACAGTAATCATTATTTATGTTATCCAAGGTCTAAGTCCTGAGTTTGTGTGGGATCCTTATGCTGCGAGGACCTGTGGCGAGAAAAGGTGTTGGTATCCTTAATCCCTGTCTTTGTTAATCCGCTTAAAAACTTTTGTGTTTGGTACATGGGGGTCTCCCCTGAAACCACTGGGTTTAGGTTTAAAAAAAAAAAAAAACTATTAACTTGTTCTTGTAATTTCTGCGGAATTATTATTTATGCGTGACTCTTATGTTATTTATTTATTTATTTATTCAAATAGGTTTCTACAGGCATAGTCCAATTACAGAAAATGTATTGCTAAATTTCTGATACGTTTATAGCAAGATACTGTATATTTAGAGCAAAATCAGTTGAAAGCTAACATCTTTCCAGTCAAAAAGAAAATATTGTATACAAAATAAAACTTCACGACGCTACTGGGTATTTCTTCTCGTTATGCGCAGAGTACGTGGCCCTTCTCCATGGTGTAAAGACCAAAGAACGACACTTGAGTTTATATACATTATACAAGAAGGCTTGGCTCGATGAGGTAATACACTATCGAAGAATAACTATACAATCTTCCTCCAAAAACTACTTCAATGGTTACATTGTTATTATGTATTTTTTTATTATTCTTTTATGTTACTATCTGACAAATCTAAATTAATAAGAATTTTATAAAACATGAATAAATTAAGCACATGAAATTCATATTTAGTTGATGAACCAAAAAGCTCTTTTCGTATCAAAATGTTCTTAAATTATTATCGTTGCTATAAATAGGAGAAAAAATGCTGTTATCATAGAATAAATAAAACAAATTGAAACAAAATGAAAAAAACAAGCGTATTAAGAGATAACTACCTACAGTAAAAACCGATGAATTATAACTCTTACCTATAAACCACATAAATAGAAAGAGGGAGTCAAATATTATTATCACATCTTTAAAGTTCAATTCCAGATATATAATAGAAAACAGTATCACGGGTAATTGGAATAATGAAAATAAATCAATTTAAACACTCATTGATTGCAACGTTTCGTCTTTTCTTTAATTAAGACTTTTTCAAGCTCTAAAAATGTTAATTTTAGCAAAAAATTTTTAGAGCTTGAAAAAGTCTTAATTAAAGAAAAGACGAAACGTTGCAATCAATGAGTGTTTAAATTGATTTATTTTCATTATTCCAATTAGCCGTGATACTGTTTTCTATTATTATCATCACAATCTGCTATTTTGGTTTTAGTCTCTTCCCAGTGGCCTATTCTAATTTTTTTATTAGGTCTTTGATAGGAAAACTACTACAGTAGAATCCGTTTATTATGACTCCGCCTATATTGACCAACCGCCTATTATGACGTAATTACACAACGAGGTTTGGTTTTCATATAAAATTCTTTGTAACAAAGTCGGATATAATGACTTCGCTTACAGTGACATGTCGCTTATTATGACCCATTTTTAATAAATTTTGTCCGTTTATAGTGACCGATATGATTCTTTACACCTTCGGCAATGTTCGTTGATTCCCGACGACGTTCGGCACGTGGCTTGTTTTTGTTTTGAATCTCAGTGAGTAATTGATAGTTGAACGTCACGCATTGTTTTTAGTGATATCCTATGTAAAAAAATGTCATCTCAACGTCGTAAAGCATTTACGATTAAGGAGAAAGGTGAATAATATGCAGATTAGAAAATGGAGAATCAAATTCATCTCTCGTAAAGGAATTGGGCGTGGGTTATTCGACAATCTCAATGATTTTCAAAAACAAGAACCGGATTAAGCGATCGTTCAATTCAAATGTTTTGAAACCGAAGAGGCTTCGAAAATCGCGCAAGAAAATGTTGATAAAGCGTTAATTCAGTGGTTTAAAATCACGAGAAACAAAGGAATACCCGTCAGCCCTATGCTACCTAAAAAAAGGTTTTTTTTTTCACAAAAATGCTTTGTATGACGTCCGCTTAGTATGACGTGTTTGTCAATTCCCTTCGATGTCATTATAAACGGATTCCACTGTATTTGTTTGGTGTTGGTATGATAACGCTAGGATTTGTGATTCCTGCTTGCGAATTAGTCCTATACTGTTATGATACTTCCGCGTCAAACCTACCCAAATAATGCATAACAAGAGCTGGTCAACTGTCATTACCGGTAAGCTACACTATAAACGGGAGCCGTTGGGGGCATTTCTTACCAGCCACAAGTTCGCAAAATGATGATAGGGTGGAAAATAGTCGCAACTGCGATTGGTTGATCATAGTTGAAGTCACATTTGTAACACGGAATTATCTCTTGTTTAAAAGTACACATTTTTGGGATTGTTTTATGTAGGGTTGCCATCTCTAAAATTTGGCAACCAGGACAAGACGCGTGAAAATCCCGGATTTTAGAGCCCAGAACCCGGACATGTCAACAGGTTTTTTTAAACATAGTCAGTGTAATAAAAAACAGTTGAAAATGTCATAAATCACCTTTTTATTTATTTTCAGGCCTTAAAATTAAATCATCTTTTATCATCATTTTAAATGTACCCAACAAAACAGAATCTAATTACAATTTGTTACAAATTGTTTTGATATCAGTTAGAATTTTTTTATTCTTAAATTTTTAAACCCGGACTACAAATGAAGCCCCGCCCGGACGCTCTCCGGATGCCCTCTAAACTAGGACAAATCCGGGGAATCCCGGACGGATGGCAGCCCTAGTTTTATGGCATAAAAGCTTTTGAGATCTTTTCGAAAAAATATTTTTATAGCCTATTCGTAATGCAAATTCTAGCCCTCAAAAGAAAAAAAAATGTGAGACGACCACACTGTTTCCTAGAAAAGACAACGTGTACTTTTACTATGTAAAAAGTGTAAAGTCGCTTCGCAATGAGATTTCCGAACACGTGTGAGTACAGACAACTTTATTTACCCTAATGCTGACGCACGCCCATTCAGACGATGCGGCAGCAAATGTTTGACCGTGAAGGTCGTGAACAATAAACAGACGTATTAAAGGGCTCGTCGGAATGTCTGAAGGTGATAGTTTAACCCCAAGGGATTAACTAAAATGAAAAATGACACTACCTGCTATCCTCTTACATAACGCTTGAGCTCTTCAATGCGTTTATAATTATTACTACAGTAGAAGTTCTCTTAAAAGTCCCGATGACTGTTAAAATCCACTCATTCTCAGATTGGCTTTTATATAGAGATGGGAAAAACGGGTCTTTTTAGTGAATGGCTGCATTTGAAAACACGTAACTTTTTAAAAGCTACATTTTATAGCTTAAACTGTTTCGCCAACATACGACAGTATTTTATCCACTCAAATGGACTTCTACTGTAGATAAACGAAATTCACATTTTATTGAACCATTTTTTTCAATAAAAAAATATGTAGGTTGGCAGGTATAGAATTTCTTCACAGTACAGCACATTGCATCTCAAGTTTCAAATTTGATAAATTTCGTTTTATGATTTATTATTATTCCAATTCCAATTTAATAATTCGATTTTTTTTGTATTTTACATTATGTAATAAAAATACCAGAATAATTCTCAAACTTATCTATTATCTAGAAGGCTGTGAATAAAAAATCAAAATCGAACTTACGTACTGAAGATATTGAACTCGGTGTAGGGACTTACCTAAAACAAAAAGAAAACACAAATCAGAAAATATAGTAATTTGGAAACTTTTGTCAAAACTAACTTACAGCCATACACGTATTAGCTATAAGCACTTATTTAGGACAGATTTAGCAGTATTCTATTGCTGGTGTTCTAATCATTGTTCTTACGTAACCACAGTGATTACAAAAATTTTAAGCACTATTTAAAATTTGTAAAACTCCTAGAACAGAAATCCAAATTAGCTTAGGGATCCAAGATGAAAGCTGTATTCAATGAAAAATAGTTCATAAGTATGTTGGACATATTATTTTTAACCGATAGACAATGTATCTTTAGTTTAACAAGCGAAAAATTTTTCTCCGAAGATGACAACAAATTTGTCGAAACGTAAGAATAAATTGCAAAATTTTCATTGAATACAGCTTTCATCTTGGATCCGTAAGCTAATTTGGATTTCTGTCCTAGAAATTTTACAAATATATAAACTGGATCGCAACGCTCTACATTTAGGTAGTTTGTAAAGAAATACTATTTATAATCACTAATGTTTGGCATGGTATTTGGATAGTCAGTTTGCTTAGCTGTACGAAAATACTAACCATTCGTTAAAACCAAGTTTTGTATTTAATCTTTATGCGTGAATGATTTATGTATAGGTACAAGAAAAGTCCTATAGTGTGGGTACACTGACCTTTTCCATTGAACTTGAATTCAATTATAATAATTATTGAATAAAACATAATATGCAACAGTATGGAGGCACGGAAAACTTGATGAGTTAATGGTAATTAATAAGAGAGCTACGTAATAACCGCATACCATATTTATTGTACACATATTACGCTGTACCTATGCTGATGAGCATAGCGGCGCATATGTTACGAAAAAGATGCAACGACTTTACTACAGCTTGATTCACAATTTTATTCATAAAATTATTCAATTTGCCATCCACTATCTGTTACAAGGAACTATACTAATTTGAGTGAAATTTATTGTTAAAATATACTCGTTTTTCTTTTGAATAATGATTTTATTTAAATAATTATAATATAATTTGTTGAACAAAAATGAATGGAATGATTTTATTTTACAACAGAAATACTCTTTTTATATTGTACAAAAAAAAAATTGCATAATATTTCTTTCAAACTAAATATACTTTTTACGTAATATTTTATAAACACAAAATCAAATATTAAAATACTTTAATAATTTAACATTTATCACTAATAATACTGCTATATTTGGCGATGTTTTTCAACAAATTCTTTCATTTTTGCTTTCTCATCAAATTTAACTATGAAGTATAGGTACCCGAATTGAGTTACTAGTGTCCGTATTTTGATCACGTCCAAAAAAATATTTCCATTGATTTGACCAATATATATGTAAACTATTGAAAAGTTAACCTTAAACTGGGCAGTTGGCACTATATCTCCAGATACAGTGTTTGTCAAGTTTAGGGTTAATAAATACACAAATTATATTATCTGAGAATAGCTGCCGACATTTGGAAATTTAAACGAATTTACCAAAATGTTTAAATACAGACCTAAACTTCATATAGGTACCATTAAATTCAAAAGTTGTAACTAATTTAAGTATTTTGAGAAATATTACGTATAAATAAATTTGAATTTCGCAATGAACCACATTTTTCATTATACATAACAATTTCAAAAAATAAACAACACGAACATTCGTAGTCATATTAATTGTATTACCTACATAGGTAATTGCAATCTAAAAAAAAATTACAAAACATGCCTAACGGTACCTAACTTCACACCTGTCAATATAACACTACAGATAATAATATTATGTAGCTAAAAAACAGGCATTAGATTGACGCATGTTAGACGGAACGGGTTAGCAGCTGTCGCGAGCGTTGAAATCACTGCTTTAACAATCATTCAAACGACTGAATGCGTTGATAGTTCCTGCTCTAGAAGTTGCCGGTATTGTGTATTGCATTATAGCATAGTGCAAAATGTATTGCAGTGATACATCTCATCGCAGACGCTGATGACCTCAGCTGTCGAACGTCTATAATCTACAATCTATTTACATCCCATCGAGCCGTATAAAATTAAAAATCTCTGAGATAAGTTTTCCTATACTTCATACTTTCATACGAGATGCCTGAGAACAATCGTCTACGGACAGTGAAAAAGAGACAAAAATTCTAAGCATAAAAATCCTTAAACATTTTCTGATTTTTAAACGTGTATGTACTTTCTAAGAAGTAATTCTACCAATCAATATTAATTCGATTGAAGCTGAGGGTTCACTTAATTAACTAACAATATCTGACAACTACGATCCACTGAACTTTTTCAACCGACCTGTGAGCGCGTGATTTTTAAAAAATACTTTATTTACCAATTTTTTCAACAAATGTCTTCAGTGATAGACGAATCATGATAACGTCATAAAAAATCTCGGCTATTATTAAAACTTTTTATTAGTTTTATTTTTATGGAAAACATTCTCTTATAAAAATGATGACATATTCACATGACAATAGGGATGTGACTGTATTCAAATAAAAACATAATTTTAACGAAAAGTTACGAAGTAGTTTTTATGATAGAAATACTAAAAAACACTATATTTTTCCTTATTTTTAAGGAATTTAATTAATATTAAAAAATAAAACCTAATAAAATCACTCTCAAGTCAAGTGACAACAGACACCAATCAGAGCGCATGACGTCATATGTTCAGCCGCTGTCAAAAAACTTCATTGTTTGGTTAATATTTAGTGTATAATTTATTATTATTTGTTTATAGGAAACGTCAAATTACGTGTAACTATAGCAACGACTACGAAACAACTTTTCATCACCTCAGTTTACTAACGTTTATGAGCACAGAATACGCATCTATAGGTGGTAGCTCCCGTGTAAACTTTTGAGCCTCCTTTGATATCAACAGGTGACGTCACGCGACTAGTATTGGCGTTTTGGACCGAAATTTTAAACGGGATTTAAAATACATGATTTTGAAGGCTTGAGTTGTATTTAAATAAAAATAATAAATATTTATGGCAATATTAGGTACTTATGCACGATTTAAAACACTTTCCCAAAAATAGTCAACATCCCTATTGTTAAATAAAGTATAACAATTGAAAGATTAACTAAGTTAAATTATTTTTCATAAACGCACTGTATGTAAATAATTTCCATCAGCATGCATGTACTTCATATACAATCATACCGCATGTCCATATTATAACGGAGCTTTTGATATATGATCAGACAGTTTGTGATGTCGATGCTAGAACAAGACGGGTATATTCTGTAATGTACGTAGGAACACCTACTATGGTACAGGCAACGCAATGGCCACACGGGGAATTTGAAATTTAATTTGCGAGTATGTTTACTAATCTTAAAAATAAACATACTTTAAAAGATTTTAAAGATGATGGTAAGTATCTACTATACCTAAACATACGTAAAATTAACAAACATAAAATTAGCAAACGTAACTCATTTTAATAACGTTTAGTCTAAATTCTAAAGGAACACCAAGTTTCTTTAGAATTTAGACTAAACGTTATTAAAATGAGTTAATTCAGATTGAACTCTCTCAGCCCGAGAGCATTTCGAATAACAAAATATAACTTTTTGAGATTTTAGTTGACGCACACTATTAGTAACTTCTGAATTTAGTTACTGCCATCAATATTTGCCAAATAATCTTTGAAATATACTTGTCTATATACTTATATACTGTTCTATTATATCTTTAAGAAGTAGGCTGGGAGATAACACCATCAATAACATTTCTTTTTTGAGATCTTACTTTAAAAAAAACTGTTACATAATTTTTTGGCTTTATTCTTAAAAGACAAGTCAAGTCTTAAATTATATAATACAATTTATATTAAAGTTTTGGTTCTAATAAGATCTAACTAAACATTTTTTAAGTGGGAAACGATATTTTATTTCTAAAATTATTGAGACTGAGAAACTGAGTCTACATTGTATGTAAAATAGGTAAACGAATAACTATTTCAGATAATATGAAGAATATCAATTTAGGTGATTGTATTGTGATAATTAATAATTATACTCCGGATACTTGTAACTATTAGAGTACTTTACTAACGCCAAAAAAACGAGTATTTGATGTAAAGGCAAATACAAGTTGTTACATTTA
This sequence comes from Venustoraphidia nigricollis, assembly GCA_034508555.1. Classification (NCBI taxonomy): domain Eukaryota; kingdom Metazoa; phylum Arthropoda; class Insecta; order Raphidioptera; family Raphidiidae; genus Venustoraphidia; species Venustoraphidia nigricollis. The sequence goes on along the minus strand of JAVRKA010000058.1, from coordinate 3,316,455 downwards.
TTTTACAATTATTTGAAAAATAGATTAATGCTGGATCCGCGCTGGATCTAGCTGGATTTGCTTTAATCCAGCATAAATCCAGCTGGATTGCAATACCTAGTTGGACTATCACTTATAGAGGTACAGGCAAGTAATGCTGAAAAATGTCTTTCTCTTATTTGAGGTTTCTGTTTCTCACTTATAGAGGTTTACAAAGACGATATCTGGCAATTACTCTCACTTAGAGAGTTTTCTGGCTTACCCAGTTCTCACTCACTCACGTTTGACTGTATTTGGTTAAAGTGCAACGGTAATGTTTCACAGATATCCTGAGCAAGGTGTGTCTACAGGAACCGGTATAACACTCGTTAAGGCGGGCGACCAGGTTGTTGCCATGTGTGGAAACCAACGACCCAGCAGGGAAACTCCTCTGCATCCATGAAAGGAGTTGCGACAGATGAAAGAGAGAGTTATAATATTACGATTTTATAGCGTACTTGCATACTGACAGTCGCTATGGTACTGACATCACAGTAGGTATATGTGTAACAAACCACAGAAATGACAATAAACAACGTAGTTCATTTGCATTTACCGTGTACGCCACCCATGTTTAAAAAATTCGCCAACGTAATAACTTCCTATTTCAGAGAAAATTGCAATTTATTTGAAGAAAGTATTCAGAGTGTCGAAGAAAACAAAAATAGGTGCGTTGGTTCGTAGACAGACGACGGAAGCTAAACGCATTTTATAATAATCTTAGTAATTAAATAACTGACAAAGAGTCTTGAGAAATCAGCGTTGCCAGATTTTTTTTTTGCCAAGTCGGGAACTTTTTGAGTGAAAAAAGCGGGATTCTTTCGTCGAAAGCGGGACATAATAAAAAAACGTATATAATCAGAAGTTTTTAAATATTTGTCTTTTTATTTGAGTTCAAATTACGTTCACGTGACAATATATAGCAAAAATAGCTATAGAATTTTTAATTTTAATTTTTAATCAGATTTACCCTATCGTTAAATAGTTGAGTCTTATTCGTCTTCTGAATAAAAAAAAAAAAAAATTAAAAAAAAACAGAAATCAAAATGAAAAAAGTTTTATTCATTAGAAAAATATGGCGTTTCAAACAATAGTCTGAGGAGTGAGTGTTACAAATTGCAACTTACAATAAGAGAATAATTATTTACGCACGGTCGAGTTATCCCCGAAAAGCGGGACTGAGCCTGTCCCGCGCGGGACATTTATTTTGATTTAAAAATCGGGACGTCTGGCAACGCTACTTGAGATAGATTTCTATTAAGTCTACCGTACAGAAGCGTCATCTATGAACGACTTTATCAACGAGCTTTGTAGATAAAACAGCATTCGACAGTAAACTGTTTAATTGACAGAAACAATCAAGTTGTCATGGCGTGTGTGCCTATATGAAATAATTATCATTCATTGTTATTATCATAACGCGAGTATTCGAATTTTGCGGATACATTGTATGTTGTCGATTCGCAACTAAATTTGTAATAATTTTTTATAGATTTCAATCAATCTGTTGTATTTCTTCGACTGTAGTTTTACTGATAGATAATGAATAGGTATAATTTAGTGGAATATATGTAATATTATGTATGTTACATGGGAGGTTGAGCCTTTGAAGCTGGATGGTGGCGTCCGTGTCGTGGCAATATACATAGAGGTACGGTGATGTCGGTCCAAGGTCGCCCGGATCCAGACAGCGAGATGCCCACGTATTTTCTACACACTGCAACAGCACCCATGGCTCTCACACAACACGCCGTATTTACAATAAATACTAGTTAACATAAAATATACTATTCATCACGTCACCAAACTAGTAGCTAAAGAATTATATCTAATTCCGCTAAAACGAGATGCTAAGAAGCACTTTAAATCAAATATCAGTAATCTTTATATATGTATAAAAATCCCGTGTCACGATGTTCGGTCACGCTAATCTCCGAAACCGCTCACCCGATTTTAATTAAATTTTGTAAATGTGCATTGTTTGGTCCAACTTGAGAGATAGGATAATTTTGGACTCCACTACTGTTGTCACGGCGGAGTCGATGACTTCCACTATTATTGTTGATACCGTTTGGGGCGTAGCCGCACAAGGTAAGATAGTAATATGGTGGATCCTAAGGCTCCACTATTGTTGTCGAGCCTATGGCTTCGCTCTTGTTGTTGATATCGAGTAGGGCCCAGCCACGCGAGTTAAGTTGGTAACACGGTGGAGTCGAAGGCTCCACTACTACTGTCGCTGCCGAGTTTCGCCTCAATCGCGTGTGAAGCCGCGGATAACGACTAGTAAAATATAAAATCATATAAGGGTGCCTACGTCTGTGTAATTTTGTTTTCTAGCGTTTTATACCTTTACCTACACCTAAAAGTGCTTCTAGATTTTTTATGTCTATGTGTATCAGATTCACTCTTGGACTGCTAGGCCGATTTTGATGAAATATATTATATTAGCTAATAGTATATCCAAAATTAAAATATACGTTATTTTCATCTGGCTGTGATGTAGTTAAAATAAATGTAAAGCAACCGAAACCGTCAAAAATTTATCCTTGACATTTATAATATAGCAACCGTTTACCGAAATAACAATTTATGCATAGCTCAATCATTTACTTTAAAGATCTTCTATAATCTATATGATCAGACAAGAAAGGTTTCTGTCAAAATCGATACATATTACGCGAGCAAATCTACGGGCAAAATTGACGTGAGCGCGAAACTACCGGCTAAGGCATATACGAAATATGATTCGATATTAGAGTTGGGTAACTCAGATCTGAACCGGTTCAAAGAGCCGACTCCGACAGAAGATCCGTGAGAGCCGACTCGCTTTTTTTTTAACCGACGGATCAACGGATCCGCATAACTCAGTGAAACACTTAACACACAGAAGCATATTTTACACTTACGTATCAGTTCTTGCTTTGATGCATCTGTCAGCTCAAACGACTCATGCATCACATGTTTGGCTATGCATTCTTGATTCTATACAGGTCGTGATATGATTGACTGAGCTAGGTAACTCAGTGGCAGACTGCAGTAACATATTCAGAACTCGGCTCTTTTTGAACCAGTTCAGTGAGCCGGCTCACATACGGGATCCAGATGCAAAGATGCAGATCACTAAAAAGACCCGTTTTTCCCATCTCTGTTCGATATTTTACATTTATTCGTCTGAATAAAACTGTGAATATGAATTGCGTCGGGTTCATCCTCTTCGTGAAAATTAACTTTTGTTAGTCAATGATACCTATCTCCGTCTGGAGTAATGTCACTGATCTCTGCGCGGTCATCCACCTTTTATAAATATCGGGAAGGATTAGTATAAGCACACATAAGGTGCACGTCTGGTCTCGGGAGAGTTAAGCTGCTTTGGTACTATTATTATCTAGCACATGCTTCAAGTGTGCCATTCATAGTTGTTTGACCTCAGTTGACATGTTTTTTTATTGACAGCATAGCGCCAAACCTTTTTTAAAATGCAAACTTCTCTTACAAGATTTCGCTATTAGTATGAAGTGAATTACATTGGGTGTTACGTAACTTAACATTCTTTTATTATTGTGAAGTATAAAAATAACTACACTGAATCATAAATTGATAATCTATAAAATTATTATTATTCATCTTTAAAGTTCAATTCCAGATATATGTTATAATAGAAAACAGTATCACGGGTATTTGAGAGCGTGAAAAAGTCTTAATTAAATAAAAGACGAAACGTTGCAATCAATGAGTGTTTAAATTGATTTATTTTTATTCCAATTACCCGTGATACTGTTTTCTATTATTATTATTAATATACATTTTATAAACATAATAATATGATGTCTTTAATTTCTAGTATGACATCGTTGACTTAGCATTGCGCTTGAACTTTTCTTAATTAAAATACAAATTGATATTCGATTAAAAAATACCACCGTTCAAGCAAGTTCTATCTAAAATATAGGCAGGTATACATCAAAGATGTTGTTTTTTAAAGTGTTTTTTTTTTAATTTTAATGAAAACATTACTTTCTAGATACTTCGAATTCGTTTAAAATAAATATTAGCCCTGACTCATAAAATACAGAAGAGCGTCCCTCTCGGCAGCAACGTAGCCTTCCGATTTACCGTATTACAGTCTTGCCTCGCGGACTGCGCCGAGTTCGGTAGCGAAAACTATAATGAATCCAGGCTCCACCGTATTACATGTCAAGGATTTTTCCAGTTGAACTATTCGACCTTTCCACGTATATTCAACCGCACGTCGATACAGCCTTTTCTTGATTTACAAATATTAATATTTCCATCGGAAAACTTATTTTTATCAAACTAAATTAAATCCTATTTTATTCAGGGGTAGTGTAGCGGTTTATCAGTGAAACGGTTTTTAGAATAGGTTCAACACTTCCAGAGATTATCCCACGCAAACAAACAAACAAGCAAATTTTACCTGTTTACATTGTTACACGAATAAAATAGAATGGCGCTGCTATCAGTCTGGCCACGACAATTACACATTGGCGACATCTGGCATAGGCGCTAATAACTACACACAAAGCGGAAGTGACACTCTTGTGGCGATAACGAGAAGTATACGCTCGGTGCATGGTTCCGCTCAAGGGCGGGGTAGGTTGTGGGGTATTCATCAGGCGGCCATTTTAGGCGTTGGACGTGTTCCTTTGTGCTGGCGATATATATCTGTGTTATAAGCGATTAGTGCTGTGTAGTTGACGAGAAATAAAACATTTTGTAACAATATTATAATGTTACAGAGTTATAGACTATAGATAAAGTCTTTGCCTGAGGGTCGTAATCAGCGGAGGAACAGGCAGAGCGCCCTTCCTGAAGCCGTTTATATTACTCTAGTAATTTTCCATCCAGATACAAAATTCCTAGTTAGGTATGTTACTTTTATTTAACTAATATTTTTTTAAAACACTTGCAAACAGTATCACGTTTTGTAGTTCATATTATTTCTGGTTAATTGAGACTACGAAGTCAGTTTCCGAACAACGATTATTGAATTACTAACAACCAGTGATGTATTTAGGTTCGATGCCGCGCTAGGCCCTGCCCGATATGGCGCCCTTTTTGCTCTATGAGAAAGTGATTATTGAAATTAAACATCTAATGAAGCCAGAGAACCGCAAATTTGGACAACGGATGATAAATAAATTAAATTAATTTCTAAATTCCAATTGTCCTAACATTGTTTACTTTTGAAATTTGCTCTATGGGAAAGTGATTATTGAAATTAAAAATCTAATGAAACCAGAGAACCGCAAATTTGGACAACGAATGATAAATTAATTAAATTAATTTTTAAATTTCAATTGTCCTAACATTGTTTACTTTTGAAATTTTGTCGTCTCTAAGATTTTGCCGTCCTTAAAATCATGCCGCCCTAGGCCTGGGCCTCACGGGCCTAATGGTAAATCCGCCACTGCTAACAACCATGATAAGCAATGACATTGTCTTTAGAAACCAGTCGTTAATAAAGCAGACTGCATAGCAAACGACAATTTCAAGTATTTTTTCCAGTTTTGTATTTAAATGTAGCTACGAATTAAAAAAGACACGGGTATGTATGCATTATCATTAATAAAATTATCATTAATTTCCAATGTATTATCATACCATAACGTGTATAATCATTATTCAACGTTCAGTTATATTTATAACATGTCTGTAGTTTACAAATAACTAAATTTTTTCAAAATGAAATAATCCACGATTAAATATTACATAATAAATAACCAACAAAGAGCGACATATTTTATTTAATGGTAACGTATAATACGTATTTACATAAACAACAATCGAAAATAATATTGTAGTATGTTTGCATTATTAAACGAGAAAACATGAGAAATGAGAAAACAAACTGCATTGTCATTTCACGAAGTATTTGATATTTAGTAAGTTACTTTTAAGATTTTTATAAAAACCTTTTAAACTTTTTTGAGCTGAATAGCAAACAGTAGGGTATGTTTCTAGTGCGTGATGACATATATTATGCCTATGTGACAGTATGTTTTAAACGAGTGACAGCGAGTTTTAACAGTCAAAAGAGCACGACTATAGAGATAGCAATTCAGCGGTATGTTCAATCCAGCTGGATTTATGCTGTATCAAAGCAAATCCAGCTGGATCCAGCATTATGAATTATAAATGAATTATAAATGAAACAATTTTTTTATAGACTCTAGAATTTTTTATAACTATTTATCTACATTTACATCAAGTATTCGTTTTTAGTTATAAGTAATCTTTGGCGTTAGTAAAGTACTCTAATAGTGAATAATAGTTACGTGTATTCAGAGTATTATTATTAATTATCAAAATGCAATTACAAATCACCTAAATTGATATTCTAGATATCTGAAATAGTTATTAATTTACCTATTTTACTAACTTTATAGTATCAGTTTCTCATAATTTCCGAAATAAAATTGCGTAGCCCGCTTATAAAATTTTTACTGAACTCTTATAATTATTAGAAATAAAACTTTAATATATATTATATTAAACCATTAAAATCTTGACTTTTCTATTAAAGAATGAAGCCAATCAATTATATGTAACAGTTTCTTTTTTTTCTGAAAGTAAGACCTCAAAAAAGAAATGTTATTGATGGTGTTATCGCCCAGTCTACTTCTGAAAGAACTGCAAATATACCCGGCTGCGGAAAAGGCTCTGTCTGCCTCTACACTGGTTGGTTTGAGTCATCCAATAATCATAGATTAAAGTTTCAACAAAAGTTATTACGCACTTTTGCCTTATATTAGTTCATGTTTGCGCGGGGTTCATAAGTTATTTAAACTGAGTTTATTTTGGAAACGTGCTAGATTCATTAAAATATAAATAGAACTGAAGTCATTCCAGTTTCTTTTTTCATAACGAAACAGAATGTTTTTTATCTGTGCAGAAAACACTTTAATGGACAGAGTGAGATAAAATCAATTGAACAATTTATAATAAATATGCCTGCAAAAAGTCACATACCAAGCGTGATTAGCATACAAATATCTGTGTAGTATAAATAATGTTTGCAATCAAGTTTGACACCTTTGAACAATCCTTTTTTTGTCAAATCGCAAATGACAAATATCAATAAAACTAAACATTATAACGTCGATTACAGTGGGTAGATGAGATTTTATATAGTGTTCAGTATTGAATGATTTAATGCGACTTGCTAGTTGAACTGGTTCGAGTTTAGTCAAGTGGTTAATCACGCTACGGGCCAGGCCTGGGATTGGATTTTAAATAAGTACCTGTCGTTAATTAAATGGATTTGTAGATGAAACATCAGATATTATCCATCTTGCGTATTGTATATATAGGAGTGAAGTTTCGTTAAATAATGTTAATCACAGATGTTAATCACATATATCGTTAAACAAGTTTCTGGTTTTAAACCTACAACAGTCCTTTCCCGACCTGTCATTACAATGCAGGCATCCCACGTGTCAAAATTTGATAATTTTGAATAGTGGACATTATTTCGCGTTCATATAACCAAATGTTCGAAACCGATTTTTATTCAATCTCTGCATATCTTTTCTGTTAATTGCATACAAGAATTTATACATTTAAACATCTTCGCTTAGTACGACGCGGAAAATGGTTTTTTAAACACTTTTGTGTGGACTGACTATGAAATCAATAACCACCAAACATATCATAAACCTCCCGTATCTGTCATGCAAAAGAAGGCAAGATAGTTCACAGCAATTTCGTAGTGGTATTATTTCTATTTTTTAAATTATGTATCATAAAAATATACAGTTTTGGGATTTTTTTAGACTAAAAAAAATGGTATTATAGGATTATAATTGTAATGATAATTCTAATCACTAATAGAAGAACAAATGTTGGTTGGGACGACTTTCCAAGCTATGGGAACTGAGATAAAATTTAGGGAGATGATTTGGCGAAGGAAATGACTAACAATTCATGTATTTCGTCCTTATTTATTATAAAAGAACGCGCACATCTATCAAGCAGGACCAACACAGCACGAAGCAGAAACGTCTGTTGATAAAACTGCTTGAAAACTGCAAAATGTCTACCGCACATCACGAAACCTGCTCTAAAATTAGCTGGTTTGTGGTGGTTTAGTGTACGACATCGTGCAGATTACAGGTTTGTGCTGTGCTGGTCGTGGAGATTTATGCTTAGCAAGTGTGCGTGATCTTTTAACAAGCTTTCATAAAAACAGGAAAGAAAGCCAAGTAGGTAGTTGACTTCAAAAATTTAGTTGAAGTTTTATAGCATGTTCAATTTTATCTTTATTCTGGTAATAAAGACAACTAACGTACGCTTTAATCTAAAGTGGGTCGTAACTCGTGTGGAAGATTACGATATGTTTACGAACGATTCACATATGTCCCGCGATGTTAGCTTTAGTAATTACATCTTCAATCCCATCGATTTGGAATACACGATATTCCTAAAGTCAAAACAAATGACGTGAACATATGTTTATAATTTCGTTTTCTTGCGTCGTTTCGAAAATTTTGTTTCTGGAATTTGTTGTCTGTTTGTCCAGGTGTCTCCAGTATCGCTCGTGAACGACTGAATCGATTTTTATGAGGCTTGAATAACAATTGATGTTTAAACTTAAAGGGAACTTTTTTATAAGTCGAATAATAAAATTGTCTATTTTAATGTACTGTTCTGTGACATAATGATAACATTGCAATATTGAGTATTTCCGCAAATAAAACTATTAAAAATTAAACATGGTATTTTTTTGGATGCAATCTAAAAAGCAATACATACCTATTTTAAAAATGTGTTTTACTGTAATAAATTCAACGTAGGAAATGTTTTAAAACTATACAAAACGATTAAAACAAATTAAATTAAAAATAGTACCTACGATGCACAAAAAATAACAGAACGGAAACAATGCTGAAAGAAAGTGAAGTGCAGCATAATTATGTGCAGTAATTGAAAAATATTGTGTTGTGGAAGTTTATTTTTAAAACGTTTTTCACCATATAAGTAATGAACTTGTTTATTGTATAACTATAACCTTTCTTCTGTCTAAACTTCAAAGAAAGGTACGTTTCTATAACTGTAGACAGTGGGGTATTTTGAACAGTTTTCACTTTATAAGATTCTCCCATATCTTATGCGGAAATAAAGACTTCAATATGTATTTACAACTTCAGCAACGCGAGCAAATGACTTAAAAATTTCTGCGATCACCACTCTAGCTATAAGACTAAACCATAAAGCTATTTTCCTGAGAAAATCAATACTTTATGTCCACAGAAAAATGAGATAAAATCGATTTAAAAAAATACTTCTTAAGAATTCTGTTAAATCCGTATCTGCCTTGTCATTTACATTCATTAGATGACGTTGAATTGACAATGGGTCAATAATCTTTAAAAAATGTATTACATAAAAAAAAACTTATAAGCGAATGACAAATAAAATATATTGTATTTTCGAACGAGCATTTTTTTATTGTAATAATAATAATCTACAAGTAAGAATTATGTGGGATGTCTTAAGGTGAAAGAGTACAGTCATTTAGTTGAATAAGCGCCGAGCTGAATTTGTAAATACCGCTTAAAACCCTCCGAGATTACACATACTTCTTAAGTATGTCATTCGACACATTCTACTGAGCGAATATGTTACCATTATAATAAATCTAATATTATCTATTTAAAGTACTATCAACTTTGTCCATTAAACTGTTGCCGCTGATTTGAAAACCGGGAAGATCTCAGGGATGTCGTTGTTTATTTAATGTTTCTATTACAAATCTTCAGTTTCCAAATTATCGCATCTTAGATATGGTATCCTATTTCGGGGATTCGTAGACAGTATTCAACTCTTCAGAATACAAAAGCATGTCATCTGCATAATTGCTGGTATTCCGCAGTCTACTTCTTGTAGAGGCCTTTTTAAAAAATTCAAAATTTTAACCTTACCTTGCTTGTACATATATGTCTGCCTCTGCTTTTTTCATAAAAATACAGGTTTCATTAATATTTCTGAATTGAATTTAAATTTCTGTCACCAGATGCATCTATCCCATCCCAAATTAAAAGGACCTCGTACCTGATGGACTACATGATGAAATTCCGCCAATGGATAAATTCACTCTATACACAAACGGTTTTATTTTACAATGAATTGAAAATAAGAAAATCTTATTTGCCTTAACACAAATTTATGTCTGCATTAACAATAAAAAAAACTTAAATTTATAGCGACCAGTAACTACCGAAGGTGACAATTCAACGTTATATATTGGAGTTGTTTTTCCTTTTAGGTTCCAAGAGACAAAAGCAGGCGTAAAAACAACTGAACAGCGACCGTAAAAACGAAGGTCGTCCGTCCGTCGAAGTCCTGACGTTGCATACGACGTACGGTGCAGAAACTAATTGGTTTCAATCAATTACAATTGAGGCTCGCGCCAAATCAAGATTAATGTATTTGCAATTTAATTGCTTTTCAGATCTGCCATTATCAATTCTAAACTTGCTATTCCAATAAAAAAGGTATTAGAGACAAATTGACATACGGTATTAAGTGTTTACAGAAAGCTCGCAACATCAGACAGGATGCTGTGACCTTGCCACAAGAACATAAACTACCAGTAGATGTGTATACGTGATTGAAGAGTTAAGCAAGAAAAAAATTCTAGGAGCCTCATAGAACCTTTTAGAAAAGTAGTAGTGAGACGGAAAAAAATAATGAAAAATATTTTTTATTTTTTAGTCTTCTAATTTAAATTAAAGTAAAAACAATATTTTATTGACAGACCCTAAAAGCAGAAAATAAAAAAATAATCTTCCTAAGACATGATATAAAAAAGTAAAATTTTCTAAAATGTAAATATTTCCCTCTAGCAAGAGATGAAAATTTTTAAAAATTAAAAAGCATTAGAGACGACAACAACCTAATTATTAATGAATAGCAAAATTTATGATTTACCAACAAATCTATACCAACGTATTGGTCTCGAATGCTTTTTAAATGTTTTAAACATTTAAAAATTTTCATCTCTTAACTGCGAAATATTTACATTTTTGAAAATTTTACTTCTTTGGAAGACTTTTTTTCTATTTCCTACTTTTAGGGCCTCTCAATAAAAATCATCTTTTATAAAACAATTTTTTACTTTAATTTTTATTGACTCATATTTTGCGCGACAACTTGTAGTACACAGTAATTAAAAATTAAATTAATGTACAGTATCCACCTAATAAAAACTACAGCATTATGATTTCTAATAAACAACTACGTATTGAAAATTTTACAATTAGATGCAAATTCTTAAATTCTTACAAACGTTACAATTATTTAAAAACCCGGGTCGCAGTGCCAAAACCCTGCCGACAATATAGTGTATTTGCTAATACAGGCAGTGTGGCTTTATTATTCGAACTTTACTTGGTTTTTGGGCAAAATAAGAAATTTGACTCCTTAATAAACCCCTTAAATAATATTTTTTTTTCTTAATTGCAATATTATTATCAATCGAGCTTCTATACCAAGTTAATACACCTTTCAGTAAATAATTCACTATCTGCAAACTAGTGTTTTCGTAAAATTTTTAAATCCAGTCCTGTCGGGTCGATTTTATTAAAATTTTAGGGACATTTTTTAATTACAACCAGAGGGTTAAATTTCAATTTTGAAACGATTCGAAGAATTTTTTCGGTATTTTGGGGCCCAAAACATTTTTCAACCCCTAAAAACTACCCTTAAAATGGTCCGATTGGGTCCATTTTAAATAGGGTTCTTGCGGTGGTGGATTCCAACATGTGGGCAAAATTTCGTTACAATCAATTATCTCTTTCGAGAGTTATAGCGCACACACACATATATATATATAAACATTTTTAAAAATGGTGCCAGTGTTTAGAAGGTTATGAAACGTCGAGAAATTTTGGTCCGACCCCTAGGTCCCGCCATCCGACCGACGCCAATAGTGTATGTTGCCATATGGCAAATACACTAAAAATGTAATAAGTACAGCATCGTGATCTCTGAATGGCCATTCAATGTTCTTTACAATTCAGACAACTATCAACACACGTACGTCGTGGGTATTGCCTATGCGGTAGGCTATTATTATAAATACATAACAAAGTATGCGGCAAGACTACACTTGGTGGCATCGTCAGTTTACTCTAACGGTTTAACCAGGGGCGTAGCTACCGCCGTATATGCCGTATCAATTATACGGGGCCCCCGGGCCACGGGGGCCCCCAACGTGCGTAAGCAAAAATTAATAAAAACTTCCCAATTTTTTTTTTTTATTTCAGAAATGACAAAAGTCAAAAAAAGCAATTTCTTTTTTTCCTGCGTAAAGCGTGCGTTCAAAAGTTGGCAACACCCTACATCGGTTATCGCGGGCTGCGGGATTTCTCTGTTTAAGTCATTACTTCAACGGGGGAATGGCCCCCAAACTAATTTTTATACGGGGCCCCGCCAAGGCACGCTACGCTTCTGGGTTTAACCTAACCATTTCAAAATGAGACAGAATAGGTATATTTACGGCAGGATTCAAATTGTATTCTATTCGAAAATATAAAAGAAAAAATCAGTATTCAAAATAAAAAAACCCGGGTCGCAGTGCCAAAACCCTGCCGACAATATAGTGTATTTGCTTGTATAGGGCCGTGTGGTTTTATACTTTTATTATGTGAAATTAAGTTTGTTTTTGAACAAAATAAAAAAAATAACCCCTTAATACACCCCTTAAAATAACATTTTTTTCTTAATTGTAATATTATTATCAATCTAACGTCTACACCAAATTAAATACACCCTTCAATAAATAAGTCACTATTTGCAAACTAGTATTTTCATAAAATTTGTAAATCCGGTCCTGTCGGCCCGATTTTATTAAAATTTTAGGAACATTTTTTAATTACTACTAAAGGGTTAAATATCAATTTTGAAACGATTCTGAGAATTTTTTCGGTATTTTGGGGCCCAAAAACATTTTTCAACCCCTAAAAACTACCCTTAAAATGGCCCGATTAGGCCCATTTTAAATAGGCTTCTTGCGGTGATGGATTTCAACATGTGGCCCAAATTTCGTTGAAATCAATTAACTCTTTCGAAAGTTATCGCGCGTACACATATATATATATATATACATATACATATATATATAAACATTTTTAAAAATGGTGCCAAAGTGTTTAGGAGGTTATGAAACGTCGAGAAATTTTGGTCCGACCCCTAGGTCCCGCCATCCGACCGACGCCAATAGTGTATGTTGCCATATGGCAAATACACTAATAAAACCATTACATATACTTTTTACAATGCTACGTATACAGAAAAATGAGAAACTCGCCGTGAATTTATATTGTACGGTAATAACGGAATTTTCATTTGCACACTCAATTTTATCAGTAATAAATATATTTTATGAAAATCTTTTGGCTTATACACGAAGATAAAAGTTTGAAAAGTATATTGTCTAATGAAACTCGTACGTGCGATTTCTAGTATTTTTTGTTCTGCCACTAACAAAGTAAGACAAGAAATTCAAATTTATTATTTGTAAGTTTAATTAATGAAAGTATTTATATTTTATCAATAAATAAAAGAACAATACGTAACGTCTACTCAAGTAATACTCAAACTTCTGTATTAATCGTAATTGACGAGAGTTCGTGGTTAACAATTGCAAGATATTTTTAGATTACGATGACTGATCCTTGATTGTAAAATATGTTTTCGGGAAATTTCGAACTGAGGTCGCAAAATTCATTTTATTATTGTTTTTATTAGCTGTGTTTACGCAATATTAGGCTTGCTAGTTAAAAATTTCAAAAAACATATATTTGTGCTCTAAAAATTAAAAAAAAAAAAGTGATATTCGTCAACATCATCGCGAGATTTCGAATTACGGGAAGGCAAATTAACATTTTGAAGTTTTTATGTTAAAAACATTGACAAAGGCGTGTTCAATAGTTTTTTTCAAATTTATTTCTTTCTGTACAAAAATTTGTGTAAATCTTATGCTAATTTTCTGTTTCTATCTGTTTTAATCATTAATTTAGGCCAAATAAACTTTAAAAACTTGACTAAAAGTCACATAAACAGAATGGCACATGTTTCTAGTTTATTTTGAAGCATTAACATCAAAGATTTAATAAGACAGGTAAAAAGAATCAGGTGAAAAGACCAATTTGTACGTTTCAACACATTTATTCGTTATACGACGTTTCGTCGGTATTATTCCGACTTCCTCAGGTATCTAGTTTTAAGAGACATAAATAGATACTAGATACCTGAAGAAGTCGGAATAATACCGACGAAACGTCGTATAACGAATAAATGTGTTGAAACGTACAAATTGGTCTTTTCACCTGATTTATTTCAAGACCTGATTTTTCCTAATTGAATAAGACTTTTCATAATATTAGAGATTTTCGAATCGTGAGTAAGTGCATTTTACATGCACACATTCAACTATAGATAGCGTTATGCAGGTGAAAAAGGGGACATATTAGACAGCTGGTAAACAATCACATTAACCCATTGTGTGCTAGTGGTACTCAAAAGTACCGCTTTTTTGAGCCTTTGTATTCCCACAAACATATTTTCGTCATATAATTCCAACTAATTCTAACTAATAAAACTTCAAACAATAGTGACACCAACCTAACATAATATACGTACAGGATCTGTAATACAGCTTTAAAGTACCAGTAATACGAAATCAACGATTTAGTGAGCTGTGTTAGAGAAATTCGTCTGGAAAAGAACGGTACGTTTAAGTACCACTAGCACACTGTCAGACTTTTAGGTCTGGCACACAACGGGTTAACACGAAAAAAATCGACGTAAGTCATTTTGGCTCCTGGACATAGATTTGTGTATTACAATTGTATTTACTATAGTAAATACAAGAGCATTACATAAAATGTAACAATATCAACAGTAGGCACGTTTGATGTTAAGGGTCCTCGGGAACAAACAATAGATATGTTACATAACATGTAAGTGTATAAATGTTGTATATACGTTACATTTTACGTATCGTACCGTGTAGGTGTACTGTATGTCCAACCAAAGAAAGTCTGTGAGGAAGGGGAAAGAATCTGCCATAGAAACCATAGGTTCAGGGTAGAGATGGAAAAAACGGATCTTTTTAGTGATCTGCATCTTTGCATCTGGATCCCGTATGTGAGCCGGCTCACTGAACCGGTTCAAAAGGAGCCGTGTTCTGAATATGCTACTGCAGTCTGCTACTGAGTTACCTAGTTCAGTCAATCATATCACGACATGTAAAGAATCAAGAATGCATAGCCAAACATGTGATGCATGAGTCATTTGAGCTGGCAGATGCATCAAAGCAAGAACTGATACGTAAGTGTAAAATGTGCTTCTGTGTGTTAATTGTTTCACTGAGTTATGCAGATCCGTTGATCCGTCGGTTAAAAAAAAGGTGAGTCGGCTCTCACGGATCTTCTATTTCTCATGAGAAGTCTGTTTTAGCGTTCTTGAGCATTTCGATAAGGATTTTTTTCATCTAACATCAAAATAGTTCACCTACAGTTGATTTCTTTATCGTAGATTTATATTTGGTTGCTGAAGTTGGCAACACGTAAATACCGGTACTTTTATATTTATGAATTTACAGTATTATTAAATAAAAAGTTAAAAAGCACCGTGGAAATAAATAAGAAATTTAATTTTATAAATATTTGTAAAAATTTTTACAAATTTCAAATATGTCATCTAAAATCATTAGAAATTATTTCACAAGCGCGAAAAAATTGCTGTAGCTCACACTGGCAAAGAAATGAATTGAAAAAATTTAATAATTTTAAATACCTAATACAAATGGAATAAAAATTCCTCTGGATATAACAAAATCCTATTGAACGTGAATACAATAATTAATTTTCACAATTTAAAAGTTATCAGTGACTAATGGACGATTTCTTCATAGCTCCCGATAGTTTCAGATAAAGATATCTAGCAGATAAAATAATTAAAAGACACAAAGTTGTGACACTTTTAATACTTCTTTCACCATTTAAAAAGTTGACATTTTGAATTTTAGACGACCGTTGTTTTTAGTGATTTATAGTAAAACTTACACGGTACACCACCTTTACAAAGCTCTTTTTCACACTATAGAAAATTCAAGCGTTATTCATTTGTTAAAATTCTAGAGTAAAGAAATAGGCTTTATTTTCGTTGGGAATTTGTACATTGGTTCGTATGCTATTTGTAAAATATGTTGTGTCCATGTTTCATTAAAAAATATTAACAAAAATTTACTATGTAACATTTACCAAACTATTCCAAATATTAGTCAATAAATAAACAAGCACATCTATATTTTCTCCCTTCTAGTACCAAAATTTAAAAAACGCGTAAATACCGCTTGACGCAGTTTGTACACGAGCACAACAGTCACTAACTTGTCATTTCAAGACTAAAATGAATGATTTATATATTTTTAATCAATGGTAAAAATTACAGCGCTAGTTAAAAATATTAATTATTTTGAATTTTTTGCACGAAGAGATGAGAATTTATGTCAGACATTAATAATTAATTAAGAGTATAATATTTTCTAAAACCAGTCTGCCATAACGTAAATATGCATGCAAATTTTTCAAAATTATTCATAAATTTATTTTTACAGTTAGCAAAACATGCATTTTTCACTGTCAAATATTACTTAAGTTGTTGGATGTTTGGTTACGTCAACTGTTTTAAAAATAAAAAATAAAATGTTATGTTATGACAAGAATAAGAGTTTGATATTTTAGTTTACATTAACATTTTTTGAGTTACATCAAAACTACGAAGAAAGATAACCCAAATAAAATAAGTCAATTATTAGAAAATGTCAGCCGTTAAATACGGGAATTTTAAAAACCATATTTTTGTCACTAAGTAAGTAATTAATACAATGATTTACATTCTTGTTATCGATTAATTGTCATTTCTAGCCGTCAAGTGACAGGTTTCAAACTTTTGAACAGCTTTTACTGCTAAAGTAACTACTGGTGACCTGCCGGGTCTGCAATATTTTCATCAGAGAAGGTAGAAATACCGTTCTACATTTCAGCTTACTATTTTATGCTTAAAATGAAGTTTATCATTTAGGTAAAGTATTCGTTTTACATTCTTGTCAAGCTGTCAAGTGACTGAACAGTTTTACTGCTAAATAACTACTGTCTACGATGTCTTCGTCAGAGAAGATAAAAATACCGTTCTACAAAATTTCAGTTTTTCTAAAAAAATACCTACAAAACAAATTAATTGGCTCTCGGCCTATAACAATGCACGTAGTAAACATTTTACTCCCAGAGGATATGCTGCCCGCAACACGTCGGCGTTTCATGTGTTGCCTGACGTCAATACATAAAGAACACAGTAAGCACGTTCGCCGACTTACATTAGATATTTTGAACGGGGCAGTTAATGATGCTTTCTATTGAACTGTTTCAAACCGAATTACTGTTCTCGTTAACAAAATTTTAACCGACTTCAAAAAAAAGAAGGTATTCAATTCGTCATGTATATATATTTTTTTTGTTTGTTCAGTCATAACTTTTTAAGATATGGTGAAAAACATTTTTTTTATGTAAATGTCTTCTAGTTGCTAGTATACATATTTATAAAAGTATGTAGTGTGATGCTGAATTTGCGAGAAAAATGAGCTGTTCATTATTCTAACATAACTTAATCATTTTGCTCAAGGCTTAGTTATACCTGGAACTAATTAATTAAATTAACTTTAACTGTTCACGTAGGTAACTGTTAAGATCTTTCACAATTTTAACTGATTCACTTGACGCTTATTAGATTAGTTTTTATTATCTCCTGATGATGCTAATTTCATTAATCAAATATAATTAATTTTTCATATACGAAGTATCTAAGGAATTCTTGTCCTAAGAAATATTCCTTTCGGTATTTAAAATTGTTTGGTATGGTAAAATGACCAGCAGAATTACTAGAAAACGTTGTCGAGCGTCTATATAATTTATATTAGTAGATATTTTACATACGCTTGTAGCTACGTACCAGCTGAATTAATTTAGTATAATAGCTACAAGCGTATGTAAAATAATGGTGTTGATAATTTACCAATATTAAATTATCGTTTTCCGCATTGAAACAGTCCTAACGAAACAGAAAAATTCTGTGACTTAGGACCGTATTAATAATGGAAAGTTCATCTTTGATTCATTCAAGAGCCCTCGCTACTGTGAGAGTTAATGTCTAGCTATAGCTAAAAATAATTGGCTCTCGCATGTAGTGAATTTGAGTGTTGTAAATCGCTATATTATGAAGGATTAAAATATTGAATTGTGTGCACCGTAGAATAATCGATTAACTCATTCCGCCGCGAAAGTGGAAAGATTCGGGTTAAACTTAACACAGCGGTGTTTAAGAGAACGTTTTTGTTGAAAACAATAGATATTTTTTTCAAAAACGTTTGTTACGTTACGAAATGAAAACATCAAAAATATTAAAAAAGTAGAAATAAATATTGCTAGAAAAGATTTAAATAATTCCAGTAGAAAACTATGCAAGTTTTGTTTAAACTGCGCTCAAACCCGGCTACAATGAGGTATACAACTTTAGATAGAATTAGGTCAGGTTGATTACCTGTGTCTTAAAGATACTCTTCTAGCCGACACACTATTTGAATGAGTCATGTCTCCATGACTGATCATTTTTTTTATATTTATTTACTAATTTGCAACAAAACAACTGTCTGTACTATCTGCTGACCAATACTTAATTTTTACGAATCGTTGTTTTTTTAACTGAACGTCATTTATACATTTTTATGAGAAATGATTCACTATTAAATTTACGTTTTAATCGAAGTTCATTTCGGTTCGGTTATTGGTTTTTAGAGAACATGAATTCCGTTTTCGGTTACGGTTAGCTAAAGTGACTGGTGCGGTTTTCGGTTTCGATTTTGGTTTTTGAAATTTACATTTGAGGTTTTCGGTTTGTTACGGTCTATCTGAGATTTCATTTTCGGTTTCAATTCTTACTGGTGAAAAGAAATACAATAAATTATTAGCCAGCCACTAGTATTGGGTCGAATTTCTGTAATAGGGCCGGATTTTACCCATAAACAAAATAAGTAGTTGCCTGGGACGCCAGCTTAGTGGGGACCCCCGATACATTCGACCTAACTTTTTAATTTAGGAAAAAAAATATGTATAGAATCAAACTCCGAGTTTGTCTTTCAATTATGTAATTGAGTAGTTTATTTTATTCTTAAATAATAACACTATTTTCTAAACTTCGTTTTTAGGATTTGCTTAGCTTACGTTGAATTATCTGAGGTCAAGGGCCCCTTCCGTGACTATTGCTTAGGGCCCTTAAAAATATAAATGCGGCGCTGGAGATACAGCACTGTTATTCATCTATGCGCAAAAAGCAAATCTCATTATTCCTGAATATAAGTTTTCCATAAACCACAATTCCTATTATTTTTATCAGTATATATGAAATTTGATATCTGGGTTAGGTTAGATTGCATTCAACGACTAAGAACAATGAACAAGATAAGTTTCCTGAAATTACTGTTATCTGCAGTTCCGTGAGGTGTTTAAAAAAAAGCTATAATATGACACGTTTCATATTTAGTTAGATATATTATCACCGATTAAATGTAACCCTCTACCCAATATACAATCATAATTTTTAACATAATTTACGGTTCATTTGTCTTCCCGAAAATGCAGACGTTGGGAAAAATATAAGTAAAAAATCTTTTAAAACAAGTTTTAATTAAAATACACTAACAAACAAATAGTTTCATCATTGTTAACCTGACCTAAAAGTTTTTCGCGAGAAGTTTAAATTACATTTTTTTTATGAACACACCTCGCGACAAGTTTTAAGTCAGGTCAACAATGATAAAATGATTTTGTTTCCTATTTTCTTCGTTTTAGTACATTTTAATAAAAGCTTGTTTTCAAAAGGTTTTTTACATTTTTTTTCGTTTTAGTCACCTATTCTGTACGCAAATGGCATGGATGTAATTATTAGAACCGTTTGCCGACCAAAACGAGCCCAAATACAGTACGTCTATCATAGGCTGTTAAAAAGTTACATAGTGAGCTGATTATCTTGACTGGAGCATCAGGTCATGGCTATCAGATTATTATATTGTCATCGTTATTACATAATTATGCAAAATTTCAAAATAATATATCAAGTGAAAGTGGTTGACAATCGACTTGCAAGATTTGACCCAAACTGACTCACTGACAAACATGTGATATAGAAGTTTTTAAAATATAATAAAATTTCTGTGCATTTCATTATGATTACAAACTCAAGTAAAATATCGTATATTACTGGCTGCGCCGCAACCCGTAACCCGGGGCTACCATTAAAGCCGCAAATCCTGAAGGGTGCATTCAGTGATGCAAATTTTATTGTTTTAATTGAATATAATATCAATTATATCATTTTTGAGGGCATCAACTCAGAATCTTGCTCTAGAAGTTTTGGAATCCTATAGCTACGGCACTAATCAGTGTTGCCAGATTTTTTTTTTTTGCCAAGTCGTGATTTTGGAACTTTTTGAGAGAAAAAAGCGAGATTCTTTCGTCGAAAGCGGGACATAGTAAAAAAACGTATATAATCAGATGTTTTTAAATATTTATCTTTTTATTTGAGTTCAAATTACGTTTACGTGACAATATATAGAAAAAATAGCCAAAGAAAATGTATTTTAATAAAAATATGATATTTTAAATCAGATTTACCCTATCGTTAAATAGTTGAGTCTTATTCGTCTTCTGAATAAAAAAAAAAAATAAAAAAAACAGAAATCAAAATCAAAAAAGTTTTTTCATTAGAAAAATATGGCGTTTCAAACAATAGTCTGAGGAGTGAGTGTTACAAATTGCAACTTACAATAAGAGAATAATTATTTACGCACGGTCGAGTTATCCCCGAAAAGCGGGACTGAGCCTGTTCCGGACGGGACATTTAATTTTGATTTAAAAATCGGGACGTCCCGCCAAAATCGGGACGTCTGGCAACGCTGGCACTAATATAGGTATTTCTAAGAAACGTGCATTCGCGACTCACGCAATACTTCAACAGGGAAACTTTTCCTCGAAAGTGGTAGACGATCAGTACGAATTTAAATGCTCTATCGTACATTTTCGAGATGACATTTCACTGGACAATATCTCTTTCTCTCTCTCCTCTCTCTCTCTCTCTGTACTCACACTACCATAAAAATACAATTTTCAATTATATTTTTTTTACCTCCTACAATGTGCATTTATAAATATGTATTAATAACTTTTCATGTTGTAACTTTTTTTTAACTTTTATCTGAATTAAGATAGGCGTGTCAACAAAAAACTCCTGCTATTTTACTTTATTGTTACGACGTAATATAAGAAAATCGTGCGTTATAATACTTATAATATACACTTTTAAAAGGATCAAACATTTCAGGTTCGTCAAACTATGCGTCAAACTTCAAAGCGTCGCCTCTTTATAAGACCTATTTACTGTTTGGTCATTGTCAATTCTTATTAACTGTTGGTCATATTGCCATGTCTTCATAGCGAAGTGAGTTGCGATAAAAATTTAAAAAAACACAGATTATGAAGTACATAGAATAGAATAGAAATACATATATATGCCTCTTAAATAAAAATCACAATTTTATTTATACATCAATACAGAGTTATTGAGGCTTAAAATTCAAAATGTTTTCTGTATTAGAAGCCTTTTTTCCATAATTCATGTGAAGAATATTAGAATAAGAAATGCAACTACGAGCATGCAAGAATAAACCAACGCAAATTCATGTGGCTTCTTTGTGTTCACAACTCGTATGTATTAATGTGAAACAGTATAAAGAGGGTTGTCATGTATACATGATGTCATAGACATTATAGGAAGTCCTCGTACAGCGTGAGTCCATTATTCATTTTTTTCATAACAAATCATTGATTAAAACAAGTCAATCAATGATAAGATAATGTACACTATGATTAATTACAGGAAATACAGTTATGACATGAATTACCTTGGTTGCCAATACACTTTTGTGTCATATTAATAATAAAAAACCCGGGTCGCAGTGCCAAAACCCTGCCGACAATATAGTGTATTTGTTTGTATAGGGCAGTGTGGTTTTATACTTTTATTATGTGAAATTAAGTTTGTTTTTGGGCAAAATAAAAAATTTAACCCCTTAATACACCCCTTAAAATAACATTTTTTTTTCTTAATTGTAATATTATTAGCAATCTAACGTCTACACCGAATTAAAGACACCCTTCAATAAATAACTTACTATCTGCAAATTAGTGTTTTCAAAAAATTTGTAAGTCCGGTCCTGTCGGGCCGATTTTATTAAAATTTTAGGGACACTTTTTAATTACTACTAAAGGGTTAAATATCAATTTTGAAACGATTCTGAGAATTTTTTCGGTATTTTGGGGCCCAAAAACTTTTTTCAACCCCTAAAAACTACCCTTAAAATGCCCCGATTACGCCCATTTTAAATAGGCTTCTTGCGGTGATGGATTTCAACACGTGGGCCAAATTTCGTTAAAATCAATTAACTCTTTCGAAAGTTATTGCCCGCACACATATATATATATATATATATACGTATATAAATATATATATATATATATATATATATATATATATATATATATATATATATATATATAAACATTTTCAAAAATGGTGCCAAAGTGTTTAGGAGGTTATGAAACGTCGAGAAATTTTGGTCCGACCCCTAGGTCCCGCCATCCGACCAACGCCAATAGTGTATGTTGCCATATGGCAAATACACTAATAAATAGATATATTTAGTTACATGTTACTCATAATAATATTACTGCGAAAATAAATTGAATTACGATCGAGAAAGACGACTTCCTATTGAAGCGAAGCTTTTATTCGGACGTTAAAGCCAATTCAGACTAGCCGTTCTCGGTTACGATTCACCGGTCTGGTTCGGTTTTCGATTAATCTAGGCTGCTCACACTATCCCGATTCGGTTCTACGATTATTCTCGGTGCGCATGCGCAATTTCGAAATATGACTTGACGTTTGATGTGTAGTTAAACGTCAACAAAAACAGCTGGCTAGTCACGTGACTCCAGCAAGCGTTCTCATTGGCTACGGTTGCGAACGGTCCGGTTGAAATTAGAGCTGAACCTAAACGCTCGAACCGAACCGCAATCGGGAACGCTAAACAGCTTCGCTTCTATCGGATGTCCCCCGATGTAACCCATTTTTTTTTATTGTAACAAAATATATTAAATTTTGTACACACACAAGAAAAATTATCTAACCTACTCTCAATCTTTACTTTTCCTAATGGTTTTTAACTCAAAATTGCAGGTTGTAATTAGAATTCTTTTTTCCAACAAAAGAATTTAATAATTTAAAATTCCTGTGAAACCTTCAAATAGCGTTCTGAAAGTATTAAAGCAAATAGTCCGGTAACTAATTTGACCCACAACCACGCAGTTCAGTCAGTTTAAGGCTGTTGGAACGCTCTGAATATAAGTCCAAAAATAGAGCTTCGGCTGTCAACTGATTGTAGACTTATTCGTCAACATTCTGCAAAAATGCTTTCTCTATAAGGAAGATAAAGGACAAATCTAGGTTTCTAATGGACTACTTTTTGTAATTTATGTACGATTTACTAGAAAAAGTTGGCATTAGTTGTCGCAAAAAAACACGTTTTCAATGTCACACTACGACATTCGTATTTATTTCACAAAATTGTTCCATCACAAACCTAAAGTGACTCTTCCTTTTTCGGAGGTTTTTTAAATCTTCAAAATATTTCCAAAAATTAGAGTAATCAATTGACAGCGGCACCCTTTAGCCTCGTAGTGGGCACCAGCCAAAAATTGAAACGTGCAGATAATTTGAGCGAGACAGAGCTAAAGAAGGCCACATCCACAAAATGTCTTTTGTCTACCTCGCCCCTTACCGCTGGGTCTCAGCACAAACAAAATTCAGAGCGTTCCGACAGCCTTAAGAAATAAGTTAAGAACTAGGTTCAGAACAGCACTTATACACGAAATGTCGGGCGTCCGATCGTTTAGTATTCCATTAATCTGTCCCGTGTCTAGACGGTAAGATTATTTCTTACATAATGATCTTAGTCGACCGTGTTCAAGAACACAACTTTCACGTGACGGGGAATCCACCTCTATATACTGTATCCGTCTTATTTTAGTTCAGTGCATTTATGCATACAATTGCAGTGCGACAAGGCATCTCCATACGCAGGGTACCTATGTCCTTACTACATGTACTTACTGTGAAGTACAGTGTTGTACGTAATACGTTGAGTTACTATTGTTTGTTGGTAATAATTATGACAACATTGCCGACGGCGGGAAACGATCGCGGTCAAATCGAATACATTCCGTCCGCATTACAACATGCAAGATGTTACTCATCGACCCTCACATTGCCGCGACCGTCACACTCGCAATGGAAATTACTCAAAAAGCTTGATTCACACATCGTCAACACTCACAAGTAAAACGTAAATGAATTCTCTTTCAGCGTTGCCAGACGTCCCGATTTTGGCGGGACGTCCCGATTTTTAAATCAAAATTAAATGTCCCGCGCAGGACAGGCTCAGTACCGCTTTTCGGGGATAACTCGACCGTTCGTAAATAATTATTCTCTTACTGTAAGTTGCAATTTGTAACACTCACTACTCAGACTAGTGTTTGAAACGCCATATTTTTCTAATGAATAAAACTTTTTTGATTTTGATTTCTTTTGATTGTTTTTTTTATTTTTTTTATTCAGAAGACGAATAAGACTCAACTATTTAACGATAGGGTAAATCTGATTTAAAATAGCATATTTTTATTAAAATACATTTTCTACGGCTATTTTTGTTATCTATTGTCAGGTAAACGTAATTTGAACTCAAATAAAAAGATAAATATTTAAAAACTTCTGATTATATACGTTTTTTTACTATGTCTCGCTTTCGATGAAAGAATCCCGCTTTTTTCACTCAAAAAGTTCCAAAATCCCGACTTGGCAAAAAAAAATCTGGCAACGCTGGCCCTAAATTAAATATTTTAGGCAATATTATATTTAACCAAACCGCTCGTTCAATTTCAATTGAACAACGTGCATTCTAGTTTCAAAGACTTCAGTTGCAAAATGCAAAACTCCTATGTATACTTATTTCTATAGACAGCAGGATGACATATTTTTTAAAATTTTAGATTGACTCATTATCACTGATTTAGTAAATAGATTTTGTACAATCACTATACCTACAGGTACATTATTACGGAGTACCATTTGCAACCGTGAATCGGCCTATTCATCTAATAACCGTCGTGACGTCAGTAAGTACAGAGACTATATGTAGTCACCTGTGGTCAGCTGTATAGTGTATATACCTCCACTTCACATAAAGAGCAGTGACTCATGTATAACTACAACCAAGCAGCTAATCATATCCTCCACCACTGCTGTACTCAGTGGCGCATACAGCATTTCGTTATTTTTTTTTTTATCGAAATTGAACTCAATTAAATTCCTCCCCCCCATAAAATAGCTGATTTTCATGCCTGTATAATTTCCTAAAGCGACTTGTTATTTGCCATTTATCACTATAAGAGAAATGAAGATAACTCAGATAACAAGGCAAGTCTTGTTATCGTAAACAACTCTTAAGGCTGTCGGAACGCTCTGAATTTAAGCCAAAAATAGGGCTTGGGCTGTAGACTTATTCGTCAACATTCTGCAAAAATTCTTCCTCTGGAAGATAAAGGACAAATCTAAGTCTCTAATGGACTACTTTTGTAATTTATGTACGATTTACTAGAAAAAAGTTGGCATTAATTGTGCCAAAAAAACACACGTTTTCAATGTCACACTACAACCTTATTCGTACTTATTTCACAAACCTGTTCCATCACAAACCTAAAGTGACTCTTCCTTTTTCGGAAAAGTTTTTTAAATCTTCAAAATATTTCCAAAAATTAGAGTAATCAATTGACAGCGGCACCCTTGCAATAGCATCTTTTAGCCTCGTAGTGTGGCACCAGCCAAAAATTGAAACGTGCGGATGATTTGAGCGAGACAGAGCTAAAAAAGGTCACACCCACAATATGTTTTTTGCCTACCTCGCCTCTTACCGCTGGCCAATAATGTCGTATCAGGTTCCAACGTAGGACCTACATTATAATCTTGGCGTTTGTCGACATTGGATCGGGAGAAATACGGATCCACGGTGTACGCAGGCTCGATAAATATTCGCGATACAAATACGGACCCGTATTAAAGCCAATTCAGACTAGCCGTTCTCGGTTACGATTCACCGGTCCAGTTGGGAGCTCGACCAATCAGGGCGTAGTCGTTCCCGATTGCGGTTCGGTTCGAGCGTTTAGGTTCAGCTCTAATTTCAACCGGACCGTTCGCAACCGTAG
The DNA here is from genome assembly GCA_034508555.1 of Venustoraphidia nigricollis. Taxonomy (NCBI): domain Eukaryota; kingdom Metazoa; phylum Arthropoda; class Insecta; order Raphidioptera; family Raphidiidae; genus Venustoraphidia; species Venustoraphidia nigricollis. The sequence goes on along the minus strand of JAVRKA010000058.1, from coordinate 3,289,984 downwards.
CCAATGAGAACGCTTGCTGGAGTCACGTGACTAGCCAGCTGTTTAACTACACATCAAATGTCAAATCATATTTCGAAATTGCGCATGCGCACCGAGAATAATCGTCGAACCGAATCGGGATAGTGTGAGCAGCCTAGATTAATCGAAAACCGAACCGGACCGGTGAATCGTAACCGAGAACGGCTCGTCTGAATTGGCTTTTAGCAGTTGCACGCCACTGTGGCAGCACAAAATATAAAGCAGGTGTTTCTATTTCGTGCATACCGTACACACATCGTATATAGGCACCTCGTACATAGCCAGCTTTATGTAAACATCAAATATGGATAAGTAATACAGGTAATGGTCGTTTAATATTTGAACAGGTATCCTCGCATTACCGTGTAATACGCTGCACTGATAGAAGTTTTGAATGCATATCTTGTTACAAATAGGTACTAACAAACGCAGTTTTACAATGCCCTGAGTCGCTGCAAAGTATCGAATCTATAACAAGAGACGTAAAATAAAATTATCCTGTTAGTAAGAATTTTACCGGATAATTTACCATTTAATTAACCGGCTTTATAAAAACACACCATGGCGGCTTCCGGTTTCTGTTTCTCAGAACAACAAAAACAAAACAATAGAGCAGTTTTCAATAGTAGAATCGAAAGAAATAATTAAATAATATATTTATGAAGATATTGGTTACAAATTAATAATCTCGACCGGAAGTTACAATCGTGCGCATTTCTGCGCACAAACAAGTTTTAGGTCGGACGGATCTATATGTATTGTTAACAATTAGGGATGCGCCTTATAAATATGGTCATTTAGTCGTTCGGCACTAATCAAGATACACCATTGATGCCGTTACTGATCGCTTTTTCTCACATTGTGGCTATTTTCTCTAAACGATATTAGTCTAACACTACTACAGTTGGGTAACTCAGATCTGAACCGGTTCAAAGAGCCGACTCCGACAGAAGATCCACGAGAGTCGACTAACTTTTTTTTGAGCCAACGGATCAACGGATCCGCATAACTCAGTGAAACACTTAACATATAGAAGCACATTTTACACTTACGTATCAGTTCTTGCTTTGATGCATCTGTCAGGTCAAATGACTCATGTATCACATATTTGGCTATGCATTCTTGATTCTATACAGGTCGTGATATGATTGACTGAACTAGGTAACTCAGTGGCAGACTGCAGTAACATATTCAGAACTCGGCTCTTTTTGTACCGGTTCAGTGAGCCGGCTCACATACGGGATCCAGATGCAATGATGCAGATCACTAAAAAGACCCGTTTTTCCCATCTCTAACTCTAACTAGTAGTTTGAGACTGCCCATAAAATACGTCATGTTTTTTTCTACTTTTTTTTTGTCATTTTCATACCCCTCCCTCTTCCGTGTCATACTTAATATTGTGAGTCCCCTCCCTAATTATACCTGTATCACTGACAAGCACCCCCATTTGCATTAAAAACTAAATTATTTTTAAGCGAAACTTCTTTAGGCACGGTAGGTAGGAATGATTTCGAACACATGCGATGGAAGTAGCGGTGTGGGTAAGCAGAAAGGTGATTTGCGTTAAGCTAGGGTTGCCATCTCTAAAATTTGGCAATCAGGACAAGACGCGCGAAAAGCCCGGATTTTAGAGCCCAGAACCCGGACATGTCAACAGGTTTTTTTAAACATAGTCGGTGTAATAAAAAGCATTTGAAAATGTCATAAGTCACCTTTTTATTTATTTTCAGACCTTAAAATTAAATCTAGTCATCTTTTATCATTTTAAATGTACCTAACAAAACAGAATCTTATTACAGTTTGTTACAAATTGTTTTAATAATCAGTCAGAATTTTTTTTATTCTTAAAATAAAACACAAATTATTAATATACTGTTATGAAAACAAGACTTTAAATTTTTAAACCCGGACTATAAATGAAGCCCCGCCCGGACGGTCCTCGGATGCCCTCTAAACTAGGACAAATCCGGGGAAACCCGGACGGAAGGCAACCCTAGTTAAGCTAGTAATCGAATAGTACGCACTCTACTTCTGTACTCCACTACTAACACTACCGATGTGAACTAGGCTTAAAGCGATTAACACGTTCTCGAATACACGAAAACTGATGCATTAAAAGCTTTAATAAAATAACGATTGTGACTACACATTGTCAGATTTCACGTGAGTGCAGGTCTTGAAACAGATTTATTTAAATGAATTCATACTTTTTAACGTAATGACTAATGACATTAAGTATTTTATATACGCCTTTTTTCCGCCAACGATTCGTAGTCAATCGATTTAAATATACCTATGTTGACTATCTAATTGAAGCTTTTTGCTCACTATTTTTCTCTTTATAATTATCGTTTACATTATTACAAAGAAACAGTTTAGCACGCTCATTTTTAACATGCTTGAGTACGAAACGAGTTTGGTCAGCAGTTCTCAGTTCAAAGCAAGCAACTGGAACAGTGAACATACATGGTTTGAACCGAATTTCACGTAGCCGCTACTGGAAGTCGAAAGTACTTACTGAGTGCCAGCTGTTTAATATGCAATCTTTTTTACCCACAGTTGGATGTGTCAGGTGTCTGCATGTAAAATGCACTTACGCATACTTCGGAAATCTCTAATAATCTATGAAAAATTCTATTCAATCTGTAATGTTAATGCTTCAAAACAAACTAGAAATATGTATCATTCTTCCCATATGACTTTTAGCCAAGCTTTTACAGTTCATTTGATCTGAATAGGCGATTAAAATCAAATAAAAACGACAAAATTACACAATTTTTGTGCAGAAAAAATTTAATTTGAGAACAAATATTATGCAAGCCAACTTTGTCAATATTTTTTAACATAAGTTTGCAAAGGAAAAACTTAAAAACGTTAAGTTGCCTTCCCATAATTTGAAATCTCGTGACGGGCTGTAAAGGAATATAGGCAAATATCATGTTTTTGATTGAATTTTTAGAGCAAAAATATGTTTTTTGAAATTTTTAAGCAGCAAGCCAAATTTAGTGAAGCTTAGTGCTTAATCACAGCTGATAAAACAGTAATAAAATGAATTTTGCGACCACAGTCCAAAATTTTCCGAGAGCATATTTTACTATCTGAGGATTCAAGTCACCTTAAAAATTCTTATTTCTTTTACTTTTCCGAAAAATCCGCACTCCGCCGAATTTCGACGGGATCTAGTTTATTGTAATTCCAGAGCTGACGGTAGATGGACTGCTTAAACAGTCACTGTCCGCAATTAATTTTAATTCGTGTCATTACAAATCTGAAGACAATGAACTTAAAACTACCTACAGAACGCAATTTCGGCGACATTAATTTAGGATGTATTAATGATGTGTTCACACCATTGTCACCTCCTTATCAAATTAACCGTATCTAACGTGTCAGTTAATTTATATCTACAACTATCTTTTTCCGTGAAATTTCAGCTATAGATACTTTGAAGTCGGGGTGCTAACAGCGTTATACACATAGCACTGCGTTTGGTAAGTTCCAATTACTGTAGATACATACAAAATATCTTATTACTTGGTTTTCTTAAAAAAAAAAAAAAACTCGCATGGGGAGGGTTATGTAGCATTCAATTCACCGTAACAACTTAAGACTAAGGATTTCGTTTGGATTTTCCTGTACACAATGAGTGGGTCGTCCTCTATTCCCTATTTTTTTTTCAAAATTTTAGGTCCAGTAGTTTCTTCGGAGATAAGGGGGGATGCTTAATTTTCGAATATTTTCTTTAATATCTTTTAAACTATGCATTTTAAAATTATAAAAAATATAGATTTGTATTTCTCATAACGAGCCCTTTCATTTGACATGTCACATGATACACTTGGAAAAAACATTTTTTTTTTTAATTTTATAATTTGGCTCCCAAAATCGGAATTCGTTTATTTATGCTGTACATTCGTGATTGGGTTATCTAGCTCTATATATGTACCAAATTTCAACTGTTTTCGTCCAGTAGATTCGGAGAAAATAAGCTGTGAAAGACGGACAAGCAGACACGAGAGTGATCCTATAAGGGTTCTGTTTTTTCATCGGATGCAGGGAACCCTAAAAATGGAACTATTGAAATCTAACACTAGAAATATTTATCTGATATCTATAAATGCATATCTTGAACAGTTTGACATTCATAAGTACACTTTGTACAAAAACAACATCAATTTTTATTCGAAATCATCTAACATTATATTCAGGAAAGAATGAATATTATAATTTTAATGTCAATGAAAATCCAACTGTACATACGAATAACTATATATGTAAATGTTGAAGGTAACTGTTCTTTAAAGGCAATTCATAAAGATATTTGAAAATCTGAAATAAACAAAACGGTATAAAAATTAGAATTTCAATTTATTCAAATGTGCGTATAATAACTGTGTGAAAAAATATTTAGCAAACGTATGAACATTTTTCAGAAATGTTAAATCTTAAACTTGTTTGTATTGAAAAAAGTGTTGTTTTTTTAAGTCTAATCCGTCAGGGTCCGAGGCTGTATGCTACTATGATTGTGGCTTGTTCTTCTTCGTTAAAATTTTTAAATCTTTCATTAGTTAGTGACTTAGTTTGCAAGCATTTTAAATATTTGTGAATATCTACTAGGGCATAGGCATATTTATTTTACAATTTAGTTCTCGAGTGATTTTTTTACTTCATCAATGAATTATACTTTTCTCAAAGTTAAAGACTTTACGTTCACAGATTATAATATTTGCGTTATTTTAATTATTTGCTTAAAATTGATTACGATCGCCAAAGAAGTTTTCATTCGATAGTGCAATTTAAAAGACCATGCATATGCCAACACAAACCTGCAACCTACAAGATTTCACACACTACACCTGCACAAACCAGCATGGGCCAGCAACTTTTTCAAGTAGTGTAGTGACGATGTTGGTGAAGAGGAAGAAGCCAAGAAAAAATAAGGTTTTGGGTTCACTCTTTTAATGAAAATTAATTAATGAGATTATCAATTATCAACGCGAATTAATTAAAAAACGACACATCACTAGCACACTAGATCGGTCCAGCACGGCTAGACAGAAATTGCAGGCAACCGACTAACAGTTGTAGCCATGGTTGCATGTGATCATGTTCTACTCCGTTTAATAACATGGGTACGAACAGGCTTCTCTGATCCGTGTTGGTACAGTGTGTGCGGATTTATAAACACAAACAAATTTTTTTTTCAATTTGATATGCACATGCGACATTATTTATAACGCTGATATAGTCGACGAAGTATATTTAATACATTTTTCACAAAGTGTGATATGATTTCACCCACAGAGAATTTATTTTTATCATGCAAATTAAATTATACATTACATATTTTATACAAGGTTAGCGATAATATATCAATTATAAATTAACTAGCGGCCCGGTCCGGGCTTCGCTCGCGTAGTCTGTAAATTAAATTTTGTTATATCAACGCTCTCTTTAAATAAATTGTTCAAATGCAGTGGGATCTCTTTCACTTCGATCGCGGGTTAGTCGAGTTAATACCTAATCCACTCACTTCGCTTGTTCGCTCAAATTTGTAATTCGCTCGTTCGAATTCCAATTTAGAATAAATCTGATTTGCACTCAAGCGAATCAGGACCTTATTGACCAAAACTTTCCGCAAGAAATAAGCTTTATCGAATAGTAAAAACCTCATTCAAATCTGTTCAATATAGTGAATTGAATCCGATTTTCACCAGGATGAATCCGGGTCAGCCAGTTATTATATAACTTATTTGCATTTTCTGAGAACATTTACCGTAGTAATGTATATTTTTTTTTTCATACCATCAGAAAGTAGAGATTTCAAGGAATAAAAACCCACCGATTTTTTTAAAAAGGCAGATATTTTGACGTGAGAATTTTCGATTGAAAATTAGGGTGCTTTTTCGATATAAAATCAAAATAAGGTGAAAAAATGAATATTTTAAATAAAAAAAAATACTGTGTACTTATTTAGGACATAAAAATTAAAAAGGTAAGTTTTCACCAAATTTCGTGAAAAAATTAATTTTTTTGCAAAATATAAAAATAAAAAACCAAAAACTTGGTTATTTGAATTTTTCACATAAATTTTGAGGTTATGTGAAAAAAGTGTAAAAACAAAAGTTGTAGATATTTTTATTACCTACAACTTTGCCATTTAACTTTTTTTCATAGGACTTGTAGTTTTGCCGGAAATCGAGATAAGCCGTTTTTTACTCTTAAAAACTCACCCCCTTCCCCTTCCCGACCTCAGATCGTCCGTAATTTTTTTTCCTTTCTCTTTTGTTATATTCTCTACCTTTTCCAATGGGTTTCATCCTACTATAATTTTGTTTCACTTTTTACCATTTTCAACACTATCGACACTGGTCTATAATGAGATACATTACGAATAAAAACTATTTTTCTAAAATTATCAATTCTAAAAAAATAATATAGTTCACATATCGCACAGGTGTATAGATTACATAATATCGACAACATAGACCTTACGAAATTCTTTTTACGCAGCATTAATTAATATTATTATAATTTATTCAATTGTGCTATGGTGGTGCACTCACCAATGATTCATGGTTAATGTCAAAAGTTAACAACACAACTGCATGAGTCAATTTCTTGAGGAAATATAAAATTTACAACAGACGACTACATTAATAATAATAATAGCAGTCCGTTAATTGCTTCCATTGTCATCGCGCTGTTATAAGTGCTGAAAAAAAACATAATTTATGTACCTAATTGTAGGATTGTTCTACGTGCAAAGAACGAATAACGCGGGGGGGTTGACAAGTGTTTGTTGAGGATCTCGACACGAGGTTCGCGACACTCGCTGAGCTTGTTGAAACAAGCTCAATCGTGCGCGAATTTACACGTCCGTCGCGAGTAGAGTTGGGTAACTCAGATCTGAACCGGTTCAAAGAGCCGACTCCGACAGAAGATCCGTGAGAGCCGACTCACTTTTTTTTGAGCCGACGGATCAACGGATCCGCATAACTCAGTGAAACACTTAACACACAGAAGCACATTTTACACTTACGTATCAGTTCTTGCTTTGATGCATCTGTCAGCTCAAATGACTCATGCATCACATATTTGACTATGCATTCTTGATTCTATACAGGTCGTGATATGATTGACTGAGCTAGGTAACTCAGTGACAGAATGCAGTAACATATTCAGAACTCGGCTCTTTTTGAACCGGTTTAGTGAGTCGGCTCACATACGGGATCCAGATGCAAAGATGCAGATCACTAAAAAGACCCGTTTTTCCCATCTCTAGAGTCGAGAGTAACTAATAATATACCTGAGACTACCAAGATACCTTACAAATATAACAAAACTAGGACACTCGGTACATAAATTAGTAGAAAAACAAAAGATTTAAGTATTCTTGAAGTATTCTGTTTCAATATCGAAGACACAAGAGAAGAGTTCGAAGACCGCGGATTGTTAGTGTATTTGCCATATGGCAACATACACTATTGGCGTCGGTCGGATGGCGGGACCTAGGGGTCGGACCAAAATTTCTCGACGTTTCATAACCTCCTAAACACTTTGGCACCATTTTTAAAAATGTTTATATATATATATATATATATATACAGGGTGTCCCATAAGTCGACGTCCAAACTAAGTGAGGTGATGGGGGAGGTCATTTCCTATCAAAATAACCATAAATGTGATTATCCAATTGTTTACGGTTCGAAAGTTATTTCAATTTTTGTATTTTTCTCTGAAATCGCCTAGTGCTTATACTAAAAAATTAATTTAAAAAAATCTATGAGTTGTTTGGTTGATTTTTTTTTTTAATAGGATCCTGAAGGGTCTGCCTTTCCAAAAAAAATAATTTTCATGAGCTCTGTTATCATCTGTCAAATAAAAAAAATGGTTTTGTAAACACTTTTCGGTGGCAAGAAAAATATATTTGATTTTAAATTCACGTTGACAGAAAAAAAGTGTTATAAAAAAAATTGACCAATTATCAGAAAAACTTGTCCATTTAATAGAGATTCTAACGCGGTATAGTACAACTCGTTATTCATGACAGTTTTTTTATAACAATTTTTTTACATGCAAGTCGTGTTTGTTAAAAAATACATTTTCGAAAATTTCAAAATCTAAGTTGGCTAGTCTAACACAAATGAACCAAATTTTATTTAAAGTTACAACAAATGTTCGAAATTAGTCGAAACGCCCGTTCGTTATTTTGTATTGTATTTGGTCGCAATTCTTATTTTTTGCCGCAACTGATGTTCGTTTTGGTTTTCTGTCGCATAGACCAGTTCTTTGAAGTAACCCCATAAAAAGAAGTCTAGGGGGTTTAGGTCAGGTGACCGCGGTGGCCACTGGATGGTTCCTTCCCTTCCAATCCAGCGATTTGTGTATTCGGTGTTGAGGTATCGTCTCACTACTAGAGCATAGTGACAAGGAGCCCCATCGTGCTACAACCACATGTTTCGGCGTGTTTCTAGCGACACGTGTTCCAGTAAGCCGCCCAAATCATTTTGCAAAAAATAAAGATATGCATCGCCCCCGATCCTTCTGGGTAGCTCAAGGGGCCCAATCATTATGCAAAAAATAAAGATATTCATCGCCCCCGATCCTTCTGGGTAGCTCAAGGGGCCCAATCATTTTACCTTCAACAATTCCCGCCCACATGTTGACCCCAAACTGATGTTGAAAATGGTCGTTTCTTATAGCTCTAGAGTTTACATAATCATAAGAGTGAAAATTATGGATGTTGAATACTCCCGTCCTTCGAAAGCTCGATTCGTCACCCCACAAAATGTTATTAAAAAACTGAGGATCTTCCCTGTTCCGACGTAGAATTTCTCGGCAAAATTGCACCCTTTTGTTATAATCAGCGGGTAAAAGTGCTTGCACACGTTGCACATGGTATGGATGTAACTGAGCCCTTTTTAAAATACGGTGCACTGTGGACCTCGAAACTCCCGAACGTCTTGACAAACGACGAACACTTGTAGGTGGGTCCTCTGTCACCATTCCAATTATTTTATCTTCGTCGATGTCAAGTCTAGGTCTTCCAGCTCTTTGCTCATTCCCAGGGATTTCACCTTCTATGTACCGCCGATGTATACTTTGGAACACCCTGTGGTCAGGATAGTGTTCTTGGTTGGGATATCGTGCCCGATATTCTCTTGCAGCAGCCCGAGCATTCTCGTCACAAAACCCATAGACATAGTGCATTTCTGCATACTCCCGATGGGAATAAATAACCATTTTGATGCGTCCAACTTGAAAAGAGTCCAAATCACAAACAGGATCGAAGTTCAAATTACCAAGTGCAGGTCCAAATAACAAAGTACAAAATGAAAAGTCAAGTCGGAGGTTTACTAGTAATAAAACGAATAGCGAGCATACATTAGAAGTAGTGAATGAAAGAGGAACGGATTAATTTGTTTAAGTCGTTCCAGCCAACTTAGATTTTGAAATTTTCGAAAATGTATTTTTTAACAAACACGACTTGCATGTAAAAAAATTGTTATAAAAAAAACTGTCATGAATAACGAGTTGTACTATACCGCGTTAGAATCTCTATTAAATGGACAAGTTTTTCTGATAATTGGTCAATTTTTTTTATAACACTTTTTTTCTGTCAACGTGAATTTAAAATCAAATATATTTTTCTTGCCACCGAAAAGTGTTTACAAAACCATTTTTTTTATTTGACAGATGATAACAGAGCTCATGAAAATTATTTTTTTTGGAAAGGCAGACCCTTCAGGATCCTATTAAAAAAAAAAAATCAACCAAACAACTCATAGATTTTTTTAAATTAATTTCTTAGTATAAGCACTAGGCGATTTCAGAGAAAAATACAAAAATTGAAATAACTTTCGAACCGTAAACAATTGGATAATCACATTTATGGTTATTTTGATAGGAAATGACCTCCCCCATCACCTCACTTAGTTTGGACGTCGACTTATGGGACACCCTGTATATATATATATATATATATATACGTATATATATATGTGTGCGGGCAATAACTTTCGAAAGAGTTAATTAATTTCAACTAAATTTGGCCCACGTGTTGAAATCCATCGCCGCAAGAAGCCTATTTAAAATGGGCCTAATCGGGCCATTTTAAGGGTAGTTTTTAGGGGTTGAAAAATGTTTTTGGGCCCTAAAATACCGAAAAAATTCTCCGAATCGTTTCAAAATTGAAATTTAACTCTCTGGCAGCAATTAAAATGTGTCCCTAAAATTTTAATAAAATCGACCTTACAGGACCGGATTTAAAAATTTTATGAAAACACTAGTTTGCAGATAGTGAATTATTTACTGAAAGGTGTATATAACTTGGTATAGAAGCTCGATTGATAATAATATTGCAATTAAGAAAAAAAATGTTATTTTAAGGGGTGTATTAAGGAGTCAAATTTTTTATTTTGCCCAAAAACCAAGTTATGTTCGCATAATAAAGCCACACTGCCTGTATTAGCAAATACACTATATTGTCGGCAGGGTTTTGGCACTGCGACCCGGGTTTTTTAGTTCTTTACCTGTTCACGTCCGGTCTTCAATTTAGTGGACACGACAATTATTATGACAATAATAGTGGTAGGTATTTGATTTGTAATATTTCCTGTGAATGCAGCGTGTTTTCAAGGCTCTTTACTGGTAATTGTCTGTATCGACAACAAACCTTCTTATGCTTCAGTAGACACGCCATGATAATATGATAATAAACATTCTAACCACTGAGTTAGTCTTTCAGGCATCGATTGTTTTTATGTAAAACACTATTTACGCTCGAAAAACTAGTCTAAACAAAAAAGTAATAAGCACACGAGTCAAGTCGCTTTTTTGAGACAACAGAACGTGTCCACAGATCATTTTTATTACTTTCACTGGAATTTCATATGCATTTAAATTTCTTTACTGCGAATAATGGAACTTGAGAACAGACGAGCGTGTAGCAACATCGGGGTTTATATGGCGGCCCCTCTATTGCAAATAGGCTTGCCAACTGTAAAATACAAATTTGCGGGAAATAATGATTTCAAATGCGGGACACGGGTTTAAAAAGCGGGATCCAACTAATTTTATTTAGAATACAAAAAAACGTGAAATTTTCTTTACAAATCAGGATGAGAAGTAAAATAAAACACCTTGTTAGATTAATAATAGTCAATATTTACTAAAAAAAACAGTTATAGTGTAATTTAGACTTTATTATGAAAATTATAAATTACTTTTTAAATGAGTATTTTTCTTGACATTTGGCACTTTTAAGGATTTTTTTATTTTTAAATACAAAATTGTAAAAATCTTTGCACGGATAAGAAAAAATTACTTTAACTTGTAGCTCTGACTTTACAAAATCCACATGAAGACGGTTTCGCGCGTCGGTCCAGGCATTATTACAAAGTGAGAAGACTCTCTCTGCTGCTGCATTAGAACACGGAATATAGATGCAATGTATTTAGCGTCCTTCGAAAAGCGGGATTTTAGCGTCCCGCACACACCCTGAGCGGCACGTCTCGTTAAGGGTATCAGAAACGGGACGCCCCGCGTATAGCGGGACGGCTGACAACCCAAATTGCAAACCCTCATTTGCTAGGTTCTTTGGGTATTATGTATCGACTGGATTTTCAATATATTATTAAGGTGACTTCAAAACAAAGCAGAAATATGTACCATTCTTTCCAAATGACTTTTTTCACGTGGGTCAATAATTTGTTTTTGTGTGAATACAATCTAATGTTCTCTACATGACAGGATATTTCACAACTACATTACAGTACTCCTAAATGTATAAAAATTATAATTAAATGACCACAGTCTAAGATCATTGTCAAGTACGATAGAAAATCAAGTCAACTAGTGAATTTTTAAAAAACTTGATTTTCAGGTCAAGTCGTTAAGAAAAACGTTCATAGTTAATTCAGTGTTGCCAGTTTTTTTTTTTGCCAAGTCGGGATTGGAACTTTTTGAGTGAAAAAAGCGGGATTCTTTCGTCGAAAGCGGGACATAGTAAAGAAACGTATATAATCATAAGTTTTTAAACATTTATCTTTTTATTATCAAATTACGATTACGTGACAATAGATAGCAAAAATAGCCATAGAAAATGTAATTTAATATAAATATGATATTTAAAATCAGATTTACCCTATCGTTAAATAGTTGAGTCTTATTCGCCTTCTGAATAAAAAAAAATAAAAAAAAAACAGAAATCAAAATCAAAAAAGTTTTATTCATTAGAAAAATATGGCTTTTCAAACAATAGTCTGAGGAGTGAGTGTTACAAATTGCAACTTACAATAAGAGAATAATTATTTACGCATGGGCGAGTTATCCCCGAAATGCGGGACTGAGCCTGTCCCGCACGGGACATTTAATTTTGATTTAAAAATCGGGACGTCCCGTCAAAATCGGGACGTCTGGCAACGCAGATAGTTATGACGATCAGATTCTCAATTTTTAGTTATTCGAAGCTCTTCGAATTTTATTTGTAAATGTTTATTATTACAGTTGGCAGAAACACTTTTGTAACGTTATAATTGTATGTACATATTATAATTCATTGATAGACAGATGCATTAGGTATCTACATGTTTCGCATCCTATTAATGTTTGCGCGTGGAAAATTTAGTGTTATTTTGAATAACTTCTATTTTTTTAATAATCTTGATCAAAATTTAAATAGCATCAGTTCAGTTGGTAGACATAGAACTTGAAATAGAGATGGGAAAAACGGGTCTTTTTAGTGATCTGCATCTTTGCATCTGGATCCCGTATGTGAGCCGGCTCACTGAACCGGTACAAAAAGAGCCGAGTTCTGAATATGTTACTGCAGTCTGCCACTGAGTTACCTAGTTCAGTCAATCATATCACGACCTGTATAGAATCAAGAATGCATAGCCAAATATGTCATACATGAGTCATTTGAGCTGACAGATGCATCAAAGCAAGAACTGATACGTAAGTGTAAAATGTGCTTCTATATGTTAAGTGTTTCACTGAGTTATGCGGATCCGTTGATCCGTTGGCTCAAAAAAAAGTGAGTCGACTCTCGTGAATCTTCTGTCGGAGTCGGCTCTTTGAACCGGTTCAGATCTGAGTTACCCAACTCTAACTTGAAAGGAAATGCTATTACGAAATGCCTTCCCATAATTTTGATGAAACTTTCATAATCTCACAATAAAAAAAATTATCAGTTATAATATTGCTTTTGACCAAACGTGGATATATTGTAGATAATAGACGCTCGATAACAGAAGTTAAAAGCGTGTCGAAGCTGATTTTTCGGTCGGAGAATCATACACAAGGGAAAATAAACTGCCGAGTGCGAGTAATGGAAGAACTAACAATTCTTCTACTTGTCCACAGAAACCGTCATTTTCACTGACCATTTGCTTAGAGCAGTCGCTTCAATCTTGTTGAGTTAATAATAGTTTTTATGCTAATATGAAACAGTGGATAGAACGAAAGGAGACTAATTTCTATGCATTCCTTGTAAATAAAGGTTTTTATTCCATTGGTAGAGACGATGAAGTTATAAGATCTCCAATAGAATAAATAACCGGGGGATGCAAATATAGATTTTTTTACACAATAGAAATAATATGAATAAAAAAATGATCACAAGTAATTAAAAAAAAAACACTTGAAAATTCTACAAATAATTCTTTATTTCTAGACGATCGTTTCGGACAATAAGTCCATCTTCAGGAGTACAAAACTTATACTTGAGTATAAGTTTTGTACTCCTGAAGATGGACTTATTGTCCGAAACGATCGTCGAGAAATAAAGAATTATTTGTAGAATTTTCAAGTGTTTTTTTAATTACTTGTTATTATTAATCATGTTCTACCACGTGCCGAGTGAAAAATCAGTGCAAATTAAAAAAATGATCGCTCAAATCCATGAATTGTTCACCTGTTCTTCAGGAAAAATCCAGTCAGATCTGGACATTCTTGCACGCGGCATTATTGCAAGAAAGTTTTCTAAAAAAAGTGTTTTCTAAACTCTAAGCTTTATAGTTTCGTAAATATTATGAACATAAAAAAATGAGCTGCTCTTGTGTTCTGAAGACAAGCCAAAAAAAATTAGGTAGCTGACAAGCATGCTTTGGTAAATTGCATATGTAACCATGCAAATGAAAAGCAAATAGCATATTTATTACTAGCCGTTATCCACGTCACCGAGCGCATTAACACATTTTATTTTATTTATTACATGCAATATGTCAGTATTTTTGTAGTTCAATGGTTCTGTAGGCCAACTGGCTGGAGCTTTTTCCTTATATTGTAGATACTTATTTGTGCAACTAAATTTAGTTTGTGCATAATTTTTAAGCACGTTGAATGAAACTCAGTAGGCGTCGGCGTCGCAATTCGATACGCTGCAGTAGCCTGTGGCATCTGTTAGCAGTTAGACATTGTCGGTTGCCAAATAGTAAAATAGTATGAAGATGTTTATGTCGGTGCTAATTCAATTTAAGAAACTTCAAACCACTTTATGTACGGCGAAAGGAAAGCACTCTCGAACGATATACGTGAATAAATAAAGAGATTATTGCGAGAATATTCTAACGCGGATGTTCCGTTACACTTGTATAATATGTAGGTACGTATCAACTATCGTCGCAAAGATATCTTACAGGTTAGATTTAATTGGAATAAAATAGAGAAAACTCTTCGATAATAAGTTATTTAAACTATTTCGTTGCTTCTTTATAATGTATTAGACCAGTGGTTCTCAACCTTTTTCACCTGGTGACCCACCTTTCCTTATCGGAATACCTCCACGGTCCATCGGTCCATAGTGGAGGGATGTAGTGGTTCTGTTGTCTGCTCCAGAATCCAGATGCCAAAAATCAAGAACCAAGAAAACAATCAGAACACAATTCGATTTGTTTATCTTTTCTGATGGTTTTAGGATCGCGTCGCGACCCACATGTAACCCTTCCGCGACTCACATGTTGAGAGCCGCTGTACTAGACGCTACCCGTGGCTTCGCACGCGATTAAGACGAAACAATCTTTCATAGCAGGAGTGGAGCTTTCCACCGTATTACATTCTTGTAATTTACTAATATTTCGGATTACTAAATAGCAATGTGTCATTTGACAATGCCTGCTCGTAATGTATCATCTATTTTGTAATGTTAAAAATCGATTTTCAACCCTTAAAAATCCATCCATCATGTCCCCGTTTTATACAGGGTGATTCATAAAAAGTGCGCAGGACTTTAGGGGAAGATAGTTTGTCCAAAAATATGAAAAAAAGTTTTTATGTCCGCAAACGCACCGTTTTGGACATACATGGGGTCAAAGTTGAGAAAAAAAATCGTTTTAAGTTTTTTGTCAATATCTTTAGCACCGTTAGAGGTACAACGCTCAGCTCTTGCACACAATACAAATGGAAAAATGAAGATACTGTTTTTTAGGTTAGCGACATTAACGCGAATAAAGTTACGAGTAAAGACAATTGTATATCTACACTAAATTATAAAGAGGAAATATTTGTATTTTTGTGTGTGTGTATGTTTGTAATGAATAAACTCAAAAACTACTGTGCCGATTTAAAAAATTCTTTCACCATTAGAAAGCTACATTCGCCCTGAGTAACATAGGCTATATTTATTGCTAGAAAATATTAGGAATCCTTACTAAAACTTTAGTAACGTAACCCAAGGTGTAAAAAAATGCCATAAAACATCTTTCGTCGCATGCGCTGCGGAAACTATTGATGATAGAACAAAAGTATATTCTACAATATTAAAGAACATATCAATAACTACAAAAAACTTCGCGATACTATATGTCCAACTATTATCGTTATGTCACAATAACCACTTTTTACATTTTAATAATCTATATAGATAAAAGACGATGTATATGTAACCTATGGACTCCAAACGGGTAGACCATTTTTGATGAAATTTTCAGACAATCTTTAGATTAGCTCAACGGGTGATCTTCTGAAGTTTGGTAGCGATCGGATGAACAGAATTTTTTAAATTTCTTTTTGGGAAATAAGATTTTTCTTCGATTTTTGAACATTCACAAATAAAAGCGATTGAATTCGCGCAAATTCAATACACGTTGAGAATTTAATGATGATTCTCATCTTTTATATCCTATATATTACATTTACACCCAGGCGAAGCCGGACTGGTCCGCTAGTATAATATATTCGTATTGATTATACGACTCATTCCGCAAAGTATCTATATAATTCTAAGCAATGCAAAACATATTAAAATATAAACAACAGATAAACTATTGTTATCGGCGATACTAGTACATTCAGTTAATTTGTATATCCTTAAAATGATAATAGTGACCGAATCAAAATATTGACTAGTGGAGGAATTGATAAGGCGGCAAACGCATAATAGACTTATTGTATTTCCGTAGAAATTGTACGCTATCTTTTTAAAAACGCATTTATTCCATATATACACATCGTGCATTAAATACATTTATATGTACAAGAAAGCAGAAAGCTGATGACCTCAAAGAACAAATAAATGAGCATCCGTCGTCCGTATATATAAAACACGTCTATCAATAGTACAAACTGAAAAAAAGAAAGAACTGCCTGCATATTATGTTCATGACTACTTATACAAGGTGGCGCAGACTACCGAACCACAATAGGGTCGCCACACGTATGAAACTAGAGTTGGGAAACTCAGATCTGAACCGGTTCAAAGAGCCGACTCCGACAGAAGATCCGTGAGAGCCGACTCACTTTTTTTGAGCCGACGGATCAACGGATCCGCATAACTCAGTGAAACACTTAACACACAGAAGCACATTTTACACTTACGTATCAGTTCTTGCTTTGATGCATCTGTCAGCTCAAATGACTCATGCATCACATGCTTGGCTATGCATTCTTGATTCTATACAGGTCGTGATATGATTGACTGAACTAGGTAACTCAGTGGCAGACTGCAGTAACATATTCAGAACTCGGCTCTTTTTGAACCGGTTCAGTGAACCGGCTCACATACGGGATCCACATGCAAAGTTGCAGATCAATAAAAAAAACCCGTTTTTCCCATCTCTAATTTGTTTTCATTTAACCGATCATCAGATGCAGGTTTTTGACAGTTGAAATCCGGCAGTCGGCTCTGAGTCACCCGGTATACTGTCATACGTGTATATTACAAAACGTTTAAATTATGATTAAAAAGCCATTAAATTGTTTATTGTCATCATTTGAGGGGACTTTAAGCATGGGCATATCGGATCCCAATACTTAGATGTCACAAACATGCGTATGACCGGAATACATAACACCACTCGAAGATGAAAAAAAAATTATGTGTCTTACTTATGGACCCTGTTACAATTTAAAGTTTCCAAGTAATAGAATACACGATAAAATATATAAATGCGGCAAGCTTGCGGATTTTCAGATTACAAATTCCGCGTAATATTCTCAGAGGAAATTTCTTGTCGATTCATGGATTAAACAAGCACAAATGTATCATGATTATATTAATTCATAATAGAGCTCAAAAAAAAAAAAAAATCTTAAATCATCTCCTAAAAAATAACCGTATTGTTTCAATGTTGAAATTTAAATTCCTTAAGTAAAGTGCGTAAAAATTAAACAGTGCTTCTACAATTTTAATGTAAATGGTACGATAAAATCAATGAAAACACTAGTTTGCAGATAGTAAACTACTTACTGATATGAAGCGTACAAGCTAGATGTTGAACTGATTACGAACTTATGAAAAATATAGTCATTTTAAGGGGTTAATTTTTTTTTATTTTGTATAGAAACTATATTTAAAAACCAAATTGCATGTATTAACAAAAAGACTATTTTGTCAGCGGGGTTTTTGGCTGCAACCGGTGTTGTTTTAGATTGTAATTTTATATTTCAAAATAAATTTTGGAAGTTTTAGTAAGGCTCATATTTTAAGTACCTAGGTACCTAATTGATTTTCGAATTTCTATTTTGATTATGAGTTTTAACTTTTTGGCACACGGACACTGCATGCAATAGGCGACTTGCTGCACAAATTTATTCAAATTTAGAAACTTGCAATAGTAGATAATTACCATTTATTTAATAGTGATTTTTATCTGTTTTAAAAATTCTATAAAACAGAATTCACAATAGACAATGTAGCAACATTAGATATTAAAAATTTAAATAACTTTAATGCTATTGACAAAAACTGCATCACTGTGATTTGCACGTATTATTAGTGTATTTGCCATATGGCAACATACACTATTGGCGTCGGTCGGATGGCGGGACCTAGGGGTCGGACCAAAATTTCTCGACGTTTCATAACCTCCTAAACACATTGGCACCATTTTTGAAAATGTTTATATATATATGTATATATATATATATATATATATGTGTACGCGCAATAACTTTCGAAAGAGTTAATTGATTTTAACGAAATTTGGACCACGTGTTGAAATCCATCACCGCAAGAAGCCTATTTAAAATGGGCGTAATCGGGCCATTTTAAGGGTAGTTTTTAGGGGTTTTTGGGCCCCAAAATTCCGAAAAAATTCTCAGAATCGTTTCAAAATTGATATTTAACCTGTCAGTAGCAATTAAAAAGTGCCCCTAAAATTTTAATAAAATGGCCTCAACAGGACCGGACTTACAAATTTTTTGAAAACACTAATTTGCAAATAGTGATTTATTTATTGAAGGGGTATTTAATTCGGTGTAGACGTTAAATTGATAATAATATTACAATTAAGAAAAAAATGTTATTTTAAGGGGTGTATTAAGGGGTTAAATTTTTTATTTTGCCCAAAAACAAACTTAATTTCACATAATAAAAGTATAAAACCACACGGCCCTATACAAGCAAATACACTATATTGTCGGCAGGGTTTTGGCACTGCGACCCGGGTTTTTTCAAGTGTTATTAAAATGTCAGGGGCAATGAATTGTGTGACCTGTCAAAGATGTGTCAAGCAATAAACAGATTCGATTATTAAAATCCTACGCCCTATTTGCAACAATTAAGTGAACAATTGATAGCTAAATGTCAAAAATAAGCTAAACTACAAAATATAACATTTGTATGAGGCTATTGAACTTTAAACCGGTTGAATTGATTATAGTATGACTTAAAGGGGTTGATTTTTCCTGGGAAATCGAAAGTGCAAAATTGTATACACCTACCTTCAGATAATTCAAGGTAGAGCTCTGCTAACTTATCCTTAACATCTTGCGGAAGGGTTGAAATGTCTATATTATAGTCCGCCATGGTCGTACACATTTTTATTTTAATACTAACACTAAATAATAAACATCACAATGGTACACTTTTAATCAGAAACACAAGTTTAGCAGCCATTTTAGCTCACTTTATAATCTGACTCGTTTTGTGCACAGAAACATTATAGGCTGCATCTGTAAATTCCCCTATGAATAATCAGAGCGTGCTTTTAGTGTGTGATGGCAAATCGACAGTAATGTGTAATCTATGAATTTGCCGATCGGTGACGTTTATTAAATAATCACGTAATAATTTTACGTACTCAATAATAAAATGAAAATATTTAAATAATTATTTAATAATATTTTTCACTGAATAGTTAATTTTCAAAATCTAAGTTACTAATTTTACTGTGATTATTGATTTCATCACAGTTTTTCATCCAATATCATATTTTTTTGTATTTCAAATAAACGGTATTGACTATATCAGCTGCCGTTAATATATTTTTTGTAAATTTTTAAAACGATTTTTACTTCCATAAGTAAATAAATGTATGAAAGGGTCGTAAAATTGTGTCCGAGATAAGGTCAAATTCTGATTATACTACCATTAAAATGTAAAACAAACGGATTTCCGTATAGAAGCTGGGTATGGCTGAAATTGTTCCGTTTACAATTACTTCTGCAAAAATGCACCGATTTGAATGTTTTTAAAATATTTTTCTCAGTAAGAACTTTAGGTTTACTAATTTTGGTGTCAATAGGAGCAGAGGTTTTGGAAATATATGCAATTTTGTGCATGTCGTGTGCCTCTAATACCATATTCTAAATATTGCCATTGCTTTCTGGCATTTTTTTTAGATTTAACATTATTTTGAAGAATAATTTCGGAACATGGAAATGTATGATAATGCATACCGATTTTTGCCCATAAAATTGAAATATAGTATATAGAACGGCAGAATCTGCAACATTTCAGTGGAATTTGTCAAAGGTTTTAGACTATTCATTGTTAGTTCACATCCAAACAAATTAATAAATGATAATATCCAAATACCCGTCACATTATTATCATTTTACACTATATATAAAGAACGTTGTAATAGGTACGAATTTGCAAAAAAAGTGGATATGTTTTTTAAAATCACTGATAAAATTGGTTCAAAATCAACAGGTCCGAGGTGCTTACTGGAGCAGTTTTTTTTAATTATACAAATTGGTGCACTTTTGCGGAAGTTATTAGGAATGAAAGAAAATTCCACAGACACATATCCACAGGCGCCATGTCAATAATCCATTTTCTTAAAGTTTCGACATCTTGGACACAATTTTTCAATTTTATACAATTTTGCGAGGAAGTAATCAATAAAGATATATGAAAGCTACCTGTCATTTTTAAGTGTGAATTCTCTAAAAAGAGTAAGATATATGACATAACTAAGTGTAGAAGAGAAATAAAGCAAAAAAATAGTATTACAGAAATCGCTCAGAAAAGTTTGATTCTAATCTTTGGTATGACACATTGTAGATATCATCGCAGCGTGGCAGCACTACACGGTTTGTTTTTATAGTGCGATCATATGTGGACTTGTATGTCATTATACTTTTGACAGTTCTAATGATGATAATAGTTTTTGTTAACAATAAATTTAACGTGAACATAAACTATTAGGAAATAGTAATGAACAAATTATGAGAGTATAATTTAGACAAGTAAATATTAATCATGGGTGATACAACAAAGAAACTACCTTTTAAAAGAGTGCAAATACCTCTAGACAAGTTTAACAACGACGCAATACCACACCATTTGGAAATATTACAAAAACACAAAAGCAACATACAAAGAGTAAGTAGTAAAAATGTTGAATACAGTCATAGATGTGTACTCATATTTTTTTCTTCATTTATGAAGTACCTCAAACGTCAGTATAGATTTTTATTATATTTTGGAAATTTTATTAGTTTCAAGTACTACAAGAATGGGACCGTATTCATACAGAACAAGTGAATGCATCACGCGTTGTAAAACAACTGAAGCAGTTGCTCTTTGAAATGGATATTTTACGAGCTCAAGTCCAAGACTCAGATCTTGAAAAATTCGATAAAAGTACTTTAAAATCAACAGAAACTGTTCAGAAACTAATCAAGGATTATTTAGGTAAATATTTTGATTTTTTCATTGGAATACTACCATATATTTTGAATTATACAATCCCAAACCCACCGTTTCAATTTATCATAAAACTACCATTCATACTATGTTATCGACCAATAACGGTACCGAGATCAGATCATGATCGATGGTTCCTGCTCTCTACAACTGTGAAGCCAAATTAAAATCGGTTCAGCGGTTTATTGTAAAGACACATTAGAGAGAGAACAAAGAGGGATCTTTGTATAATAGACAACTACAAAATTTAATTTTATATAACAAATATTTTTAGTTTTGACTCATTTTTGTATGAGTACATTAATATAAAAATAATACACTTTATAAATAACAATTCTTTTTTATTTTAGAGTTGATGTCAAGAAAATTGCCAAATCGAACATATAGTTATGAAGATGGTAATATTGATGATGCTGAGCCATCCACGGAAACTGAAAAACAACGAACTATTGCTTATTTACAAATAGATGAATCTCAATTAGAAGAAGCTGAATTACAGAAAATGGAGACTTGTTTCAAGTCTGCTGAAGAACTGCGTACTGAACTGAAAGAAATGAATGGAATATTTGAAGATTTGCATAAAATGGTACATGATCAGCAAGAATTAATAACTAATGTTGAAGACAATGTTGAAACGGCGGTTCATAACGTACATCAAGCCAATAAACATCTTGCTAGAGCTGCTAGGTAAATTTTTGAACAACTTCTAATAACATGTATGCTTTTTAAAGACATAATATACCCAAAAAAAGGTTTTTATTTACTTTTAAAAAATTATTGTGAGTCCAATACTCTCATATTATGTGTAAACAAAGTTAATGAAACGCCTGTAACTATAACAACATCCCTTACATCTTACGTAAGATCTTGCGAATTCACGTCAGCCTGAAATTTGTTGTTTTTGGAGCGGAATTCACACATCAAAAATGACATATCATTGCTGAGGCTCTACGAATAAACCATATAACGGACAACAAAAAAAAATGGTCTAACATTGAAAAAACATGAGTTGCCAACTCTGGTACAGAGATATTTGTCACGCATTTAAGAGTTCAGTTCAAAGATTACAGAAAATTATGAAGTTTAAAAGTTAATTTGCACTTATACACACTTTTAGGATTAAATGATTAACATGTTTTTCAGATTGAAGACTGCGATATGTCCTGTAACAGGAGCTGTAGTGGGTGGATGTATTGGAGGTCCTATAGGATTAATTGCAGGTATAAAACTAGGAAGCTTAGCTGCTGTTGCGTGCGGTTTTCTAGGTTATCTAGGCGGAAGTGCGTTAAAGAAGCATACAGAACAAGTTGTAAGTCCTCAATTAACGCCTATACAAGAGGAAAACACGGCAAGTATTTAAGCTCAAAAGGATTTTAGCCTTTAGATATAAGTAGTTGAATGGACGACATTAGCATGATAATTTCTAAATTATAACTTATTCACTCCACTGTTGCAATACGCTTCACAACTTGTATTTTTATACTTGAAGTTGGTATTTAGATGATGTCAGGAGTTGATTGGGTTATCAGCCAAGTCTACGACAGTAAAAAACCTTTTTTGTATGACAAATGATTTGGATTGTTTTTATTTTAATATAATTTTTCTGTAAACCAGTAGGCATGTGAACCTCATCTCCCCCTGGCTATTAGCCTATTGTATTATTCAAAATATCGTCAAACTGACAGTATTACATTAATATAAAATGAAACAGTTTGATGTTCACAATATTGCTTTTGAGATTTCTACTGTTACTGTAAATAATATAACATTAAAAAGTTTTGTTTAAGGAAAAAATTTATTTGTATCAATGCATAATATCAAAAAGTAAGCTAAAATTTATTATAATAAATATACATTTTTATCAAATACAGATTTTTTACCATTGTAAATAATCCTAAAACAAGTGATTTTCGTATCAAATGAAAAATATGCACCCAACTTTGCCAAAAAGGGAAATCATCGCAGTGTGTTTTATTTTTTATGTAACTGTCAATTAACAGCAGTGTTATTATGTTAGTTATTATGACTACAGATCGACACGAATTGGTTATATCACAAAAATGTCTTGAATTTTTTGCCATATGATTTTGAGTATGAAGATTTCAGCTTTAAATCTAGATTTAATGTGTCATTTGTTTTCAGCTAAATGGAAATCACTATTTAGTTGACTTTTTGGTTTAATTTACGTGAAAAAGAGACCTTACACTAACTAGACTAGACGACTGAGAAACAAAAATATCTTATATTTGAAATTACGTAATAGATATTTTACGATAAAAAATAGATTAATTTAAAAATTCCGATAAAATGTACTTTGTAAAGTAAGCCCGTAATTTCCATTCTGGGCATTTTTATTGTTACTCCAGTCGATTAATATTTTAAAATATTCACAGTTGATCATACATCATTTCAATTTCAAAACTACCCTTAATTTTGAGCCTCCATTTATAATAAACTGAATCATAAATGATATTTTTTGTCCGTTTAAATTACCATCATGTCCCACTAAGGGCGCCTAAGGATCAGCTCCTAGGGTACCAAGGCACATTTGAACCGAAAAAATCAAGTTCTGGGATCGATTTACTGAATCGATTCAGAATTTCCGATTGATCTAAAAATCGGTTTTCTTATCCCAAAGAATCAATTTTTCGATTAATCCATCTTAGATTGACTTGTCTAATTTGCGCAGTGACAAAAAAAGCCGATGTTTCGTGTATAATTTTATGACAAGATTTTCGGAGTGTTGAATTCTTCGCAATTCCAGGGAAACTCAAATTCTTGTCAATATCAAATTCAGTATTTTGTTTGCAGACAGTAATAAAAAATTAGAACTTGACTCTATTTGAGAATGCAGAGTAACGTAAGTATGCAACATTCGTAAAAATCAAGTCACATTTCTATTTGCAATGAAAAATCGAAAACGGCCACTGTAAATTAAAAGAGATTCTACTGTAAAATAAAAACGGAACAGTACCATTGCACATTGTGATCTAAACAAAATGATCTCCGAGTTCTAACTGTTTAATTCTATTCGAAATTATTCAAGTAGTGTTGCTTTCACATTTTAAGAGAAAGTCAAGAATTTCGTTTTGTGTCAAAATAAATATTGTATTTGTCAGTAAGACACAAATATATGCCTTTTTTAATAATTCATTTAAATAGATATTAAATATGATAAAATTATTTTCATTAAAACAACAAAAAAAGGATGGAGAAGCCACAGCCAAGACAGGTAACCAAAAAAAGGCAACTGCAGCTCAACTGAGAATCACAAAAGGTAAATTACGTTTTATTGTAACTGTAATTTTTATTCTTTCATTTTAATCTGAGATTTGTGTTCACATTTCATAAATTCATCAAGAATTTGCGTGTAGGACAGATCACAGTGAAACCTCACATTTTTTATTGAAAAAAATATGTTCTTAAAAATAAACCTTGTACAGATATCAACGAGCTGAACCTTCCAAAAACCTGTGCAACGGAATTTCCAGATCCTGATGATTTGCTTAATTTCAAATTGGTTATATGTCCAGACGAGGTAAAATTTTGTGGTCTTAATTTTAATAAATTATTATTCCAGCTAACAAAATAATTACTTTTGCAGGGATTTTATCGCTCAGGTCGTTTTGTATTCAGCTTCAAAGTAGGTCCAAACTATCCACACGAGCCACCCAAAGTGAAATGTGAAACGCAAGTGTATCATCCAAACATCGATATGGATGGGAACGTTTGCCTCAATATTCTACGTGAAGACTGGAAGCCCGTACTTACGATAAATTCAATAGTTTATGGTTTACAGTACCTGTTTCTGGTATGTATAATTTATTTCCTCAATATCACAAATCTTTTAAACTACTGCAGTGCAAATTTATTTCCACTTTGCTTCCATTATTCCATGAGTAAATGGAAGTTTGGTAATGGGGTTGAAAACTCGTGTCCGAGATGTTATATCGTCAAGGTTGGGATTGAAATAAAAAATTTTGATTTTAATCTTGAAGTGCATTCAGTATTGAATTTGCATTTCAAGAGTTTTAAAATATTTAACTGTTTTCTAAATAATCTTATTCTGAATATTTACAAGTAGACTACCAATATTTACGTTTATCCTTCAAACCATTTTCACAATAAAATCAGTTCAGCACCACTCGTAAACAGTCGCCATCAGCATAAGAGCACTTGGAAGTTGTAATCGGGCGGATTAGTAATTTTTCAGTGGTGGGGGTAAAACTTGATTTTAACACTCGGTAAATGTGTTTTAGTTCCTGGTGTCAAAATAGGGTTGAAAAAGAACGGTTTTTTGCGAAATAAGCGTATTTTGGTGTAAAAAAAAGATTACAAACGGTGGAAAATAAAATCCCCCAAAAACGCAATACAATCCTCCTAAAACGCAATAGGATCCCCCAAAAACGCAATATAATCTCTAAAAAAAGCAATATAATCTCTAAAAAAAGCAATATAATCCCCAAAAAAAGCGATATAATCCCCCCAAAAAGATATATAATCTTCCAAAAACGCAATAGACGTAACTACATTGCAGCACTACACCTTTTTTCACATTTTTTCGTACCCTCACTTTTCAGTGTTTTTTAAATAATTTATTGTTGAAATAGACACTTTCCGCCGTTTGCAATCTTTTTTTTACACCAAAATGCGCTATTTTCGCAAAAAAACGTTTTTTCTTAACCCTGTTTTGACACCAGGAACTAAAACACACATTTACCTAACACTATAGTTATAGTTCAGTATTGTAAAGTTTAAGTTAATTTCAAAATGTATTTACGTGGGTTGGACCAAAGTGAATAAGAAATTTAAAAATAATCCAACTGTACGTTTGCAGTTACCAAGACTTGGTAACTTGCAAGAGGGGTATGTGAGTTACAAAATATAGTCACACAATAACTCTAAAATAGTAATATATTTCCAAAATATGTTGGACGAATTTGAGAATGACTCATCCTTTGATGTGTGCTATATTTACCAACAGTCAGTTGAACTGTATGCTGATTGGCGTTAATACTGTTTTTATGTACTAAAAGGTGAATTTTCACAATAAGCCAAGAACTGTTAGTTCGGAACATTTACTTAACAATGTATCACTAACCTTTAGCGGGTTGGTTTGCGTATTTCCGTTTACGTGTTCAATAGAAGGCAGTACTGCCTCCAAACAAGTATGGTTTTGTAATGCATGATGTGGCGCAGTGCAGGAAATTCAACTTTCGGCTCTTGTGGGTGTAGTATACTATTATTTAAATTGATTCAGTAGTTTTTTATGTATGTTCCACGATATCTCCGCCAGTTGTGAATCGAAATTTACAATTTTTAAATAATTATATCATCACGGTAACTGATGTGACATTTTATAATTTGTAAACAAAATTACGAAATCTGATTAAAAATGTGCGAAATCAAATCCGCTAAAAAGTACAAAATAAATAAACTAAAAAACATATTAACCTCCTTCAAAAAAATAATGAATTTTTGAGGTTAGCGTCAATGTAATAAAAGTCGAAGTGTAAAAAGTTTTAGTAATTAAAATAATTCTTTGTAGTGACTTTTTTGAAGGAGGCTAATATTTTTTTTACGTCTTTTTTACACATGCAATGATACGTTTCCATGTAGTGTTTGTTTTTTTTTGTATCAATATAATTAATTGCTTATTAAATTAGGAACCGAATCCAGAAGATCCATTAAACAAAGAAGCGGCAGAAGTATTGACAAACAATAGACGGCTGTTCGAACAAAATGTTCAAAAAGCGATGAGAGGTGGTTACATAGGTTCTGTTTATTTTGACCGTTGTTTAAAATAATGCATATTTGTTAATAAACAACCTACAAACTTAATAAAATAAGCTGTTAATATTATATATATATATTTAAGTTCTCTTTTTATTATACAATCAATAAATTACATTTTTACCTTTATTTAGAAAAAACAACCGCTGTAATTATATCTGTTTTTTTTTTGTAACTTTATGTCATCATTTATTACCGATTTTTTTTAAATGTTGACAATTGCAACCAATAGCATCTTTTTAAAATTGCACTCATTAAAACGTATTTTTTAAAAAGCGAACAAAATGTACAATGATTTTTCAAGAACCTTTAGTTTTTCTACATTAATACATTTATATTTTCTTATGGCTATACATTGTGAAGTAATTTAGCCAACCAAATGCAGTCAAAATAGTTTGTTCCAATTTATTTGTCCAAAAATGCATTACTGCCAAGAAAACTCTTTGGTGATTACAAAAATGTGGACGGTAACTGTTTAATAAAAAGTAGGAAATTCTCAAATGCTCCCTTTCCCAGTTATTTTTAATTTCGGTTTCTAAAACGATTTTTTAAAGGAGAGTTTATACAATTTCTAAAGGATATTTCAATACAATTTTGTTAGAAAGTTACTTTGGAATTTATTTTGTATAAAGTTTTGCCTCATATTCTCTAACAGCACAAGCTATCAAAATATAATCTTATAAAAACAATTAATAATTGGTAAATGCTATGTAACTCAAGATCGAAATGTTTTTCTTATTAGAATTTCTGCCATCATCAGTATCGTCACCCATTACACATAGAACTAAATCGTAAAAATAATGTAAAAAGCTTACTATTTTTAAGGTGAAAGTTTTGTGAAATTGTTTTAATTTAAAGATGTATTAATCACTTTGTAAGTATAAAGAAAAAAAAAATAATAAAACCAATATTTATTTGATAGTAAATTTAATTAAATGAAATATCCTCAAAATTATCAGCTATCTTCGTTTTAAAAATGTGAGTAATATACAGCATACCCCGTTTAATACTGCCCCATGCAACGAAGAACGATTCATTATAACATTATTGAGAAGTATTTTTATAAAACCAAATCTTTTGACAATATACTCATCAAAGAAGTTGTAACACGCGACCTGGTCCATCTTTTTGCTAGTATAAGAAGTTTTGTTCTCAGCAAAATGAAGTCTGAATCATATAAAAGACGTCTGTATCTATGTTACCTCAAGAACGATTGAACCAATTTCAAAAATTACATCGTTGTTTAAAAGTCACCTTATTGATGTGGATGGAATAGTTTCACAGGACAATCTAGTAGCAAATCTTCGGGAGCTCATAAGAAGATCCAGATTATTTGCTGACTAGATCCAGTAAAAGGGGGAAGCACAAAAATCCTTCCAGGATGTGGTGCATTTGGGCCAAGAGACCACCCCATTTTATTTTAATCTTTAAAAGTCGCCTTCGTTATGAGTACAATACGCTATATATTATTGCACTACAATAAAAGAGGTATGAGCAGTAAGCGAAAATAGTGACTTGCACTCAGGCAAAGCTGGACTGTGCATTATCGCTACCTACCATTAAATCAATAGTTTATCTGAAATAATGTTATCAAAGTAATTCACCAAACCTCTAGTATGTTAATCATATTTAATTTGTATATTTAAAACAAAAAAGGTGTTTTCTTTCTACAATCCGCCAGTGACGCACCCTGAAACGATTTTCGTTTGTTATTCATTGTTTTCATGTGTAAAAACAAAATATATAATCAAGGAATTCTAGCGTTTGTTCTTG
Source organism: Venustoraphidia nigricollis (assembly GCA_034508555.1). NCBI lineage: Eukaryota > Metazoa > Arthropoda > Insecta > Raphidioptera > Raphidiidae > Venustoraphidia > Venustoraphidia nigricollis. The sequence goes on along the minus strand of JAVRKA010000058.1, from coordinate 3,261,024 downwards.
GTTCAGTACTTTGATTGCTATCTGCTTTTCTTCACTGGCCAGAATCGGATTTAAACTTGTGATATATCTCTACCATTTTATGGCACACTCATGATTTACTCTGAAATTGGAACGATTACTTTTGATATTTTTACACACTCAAAATGCACGGCACAAACGCAGACTTTTCGACAGTTTGCGACTTTTCTCCCGCTTCAGCTTTCACTGTTTTAGTGCTGTTTTGTTTTTGTTACTTCACTTCATTGTCAGAACTCAAGACGTAAACTTGTAAACAATTAATTATTTATGATTGTTGATTTTTCGATTGACACTAAATATTAGTAGTTTTTTTTTCTCATGATAACTTGAAGAGTAAAAAATACACTTCCCTTGAAATAAAAAAAAAATAATAAAATAATTAAGGTGTTGACAAACCTGTGAAAAGTTTTGACTAAACGAAAAAAGACTTTCAGGCGAACACAATATCAAAATAATAATGGATAATAATAGATAATTATCCCGACTTTAAGTTGAAAACCGTTTAAAAAACAAAGAAATTAAAATGCATTATTTAAATCGAATTGCATATAAACACATAGTAAAGATATATAGATTTTATTTACCTAAATATAGGAGCATTTCCAGATATTTCGTACAATTTTTAACTAATTTCTTTAACATACTAAAAAGTTTAGACGTTACAAAAATAATACAATACAGTTGATTCAATAATAGGAATCGACTGTAAATGAGTTTTTTCATTGATTGACACGATAATTTCGTCACTGTAAAAAATGCGTAAGAGTCTATGTAATGCTTTTCCACTTTCTGATAAACTGAGATATTTTCAGCAAGTGAAAAAGTGCTTTATAGACTTCTATACATTTGAGGTGCTCTGATATCATTGGTGACGAAATATCATTTTTGTCTCAGTCTCTGAAAAAACACTCAGATGTCATGATCGATTTTGTTTTGGTTACAACCTCATAGTTAGGAAGTTACTAACGATTTTACTCATAGTATTTCCTCAAATCTGAGTTTTTGTGAGTTCAGTAAGGGAATTATTCTTAACATAAAGACTGCAGTCTAGAAGCTGAGATCAGGGATAATGCGTGGGTGGACGCGACCAAAGATGTAAAATTGTAGGTGTCACGAAATATCATTCCTCATGTTTGAAATTTTCTGAGCGATAAAAACTCAAGTCTGGCGGCCTATGTTTGGGGAAAAGTATGTTTGGCAGGCCGGCGAAAGTGTTATGAAACGAAAAATATGTCATGATAAATGTCAAAATTATCTACCAAAACTATAGTAGTTTTTAAGGTTATATGAAAAAAAAATTATGGATTTCGACATATTCAACTCTTTGCCAGATGGAGATTGTCCTGGGTACGAAATGCCAGACTTGAGTTTTGATGTTCAAGGGCACCTGGACTTATCGCTCAGAAAATTTCAAACATGAGGAAATATATTAAGTGACATCTTCAGACTAGTGTATTGTTGTGTTGTTATTTATAGAATCCGTTTGTTTTTCATTGTGGCTTCAGTTTGACATCTTTGAGCGCGTCCACCCACACATTGTCTCCAGTCTTAGCTACCAGACTGCGGTTTTTGTGTTCAGGATAGCGCCCTTAATAAACTCACAAAAACTCAGGTTTGAAGAAATACTGTGAGTAAAATCGTCACTAGATCCCTAACTATTACAGTTTAATAATAATGTATAATAATAATAAATAATAACATGGTAACTGAAAAATTTGTAAAAATTATATAAAACGTTTACAAGTTTGGGCGAACGAAAAATAATCGCTATTGATTTCAATTTTCACACCGTAATGTTGAACTCCGTAACCAAAACAAAAAAGAGTACACATTTTTCCGTTATCAAATTAAAAACAGAATTATGCCGAAAGCTTTTGTTCTAGATAAAACTCCATAGTCGCCACGGTCACATTTTGCAATCGCTAAAAACAAGCAGATTTTCATTTCAAACTTTGATGCGTCAAGTATTTAATTTAATCAATATAATATGGCAATGTTTCTTCATTCTTTCTAAAAAAAGGCACTTTTCCATTTTCGTTTTCTTCTTTTACACATGCTTATTCTTTCAGCAATATATGCAAGAATTGCACCGCATTCAATTGTTTCATTTGAAGCTAATCCATTCGCCAAAGTCAACATCCTATTTTAGTCATTAGAATATTGGTTTAAGTGTACGAGTTTATAACATCGTTAAAAAGAGTAAATGTAAGATGATAAAAAAAAATTGATCTTGAAATCACGTCATGATAAAGAAAGAAATAAATAGTCAGAATGTTGTTGACGGGATTGCTTAACATTCCAAACTGAGAAAGAAAATTTTTTGGGCGTTTTTTTTCTCATCTGACAAAAAAAAGTGTTCAAACACATTGCAGTCTTCTGAAAAAAACAACATTAAATGTTCTGGGTGATAAATGGAACCAGCACTTATACAAACTATATAATGCCTGGTATCTTTTTATCTTATCTACACTACGAACTACATAAACGCGTTAAATTTAAAGTCTTAACGATTCTAAAAGACATTTCTCTGATAAAAGCTGTGTTTGACACAAACTTTACCCTATTTTGGAGTATAAGAACATAACATTTATTATAGATAGTCAATCAAATTTTTGTCAAAACTGTAGGTCTGATTTGGTTCATTATGTGAGAAGAATTTAAAGAACCAGATAAAATAAAAAGTATAATTATTACATGTGTCACTTAGGAATTTAAATTTTACATCAATCCCAATAAGAATTTCTTTCTAACTTCTAAAATACACTGCTATTTTGTTTTTATTATATGACCTCAATTATCGAGCGCCTATAATCTGCACCGTATTCTATCTCGAAAATACGAACAATTACATCATTACGAACTTAATCCTGCATACAGTGCTGAATCATTATGCATCATGTTAGAATTATTACGTAGCCTATTAACAGTGCTGTTAAATCCACCTTACTTTTTTAGTTTAATTCTACGTAACCTATTCTGAGATAATTACAAAATAACAGCACTGTTTTTAATAACATTTATGGTAAAGAATTGACCCCTTTATCTGCTGTTTTTAGTTAGCCCCGCCTTCATTTTGGATTAGACAGCATTCATAAATTTATTTCAATAAAAAAATAATTAATTCTGCTAACAAATACATAACTAAAACTAGCGATTGTTTGACAAAATATGACTCCTGTTAAAAACAACTCTCCATTCAGGTTACGTAAATTATCTACCATTAATTTATCAACGCATGTGAGATGGTACGCCACTGAACTATACATATTCAGTGAAAGCGTTTTCCACTCGCTGAAGTTTTATGCACTGATTGTATTTTTAATGTTTTCTATTTCAGGTAATAATAACGAAGGTTTCAGGTATGTTAAGTTCTGAAAATGGTTGTATCTCGGGTTTAGCGAGATTACGTCTATAACGAGAAAAACCATTATTTCCATTGAAACGTACATAAATAAACATTTTGTAACAAGCAATGACGAACGCTTCTACAACCTCAGGCGTTCAAATGATTCAACACTTTAGAAATCAACCGGCATAGAGAGTGTTGTAGATGACCTCAACAATAGAATTTTACAATATTCGTACTAGTTATGTTTCTAAATCATTCCAAAATGAAAAACAAATTAGTACGTACTACACAATCATAAGAAATAAGAATATCCCTTTACACCCCAGATTATACAATCATGAGTTTTAACTCTGAAAAATTCTACACCGTACTGAAACTATTTTTGTGAACGCAACAAAAATCAATCGATTGTGAATCTATCTGAGAGTGCACCAAAATATACTTTGTTAACATAGAAACAAGTGTCTAAAACAATGTTTCGGACACTAGAGAAACCACATAACCACATTTTTCTCTCGGGTATAAAAGAAGATACAATTTTTTCAATTTTCACAAACTCGGATATAACGAGCATTTTCCTCTTTTCCTTAACATTATAGAGGCGTTCTACAGTATAATTGTATACATTTACATTACCATTCCTCCATTAATTTGTCACAAAATTATAAAAATTATGGTTAGGGGAGAGTTATGAAGACATACCTCTGCTTATTTTGAAAATATCTCCTCAGACCTCACTTTATCATGCAGACACATTGTATGACTACACAGGGTGGTAAATTACTCAAGTGTAAATAGCGATTTAACATGTGAAATCATAAAATATGCAATTTCCCATTCTTCTGATTTTTTTTTTAAATTAAAAATTCATCCAGTCAAAACCATTTACGATGACAAAACACTGCTTTTTACGGCATATCTCATTAAGTGACTACATTAACTAATATCTTCAGAGAATTGTATCTATTAGAACGACCAGCTGTATTGTAAACAATTTGAATAGGTAACAGTAACCACATCTGATTGATATTTATTATTTAGCAAAAACAAAAAAAACTATTTGGAATTTAATCAATTGCAATAAAGATTACAAAAGATAATATTTGAACTAAATATAAGTTACATGCATATACCCGATTGTCAACATAACCTCACATTATATGACGTTTAATCCGAAAATTGTTCTGAAAATATCTGAAAATAAAGAATATGATATTTAATATGTATTTTCATTTCTGAATTTACATGAAATATGTATTATAAGTTCCTACCGTTTGTACGTCAAATTACAGAAATTATTACCTTGAAAACATCACCAGTTGTTACGGCTATTGGTTTTTAAGACCAAATATGAGTAGACTCTTCTATGTCGTCATAAAAGATTTTCACTGTATTTATGATTTTACATGTAAAATCCCTATTTACATCTGAACAAAACCCTCCACCCTGCATACAAAAAAGTCATAAAATTATGTCGTTAAAAATGGTATAATTATGTACAACAGTTGTATTACTGACAACCGAATGTTAACGATTACAAGCTACAGCCGAGAAAAGTAAACAGACAAATAATAAGCTGCCAAATGAAAACCTACTCAAAATATAGAAGATTAAAGCAGCAGAAATAATTATTTTTTTTTAATTATAAAAAAAAGAATAATCATAGTTACTTGGACTTAAATTATTTATCACAGTACATCAAAATTGAAAATTTAATATAGTCTCAGGGAATATCATCTAAACAACAGGAAGAACTTTTCAATGGCAATATCTAAAAGTTTACAACTGGTCGCGCAATTTACTTTAATAGTACAAACTGGATTGATGATTATGAGAGACGTCATTACAATGAACTGAAATCTCAACCAGCGCCTTGAAAGTGTAGATTACGACAGGACATTTTTACAAAACTAAATTGAATAACTAAAAAAATTAAGTGAACACAATGATAAAATACATTGTTCCATTTTTGCTTTAAAATGAAAATATAATTGTTAGTTGTTATACAAGATACCAAACCAAAGAACCCTAATACTGAAGTGTGGAAGTCCTTCCAATCTTTTAGATGAAATTAACTGTACCGTACAAACATCCTTATGAATGCCATCTTTATTAGTCTCCAATCATGCTTGGAAAAAAACCATCAAAATTTGCAAACAATCTTTTATATAATATAGAACTTGTGAAATGTAAAACAACATTGAAATACATATAATATTCCACTAATAAATTATAAAAATAATGTAGAGTTACACTGTTTTGAAAAGGCCCAGCGATAGGTACACATTCATTTGTCTGTTAATTGAAACAAAAGTTAATCGATGCAGAAACCCATACCGTCAAACCAATTCAAAACAACCAAACTCTAATAGCAAAGATAAAACCTAATATTTCGTTAACACAGCGTCGTTAGGTTAAAGGTTAATTACATGAGATTTAAATTAATTTGATGTCTATTTTGCAAGTTTTGTTCAGAATCATCCCAAATTTATACACTCTCAAAAAATGCATACTCACTTCAATAATTCATAAAACACTCATCATTGAATCAAGACATATCGTCCATAGAGTGATGGTGGCATATTATATTCAACAGATGGCATTAACACCAGAGTTTATATTAATTCTACATGTCTTGATGAGTTATGCAAAATTGCAGCGGTATATTTAATGTGAGATCGAAAAATGTAACATGAGAAAGCGTTAACATCGTTCTGTTGCAAATTCACGTCTTCATCACGCGTAGTCTCACATTTTCGATATCATTTCAAAATTCATTATCGCTGCTTAAGCAAGAAGTGTACAGCTGCCATTTTACATTATTATATGAAATACAAGTTAGATTGAACTAGTGTTCATGCAACTAATGCCATCTTTGAATACCATCATCACTTAGGACGCATGCTATGTTTTGATTTCACGATTGATGTACCGAAAATCCTATATTGAAATGTGTAAAGATTTTTTGAGACAATATGCATTTACGACCGCAATATTAAAGAATAATTTTATTGGTGAAATTCTTTGGCGCAGTCAACAAAAATAAGATCAATTGCCCAAAAATTACATTGATGTGGATTAGGATGATCCAACGTACGACAACAAAATATTATCGGGGATTTTGTATCCACCGAAGTGATCTAAGCTTCGAAGCCATGTCAATACAGCCGACTGTATAATTTTGATCGTTTAATTTCCAACAGGGTAGTATTGTAATCTACCGATATTTTTATAGTTCAAATTTATAAAAAATGTTAAGCTGTCTTTGTATAGCTTTTTCTACTTAGAACACGATTTAAATTTTCACAATTTACAGTTTATTTTTTAAATATAAAACAGAAATTTTTTTATAAAGTGATGTTCATAATAAATTTTCACGTTTGATCGATATTATTACAGTCTTTTTTGAAAGCCTCGATCATCATAAAAAGTTTTTGTTTTTTTTATTTTTTTTGTTTTTATTCTAGTTCGTGTACACATTTTCAATTTATTATTTATAAAAACAAAACACGGAAATACAAAGATGTGCGTATTTTTAATAACGCTGCCGCTACTGCTGAGGTTGTTGCGATTCGCCAAATTTGAATGTCCTAGGCACTTCTTGTTGCGTAAAAGTGTACCCTATAAATATAACAATTAAATTAGACTACAATCTACTATGCACAGCCGAACTTCGAGTCGAACTTCCATAACTCAATTTATTCTCCAAGTCGAATTTTTACCACAAATCTTGACGTTTAGATTCATTTTGAATTTATTTTTTACTCCATCATTCGATTTTTCGTGACTCAAATATTCTTATATCTTGAACCAACATTCTACGAATTTTCAGAAATTTTACGAGGTGGACCGAATGAAAAACACTTGTTCTGGCTTAGAAACGTTACAAGGTCAAAGCTACTGCTAGAACCAAATTTTTTTAGGTGGGGCGTCAAAAATTTGAAGTGGGCGCAAAAGTACAAAAGGTCCGATATTATTATATGCGGGTTACTTTCAAGGTAATACTATGCCTTTCCCTGGCTATGAACTTGCTATGTTATCGCAATATAACAAGAAATCGTTTCAGTTTCTGAAAGGTCAGTTACTGTCACCCTACCGCATGGTTGTTTTTGTTACAATTTTCAGGGATATTACTTGAAAAAAGAAATTAAAAATGAAGAAACAAATGCAGTGAAACTTCATTAATTTGAACTACGAAATTCCAGCTATTTATTTGAGTCCAATAAAATCATATCTAAAACAAAGGACACTTTTTCTAGAAAAGTCTGGAATTATTGGTTCTTTCTGTTATATATGTCGGCACAAACACGACCAGTAGTCATTATTTTTTCGGCTACCATACCATAAGTATCGTTGACAAAAAGAAGAAGATGTCTTATAAAGCATTAATGATAGCTAAGAAGGTGGAGTTTATTCACGAAGTGGACGAAACGAGAAAAAATCACAAGTGGCAAAGGAGATTGGCATACCAGCAAACACTGTCGACCTATTTAAAAAATAAAATAAAATTTTGAATGAAAAAAAATTTTGATAAGGAAACATTCTCGAAATTCTGACTTCTCGGAATTTGATGAGTGATTTAAACAGATTTGTGATCTGAGAATTTCTAAGTCAAAAAGTCCTAAAAGCCAATTCAGACTAGCCGTTCTCGATTACGATTCACCGGTCCGGTTGGGAGCTCGACCAATCAGGGCGCAGTCGTTCAGGAACGACTGCGCCCTGATTGGTCGAGCTCCCAACCGGACCGGTGAATCGTAACCGAGAACGGCTAGTCTGAATTGGCTTTAAGAAAGATCGATTCGCGGCCAGTGTAGGACAGCTTGAAAATTTTAAACAATAAAACGACATCAACTTCAAAAATTCGATAATTCAAAATTTTGGGCCAATCCCTTCGACTTAACGAAGTTCCACTGTATTCAAGTATTTATCAGTCCAAGAAACCCGGCTTAAAAAAGTCGCCGTACTTAAGCCCCTCTTCTGCTCTATAAACGACATCTTAATTAACAAAAATTAAAAAAAAAAAAAACATTAAAAAAAACATTTAATTTATCCAAAGTAAAGAAATAAATATATCACATATGTTAAAGATTACGAACACACAATATTAGAAAAATTGTTCTTAATGCAACAATACACCTGTCAAAACCATATTTTTGCTTTCACTATATTTTGAAGTGGACGTTTGTAGATTCAACTGAACTCAAACACAATCACCAAATTCTTACACTAAAATTTCACAAAAAATTTTAAAATAAATTACAGTTCGTTTATATTATTACGAGCACATTTTGTCAAAACTAAATAAAAATCATCAAATTTCGAACAACAGTGCAAAAAATGATGAAAATGTCCATTGATCAGTTATAGTCAATTTAAAATTCTCTTCTTGTCATTCGTCTTTGTGCATCATAAATGACATTTTGTAGTCTATTGTAGTCAGTGACAGTATAATTCATTAGATAACCTAAATCCAAAATAGCATTTTATTACATTTTATTGAACATTTATCACAAATAAAAATGGAACGATTTTCTGAAATAAACATCGTTTTTTTTTTAATAATCTTGACTGATACGCATATGCTACTGATTGCTTTATGTCACGGTATAAGAAAGAATAGTAGTATATCTCCCATATAAAAAGTGAGTCTCTCATTGGGCTAGTATAATACGCGCCACGGTTCTAAAAGGTTCTGAAGTTAGATGCAAATGGAGGCTTGCGCAGGTACAGTCGGTTGAAAAACTACAGACTCGCGCTATATTATTATTTTTAATTTTTCTTTAACCTAAAGGTCTAATTCCTTGCATAAAGTCACCCAAAAAATTATTTTTCGTGCTTGTCTATGCAAAACTGTATTAGGCATTTTGATCAATTAACAATTAAAGAAACAACTTAACAATAGCGTACTGGACTGTACTTTATAGTAGAAAAGCGACAAGTGACACGACAACCAGTGATAACCAATCACCGACGAGCGCACGTTCTGTGCCAGTAACTGGGAGTTGGTGGGAGTCTTCCTTTCCCACAAAACAACCAGGACGGCTCTAAAATACGTATTTGCGACGCTGTCTGTGACTAACTTCAGAACCTTTTAGAACCATGGCGAGTATTATATACGGAGAGTCCGCGGGGTAGCGCTGCCAGCTCAGCAGCAATACTTGTTGTGTTCAATAAAAAGAGTAAAAAGATTAAATTCAATTTTCAAAGTATATTACGCAACGCCAACGCATAGGCAAACCCGTTACGCATCTCTTTTAACACAGCAAGCATTGCTGATGTACTCGCAGCGCTGCTCCGCGGGCGCTCTGTGTACTCGCCCAATAAGAGCTTCACCCCTTCCATGTATAAAATAATATAAGATACACTACCATTCTTTCTTATACCGTGTGCATTTCTAATTCGGAAAGAAAAATCAATATTCAAATTGCCCGATTATCCATTCTACTTGAGATTTTATAACTTCCAAGCCTCTACCTCCAGAATAGGATCCCTTATTTATCTCACTATTTGGGCGAATGCATGGAGATCAGTCTCCTTTCTCTCTATCCTCCATAGTTTTCCTTTCAAGGTGCATTTAAGAAAATTGTTTAATATTCGAGAACTGCAGATTGAAAGCACTGCATACTTTTTTTACAGAAAACAGAAATTTAATTTGAATCAATAATTTGTTTCCAAATTGGTAAAAAAGAAAACTAAACGAGAATTAAAAATTGACAAATTACGATGGAAGGTAATAATTTTACTATACTAAAAATTAGTTTTAAAAATTGTATAAAGATGGCACAGTACCTCCAGCTTGTTCAATTCGTTTGCTCTCTATTGCGGCTCTACGTTGATCGGCTCGCACCATAACTTCTTGTAACGATTTGCCTTGATTTTCAGTTAACGGAGCAGTTAACGCTGCATACCACTGTGGTTCCTGAAGCTAATAAAACAAAAACAATATTACTTTGATCGGAACACTTATTCGCTTGTTTAACATGTCAAAATATCCTTGACACCTTGTGAGTCGATTTCATATTTGTTCAAAACAATTGTAAACAGAATACAAAATACAAAAAATTCAGGTTTGTTCATGACAGAAGATCAAAGAACCGACACTAAATACACCAACTCTATGAGGGTTGATCAATAAGTACCCATGTTTGACGACAAATGGCGCTGTCGAGTGAAATTGGCATCACCATCGTGTCCTGCAAACTTTTAAACGATTCGAGCTGAGTTGTAGTTAGTATCATAGGTTAGTTTATTTTTGACAGCCAGCTGTATCATTCTTGTTTTGTATTTTTCGACAAAATGGAAAAAGAGCAATAAAGATCCATAATTCGTTTTTTATACGAATATCTCACCGTGGTCGTAGATGGTCATTTGTCGTCAAACATGGGTACTTATTTATCAATCCTCGTATACATTCTATATACTCTGGTTTAGTGTTGTGAGTCAACTGTTTATTAACAACTGATAGCAAAGAGTTTGTACTAGAAAGTATCGTGACATTCATCCCCTATTTCACCCCCTTTAAGTTTTTATTTTGAGACAAAAGATAGCCTATGTTCTTCTTTGGGATGCAACATATCTCCTTGTCAAATTTTATCGAAATCTGTTCAGCGGTTTAGGCGTGAAAGCGTAACAAACAAACAAACTCACATTTATAATATTAGTTAGGAAGTTAGGATTATTTAATTTACCTGTAATTGCGCAAGGACGTCTTTAAATACAACATATTCATCAACTGGGCAATTATCTACATCCAATGGTGTTGTGTATCCTTCCATCATGGATTCATCATCCGCCTCTTCATCATAATCTTCATCACTATCTGAATCATCGGCTCGTTGTTGGGCGGGATCTCCTTGGCCTCCGGTTGTTACTTGAAGTCCTTGTTCAGCGCCGGCGCGTTGAATACGACCTGATAATCGTTCCAGGTATTCTTGGCCATTTTCATCCAGTTCATCCTCGTCTGAAGATAGGACTTCTGCAACAAAAATTACAGAATTTAAAACTGAAATACAACACTGACGACGAACAGAATAGGGATGTTGACTGTATTCAAATAAAAACATAGTTTTAACGTTAAGTGGTAGTTTCTATGACAGAAATACTTAAAAACACAATATTTTTTATTATTTTTAAGGAATTTAATAAATAAAACGTAATTAGATCACTCTCAAGTCACGTGACAACGAATACCAATCAGAATGCATGATGTTACTCAGTCATAAACATTATCAGACGCTGTCAAAAAGCTTCATTGTTTGGTTAATATTTAGAGCGTTAATTTATTATTATTTATGTCAAATTACATGTAACTATAGCAACAACTACGAAAAAACTTTTCATCACCTCATCAGTTTACCAGCGTTTATGACTGTATGACGTCACGGCAGTCACGTGACAAGTATTGACGTTTTGGAGCGAAATTTGAAACGGAATTTAAAATACGTGATTATTAAAGCTTGAGTCGCATTCAAATAAAAATAATATTTGTGACTATATTGTAAATTAAGATGACTTTTGTAAAATTGTATCTCAACTAGCCTTCACAGTCTTCTTCTTCCTCATCGTCCGATGTCTCTTCGTCAAGATCTCTGGCGCGAGCGGCGTAAGCTCTCTGGAGTCCATCAAATAATAAAACTAAAGCTGGAAGTAACCGTGGTGCATTTTCATTAACTGCTGCGGGTCTTTGATCTGGCGGTAGGGCCATTAAACGGCACAAACCAAGAACACATATCTGCAATAAAATTAAGATTTAAAAGAAAACCGTCGAGATTTTTACGTTTAATAATTACTTTATTGAATTATATTTACCTTTCGATTATGAATGCCAAGGAAACAATCTGTATCTTTGAGCCATTGATCCAAGAAATGACCCATTATGGATTGACCCGGATTGCTTGGAACAGGAAGTTTATCGAGAATGCCTAGGGTTAAAGCTGGCTCTATATATAAGGCAGCAATCACCACCTAGAAATAATTACAAGTAAATTACTATATACAATCAAACCTGAGTTAATGAGAACTGGGTAAGCGACAAAACTCTCCAAGTGAGAGAAATAGGGATGTTGACTGTACTCAAATAAAAACATAATTTTAATTATAGAAATAGTAAAAATCCACAATATTTTTCCTTACTTTTAAGGAATTTAATTAATATTTAATAAATACGCCGTTATTAAATCACTCTCAAGTCACGTGACAACAAACACCAGAGTGCATGACTTCATTTGTTCGTAAACATCATCAGACGCTGTTCATGCTGTCAAAAGCGTTCATTGTTTGGTTAATATTTAGTGTGTAATTATTATTTATTTATAGGAAACGTCAAATTACATACAACAATTACAGAAAAACTTTCCACTACTCCGTCAGTTTAGCAGCGTTTATGAACACATGACGTCACAGCAGTCACGTGACAAGTATTGGTGTTTCGGAGCGAAATTTGAAACGGAATTTAAAATACATGATTTTTAAAGCTTGAGTCGTATATAAAAAACGAGTGTGCTTTAGACCACACTACTGAAGTAAAACTTCCTAACAACATATACTTAATTAAAATTTAAAAAAAATAAAAAAAAAACTTCAAACAACCTTAAAAAAAGCCTTTAAAAAACGTTTAAAAAACCTTAAAAAAATTAAATAAAAAAAACTTTAAAAAAATTAATTTAAAAAACCTTAAAAAAATTAATTAAAAAAAACCTTAAAAAATTTAAAAAATAATAAAAAAAAATCTTAAAAAAATTTTAAAAAATAATTAAAAAAAACCTTAGAAATACTACTCGCTGCGGACAGGATTCAATCCTGTGCGATCAATTCCCATCAGACTTCGAGTCTAACACTTTACCGCGTGGCCAGTCTACCTACGTGCATACATGCCGTTAAAACAGTATACAAAGAGTTGATAGTTTCAACTTCCGTAAGAATTTCGTCTCGCATTTGCCAGCTTACTCCCCAAGTCAAGCGAGCGTAAAGAAGTTTTACTTCAAAAAATAATAATAAATATTTGTGGCTATATTAGGTACTTATGCACGATTTAAGACACTTTCCCAAAAGTAGTCAACATCCCTATTATCAAAAAAAAATAAATAAACAGTACGCGTCCATCGCTAACAATATATTTTTTCTAACCTGTATACACATTGTGCGCAATTCACTAGTCTTGACCTCTCGCAATAGCCTGGTGAGCACCAGTTCAAGGAATGAAGGTATGCACTGTTGGATGCGCTGGCCGCACTGCAGGACCATCACTTCAAGGAGTTTGGCCGCGTGACACTCGGATTCTTCGGCCGATTCGCTTGTCTGGAGTACGGCGCGGCACATGTTAAACACTGCCAACACTCTTTGCTCGCTCGACAAGAAGCCGTCCGTGTCGACTGTGATGTAATTGTGCAAAGTGGCCATCATGTCTGTGAAGTAGTCGAAGCCATCTTTTTGGAATACCTGAGAAACGAATTTTTTTTATTTTTACTCATTGGTAAATTTTCTCACAATCCATATTTCGGACTGTCAGTATTTTAATCAACTGTCATACCTCATACATAACATCCAAACACTTCCACATATCGGGGGATATTCTCCAACTGGTCATTTCGAAAATAAGATTTAGAGCCTCTTCATAAAATTCAATCACAGAATTCTGCAGTATATGGCAAACTACTTGCAGTACGATAGGTTCTAGACCGTTCAAAATTTCGCTCTGTTGGCCGAATGCAATGACGAGCGTTTCGATCGTGTTCAGCAAACCCATCGCCGTTATTGCTTTTTCGTCTGTGCTTTCATCGAATTCCAATAGCTGACTGAATGTGGTCGCCAAATGAGTGCATATATCTATCGCTATTGGATGCAACTGTTCCTTGTACGTGCAGACGATTTTCTGCATTACGCTCGTCAAATCGTCGTTCTCAGTTTCGCGTATTATTTTAAGCAACTCTAAAGTTATCGCTTTTACTTGAGGTTCGAGATGTTTTTGGACACGTTCTTGCTCTTTAAGCATACTCTGTAATGCTATGGCTGCTTCGACCTGAAACAAAAACACTATTTATACACTCATACTCCAAGATCGCTCAATACAAACGCCGCTCTTGGCCGAATTAAATTTCGAGATTTCTTATAATTTGGACGGATGTCTCGGGCGCCTGTCAAGATTATAAAATTTACAAGATTTTGGTAAAAAGTGTATGGCTGATGGCCACAATTTCGCTAAATAATATTAAAAACGAACCAACTGAGAGCCAAAAAATTAAAATGTTTTATTCATTTGTTTTTAATTTTAAATGTGAAAATAGAATTCATTTGTTTTGCAAATCAAAATGCAACACACTATAAACTTCTGTCCTTGTCAGTTTCATGTAATTTAGGAAACAAACTAACTTCCCCTTTATTTGTTAGTTCTACTTCCCCTCGATTTCTTACTTTTTTCAGATACGTCGCAAGTTAAACTCCAATAAAAACCTACCTTGACGGGTAATTCCGGATCAGTCAACAAAGCGTTCGATGTCAGCCTTACAGCTTCTGCCAAAGTAGTTTCTTGTGTCAATTTAAAGAATTGTAACGTCCAGCAAGCCCTGGCACGCATATGTCCGTGAGGACTGCCGAATTCAGGAAAGACGTATTGTGCCACTAATCCGTCTAGCTGCTGCCTGTACTGCGGTTTCGAACGTAACTGATCGGCCAAAGATCCGATAATGTGAAGCGCCCCGTCCTTTTGCCGAGGATCGGCCGATCCGCTCGTGAGCACTTCCATGGCTAGCTGTGTGCTTTTCTGTAGCATGTCTTTACGCTTACGACATGCCGAAACGAGCAAAGTGCTGGCGGCTGTAACTGGTGATACGAAGTCTTCGAATATATCGAATTTTACGCGGATATATTCGTGCGGATCAAGATTCCACAGTTCGTCGTCTTCCGCCGAATATGACATCAAAGGAAAAATGACGTCGCTTATAATTACAAACATGTGTGGCTTCAGGAATTTCCACGATAATGAATGGCATACACTGAAAAGTACAATTTAAGAGTTTTACGGAAAGTTCACGAGTTTTTTACGTTTTAAGGTAGTTGTCGTAGTTAAGGCACACAGTTAGAAAATTCTTAATTTTTGTATACTTATTAAGGACATGATAATACAATTACCCTGAAAATTTGAAGTCGATCGACCATATATAATTCGAGATAAATTCAATTAAAAATTGGATAATTAACATTGATTGTATACGATCTCTGTAGTTCTGAACCAGTTTCTTATTTATAAAACAAGAACTATCAGAAACTTTCCAAAAACTGACAGTCGCTCGATGCATTTGTTATGAGTTTAAAAAAAATAAGAAAAATTTTTTGACTGTCTAATTATTTATAAATAATGGTCTAGAGTTCAACAATTTATAGAAAAGTATACATGCATATGAATACTGCATGGGTTACGTTTCCACGGGTACAGTCTGGCGTACAAATTATGGATCACTCAGCTACAAGTTAGTATACTTTTGTGGCGCGTATAATCTATAACTTTTTGACAATATTGTACCACGACAATATTGACAAAATAATCATTTTCTCTATAACACGGTATAGTAAGTTGCCATGGATCTGAGAGGTTCGGAAGTTAGATGCAAATGGAGGTTTGCGCAGGTATAGTCGGTTAAAAAACTACAAACTCCCGCTATATTATTATTTTTAATTTTTCTTTAATCTAAAGGTCGATCGACTTCAAATTTTCAGGGTAATTGTATTATCATGTCCTTAATAAGTATACAAAAATTAAGAATTTTCTGACGGTGTGCCTTAACCACGACAACTACCTTAAAAATAGCAAACTCACCTTTGATTGATGTAGTTTAAACTCTGTTGCAAGACTCGAGGTGCCACATAAACTTTATTTCTGTATTGATCTAAAATTTTAAGTAAAACAGTCAAAACTCCCACTGAGAAAGTACGTAAATACCAATCCGCAAATTCTTGATATTCCTTAAGAACACTTCCTGGAGAGCCATATCGTTCATACATTCTGTACAATATATGTAATGCCCACTTTTTGCATTTCCACCAAGGCAAATCGCGCCTCTCCTCTTCGTCGATTTGGTTTGTTGCCTCGGGCACCGGTCTATCGGCAACAATTCTTGCGATCTCCATCCATTGAGAAAACGTTTCGCGATTAATCAGTTCCAGTGGCAAAGAATATTGAGTGAGGGCAAAGTAAATTTTTAAAATCTGTTTCTGTAATAATACCGATTGTTCGCTATCGTCAGGCATCAATCGGGCGCAAAGTTGATAAATCATCGGCAATAGCAAATTCATTGCCTCGTTAAGTGGAGCCCTGTCATCAGCTTTCTTGTATTCGAAGTTCTTAACCAGATGATACAGACAAAGCAATGCACCCGGCCAATGAGATGCGTCTGGGTTTTGCAAGTATATACTTATTTTATCGACAATTTGTGTCCATCGACCTGGAAAGTCGCTCTTAACAATCGTTGTGACGCAGACAGCTAACTGGACTCGAATTAATTCGGGAGCTTGTATCACAGCTTCGATTATCAAATCTCGAACCATTGACCGATCCTGTTCGTGAATACTAAACGGAAGGGGTTGACCTGCAATAAGCAGATTTATATTACTTCACTTCTACTGATGTATTAATCAAATTAATTTTTGTCCTTTTCCCCATAAAAAAAGTGTATAATACGCGCCGCGGTTCTAAAAAGTTCTGAAGTTAGGTGCAAATGAAGGCTTGCGCAGTCGGCTGAAAAACTACAAACTCGCGCTATATTATTATTTTTAATTTTTCTTTAATCTAAAGGTCTAATTTCTTGCATTAAGGCATCCAAAAAATTATTTTTCGTGCTTGTCTATGCAAAGCTGTATTAGGCATCTTGATCAATTAACAATCAAAGAAACAACTTAACAATAGCGTACTGAACTGTACTTTATAGCAGGAAAGCGACAAGTGACACGACAACCAGCGATAGCCAATCACCGACGAGTGCACGTTCTGTGCCAGTAACTGGGAGGTGGTGGGAGTCTTCCTTTTCCACAAATCAACCAGGACGGCTCTAAAATATGCATTTGCGACTAACTTCAGAACCTTTTAGAACCGTGGCGAGTATTACACATATTAAAGTAGAAGATGATAATAATAATAATAATAATTTGTATTTGTTTCTTAGACGTAACTATGTGGAGTACTAAAGTCAGAAGTAAAAAAATGCAACAGTAGAAAAAAATACAACAGTAATTATGATAAAAGGTCAAAACATAAGTATTCATGAGCTGAGTAAAATGAATGCTCCAATAAAAGACTCTTGACGACTCGTTTAAAACGAAGCAAAGTGTCGCTTGTTTTTACATTGGCCGGTGAATGGTTGTATAATTTAACAGGCATCACATTTGGGCTTTTAGCATATAGAGTGGATTTATGGTTGGAAATAGTCAACATATCTAGATTCCGAAGGAAATGATTAGTTTTGTCACCGACTTTGGTGAACATGTTAGTTTTTTTTATATAGATTAAACAATTATAGATATATAAAGTTTTAACAGTTAATTATTTGTGTTTTAAACAAAGGCCGGCAAGAGTCTCTGTGGTTTGCAATTAATAATAACAATCTAATTATCCTCTTTTGCATTAATAATACTCATTTATTTGGGTGGCAGATACATGGAAGTAGAGGTGGCACAATTTTAGTAAAACGATTTTAAAATTTTTAGAATTTTTGATTGTCATTTTCATTCTTTATAATCTCTGGCATAGAAAAATAAAGTCGTATTATAGAGACATATACTTGTCTAGGGTGAACTTTTGATTAAGTAATTAAGTTATTTCCGTGAATTTGAAATAAAATTTAATAAATGGGGATATTTAAACACTGCTTACTGAATAACGGTACAAATTTCATATAAGATACATTATTGTTAAAACAAAACTGCCCACATGTTTTTAATATATTTCTGGTTGACCTTTTTCAAACACTCCTATTGTTTTCAATATCTCGTTAAATTTTATTGATAAACAGTGTTTATGTCAACAACAAGGGAAGTTCAAAGATTTTGAAACAGTTGTGAAATAGATTTAGCTAACAGACCCGTGCGAATACTTAGCACTGTTAGTGGTCAGTTACATAATATAATAGGGTGGAAATAAATTTTATTCTATTCTATTCAGAGACTTCAGCGTTACTACACGTCATATTACCGACAACTGTTAAAATAAACAGATTGCCACTAGATGGCGACATTTTGTTTTCTGAATTTTATTTTCTGTAATGAAATTGTTAAAATTTTTAAACTGTAATTTTTTAATGAAAACATTAATTTTCAGATATTAAATCATTTTTCGTCATTAGTGAGAAAAATAATCTTCGAAATGACGTATTAAATAAATTTTGATACAGTATTAAGGGAGATATTTCATAACAACAAAAAACATCTTTGAGAAATAATATACACCGATTTGCGAAAAGGTAAAATATGCACTGAATTATGGTTTGTGAAAAAATGCTCGAATATTTTAAACAAAAACTGAATGTCTAGCACGGGACAGCTAACTGCTAATTATATGACTTTTCAAATCAGAATTACTTGTTTAATTCAATATGAAATATTCATGCACTAGATTTTATTAGCCTATTACGCCCCATGTAGAAAAATCAAAATTAGTTTTTCGTGATAAAAATATTATTTTCCTATCAAAACGATTATAAATAAAAATGTTGTATGCAGGTCGTAGGTTTAGTTCGAGTAATTCACATTCACATTTCGATATAATCTGGCTAAAAAATTCCTAATTTTTCTTATAAACCGTGCCAAACGAATTCACAATATGCCTCTGACTCTTGTACTTTTCATTGCTGGCCGGTACAGCTTTTATGAATATAAAATAGAATAGAAAAATTCTTTATTTTGGCGAAGTCCAGCCAATGGCTGTTCTACTTAACCATCTTACATTTTTTTTATATGTAAACAATATTTGACATAGATAGATAGATAGATAGATATATTTATTAGTTACAGTGACAAACGTTTGTAACACGTCAATACAAATTACAATTAGTATAAAAAGTTTAACAATAAAAAAGTTCAACAATAATAAAAACGTTAATTAAAATAGCCAGACAAAGAATAAAATTCCGCATCTATCAAAAAACTGAAAACTGCCGTTTTAAAACAAGAAAAAGATTTAATAGATCTGATATGTCTCGGAAGTTTATTAAAAATCCTTGTACACATATATCTGCAACTGCCCTCGAACAGTGTTAGTGAATGTTTAACATATTCATATTGAAAATTTCTGAAACTGCCTAATTCAGAAATATTAATGAGATCTATATTTTTACGAAAAAAGCAGAGGCAGACATATATGTACAAGCAAGGTAAAGTTAAAATTTTGAATTTTTTAAAAAGGCCTCTGCAAGAAGTAGCCTGCGAAATACCAGCAATTATGCGGATGACACGCTTTTGTATTCTGAAGAGTTGAATACTGTCTAGCACACCCCAAAATAGGATACCATATCTAAGATGCGATTGAATGCAACCAAAATAAGCTGTTCTTAAAACTTCCATACTAACTACTGGTTTGAGCTGTCTAAAATACTCAGGTATGTTTACAAATTATTATTATTATTATACTCTCTGCAACAAAGTTTTTTTTTTTGACAGATCATCAGAATAAATAAATACACCAATATGAAAAATATACCCTTCTAATGTGCATTTATTGTTTCGACAATAATTCTGCTTTTAGTTTTATTTTAAAAGTTTTATAAGAGAGTTTTTGAAGGAGTATTTTGGGCATGGCATTATGCTGTTTTATAGCGTTATAAATAAAAGAACCCTGATATATTGCGCTATTACAGAATGGTAAATTTAGTTGATTATTATCTCTAATATTTCGGGTATGCAATGATGTTCTTTTTTTTGAATTTTTCAAATAAGTACTCAGGATTAGCAAAGTTAAGAATTTTAAACGTAGTACAGCTTAAATGCAATGTACGCCTGGTTTCCGTTTTAAGCCAACCGACCGTGGCCAAAATAAAAGGTATGCTAAAAGACGTTTTATCATCAAAATCTATTTTATAAATTTGACTTCTGTTTACAACTTGAACTAACTTCCCCATATATGGGTAGGTCTATACCATGGCGGAAATATTCCACCATGGGTCTATACAGTACAGACATCATATACCGCACAGCCTTCCACCGTTCCAGTATTTTTTAAGGAAGTATTCATGTGTAAAATGCTATCAAAATTCTTGTAGCCGTTTCTGAGAAAACAAATTTTTTTTTTTGTTTTCGCCAGTTCTAAGGAAACCGCTTCTTCCACATTTGAGCTAGAGCAGATTTTGCGAAGGAATGAGCGTCCTGAACACGTGTGCAAATTTTGAGCAAAATCGACCTAGTGTTTAGGGCACTAGGTGCGACCAGAGACAATCAAAAACTGAATTTTTGTATGATCACAAGATTTCTTCTATATGTATAAATGTCTAAAATATCCCGATCTATTTCTGCTGAATGATGGAAAAGAACAATAAAAACTAATAGTATCAAACTACTAATTTCTATAATAATATGAATATTGCGGTGTGAGTGTAATCTGAACTGTTCAAATCAAATGATACACGACTGGTAGATTGTCCTCATAGTGTAAATGTTATTCAAATTTTTATTTTTCGTTTAAAACTCAACCCATTCTTTTTAAATCAAAATGGCCATGGCGCATTAAAACAAAAGAATGTTATTATGACATATTTGAGTTTGTTATTTATGTTATGAGATGAAATGTTGAAGAACAATGCATACCCGGCTCAGCTTCTCTATCTGTCCAATTCTGAGTGATAAGATTTTTTAAGTAGATGACAGCAGCTTGACGCACTGGCATTTCCAAATCGTTCATCATTACAATATGTAATAGCGATGGCGCGAACCCAATAATTTTATGAACCTGTAATTAAAAAAATAACACTCATAATAAAAGATCTTCTTTGTGCCTAGTTTGCGGTATATTTTATTTGTAACCACATGTCATAATTTACCTGGCCAAGCTGGTCTTCCGCTTGTTGTCTTTGATTCGGGTCGATACTCGCCCGTAATAGTTCTGTGAGTTTTCGATTGTCCATTTTGCTTGTTTATCCACACAATTTTTAAAACATGCACACAAAATACTTACAATTTTCTTAGATATGCTTTAACAAAATTTTGATATACAAGACTACAATAAATGTGCACTTGTCACGTGATCAAACATGTCTACCTTAGTAGTGGTGTTAAATCAAGAGTGCTAAATGTCCCTAGATACAAATTATTTGAGTTTTATTTTAATTGTTCGAAACTTCAAAAACTTAAGACTGACAGTTTTCAAAACTAAAATTAAATCTTAAAATATTTCAAAAATCTATCTTACAATCGAGTACTTTAACGTCAGCTCTAATCAAAGTCCCTAACATGGAGAATAGATTGACTGAAAAGGCGCCAAATATAAGTAATTAAATACAAATTGATATTAATTTTTAATTAAGCCGACAATACTAATATTTTGCAATTTATGGTTATACTTGGTTTCTCATTAAGAAGCACGCCTTCTCATTAAATTCTTCCGTCGTTGACATGAAAACATTTCTTTTGTATGCATTTTCTTTCATGCAGTTTCTATATTTCGTGTTTCTTTCACGTGGGCATAGTTCCAAAATAAAAAAATAAATAAATATTGCGTATAAATTTTATATAAACTACGAACAGGTACTGACAGTAAGTTTTATGTTAATTTGTGCAAAGATATTACCGTATACTTTGATATTGCTTTTTTGCATTTTCAATGTAAAATATGGGTACACCTATTTATTTATTAATGTCAAAAAAGAATAGAATTAAAATTAAAAACTAAAAAGACGCATTTCGCATACGTAGCATTGTTCTCTGAGACGCATTCGGTTCAGTACAGGCGTGGTAAAGGCAGAAAGGTACGTACCTTTATCTCTGGTGTAAAGTATAATTTGTGAAAGTATTTGTTACGAAAAGTATACATGCATAGGTAGTGTATAGCGAAATAACGATAACGATCAATCATTGACAGTTGTGTGTAATACTCCCCTGTTTATTACAAATAATATACTGGTGAGGAAGAGATTTATTTATTTTTATATATATTGTAATTATTAATTAATATATACTGCTAATAAATCAACGCTAATATATCTGAGAGCAGTGAACTGCGGTTAATATATTATCAAGTACTTATTTTATACAAGCTATAGCAGGTTTTTATAATTTTAAAACGCAGTACGTATCTCGCAGTTAAAGCGTAGTTATTAGTGTAATAAAATAGAATATTTTTTGTGTAGTGTTATCAATAATTATTATTATAAAATACTAGTACTTAACATTGATTATTAAATAAAATAAAAATCTAATGCGAAATCCAAGAATTCGAAAATGACCAGAGCATTTTTCTAAATTTCAGTTAGTATCTATTTCGGCTGATAACATTACGAAAAAAACCGGGTTTCCTCTACCGTAATAAAAAACCTTGTTCAGAGCTGAGACTTTATATACATACGTACCTAAATACCTACAAAACATAAATGATAAAATCGTTTACCTTTATTAAGAAAATCTTTTTCGTAAAATGTTTAATATTGCAAAATAAATAAATACTTATAATATCCTGTGTGCTAGAGATTCCGAATCATTGATTCTTAATTTGGTATTTCTTGTATGTCGTATAATATAATCGAAATTATCCTTTTTTTTTACCTACTTAATGATGCACATTTCTTTATTTTAGGACATTTACGGAACAGCAAGTACAAAAAAATGAGTGAGAAACATTTAGCTGCAGGCAAGTATACTTGAAATATATTTTTTCCCAAAAATTAGCGGTAATATTATTAATTACCAAAATTTCGACCAAAAGCTAATAAGAACACTTTATGTTTCAAGGTTCGGAGTGTCCTCCAAAACAGCCAGGAAAACTGCGTCTGTACTCCATGAAATTTTGCCCATTTGCTCAAAGGTCTCGAATGGTTCTTATAGCAAAAACTATACCACATGACGTTGTTAATATTAATTTGAAAAACAAACCTGAATGGCTTTTTGATTTGCACCCTGAAGGTTGGTCTTATAAATAAAGTGATCATACGATTTGATTACCTATTAGGCCAGTCGTACATGGACTTCTTCAAACAGTCGAAACTGCTTCAAAAAGTCAGTGGAGATACTATAAATGTCCATAGAAAATATTACACTGAGTCATGACTGCTTGAAGCAGTAGCTAGTAGTATGGCTGGCCTTGAAATACACTCGAAATATTAATAATAAATATAAAAATGATTTGTCGGGTAAAAAGGACTTTTTAAGTAAACACTTTGTTATTTATAGCGACGTTTCGTCCCTTGCTTGGGACTTTTTCAATCAAGGGACGAAACGTCGCTATAAATAACAAATAAGTGTTTACTTAAAAAGTCCTTTTTTCCCGGCAAATCATTTTTATATTAATTACCAAGGACAAAAAAGAAAAAAAAGTCAATTAATAAAAAATATTCATGTAGGTAGAGTGCCAATACTAGATGTACATGAAAAAGTAATAGTTGAAAGTACTGATATATGTGATTGGCTCGATGAACAGTACCAAGAAGTACCACTGTATCCATCAGATCCTGAAAAGAAAGCTGCTGACAAAGCATTGATTAATTCCTTCGGTTCTGTTATAAACATTTTCGGACAAATGGTGCATGCAAAAGAAGAAGAACGTCAAAACTTATCAAAGTACAGAAATGAAATATTAACTGTTTTGGAACCATTCGATAATGAGCTTGGGAAACGTGGTACTTACTTTGGAGGTACGGAAATCTTTATTTATTATAGATCATAATTTATTTGAACTGATATCTGATTGATTAAATTTTCTTAATAATTTAAAGGACAGCTTATGTGAGGTCATATTTTTTAAGAAATACTGAAATAAATTAGATACTAAAGTTAGTATTGGCTTGTATTAGTTAATATTTGGGCGATCGAGCTTTGCTCGGAAGAAATTTTACCATACAAGCCTCCAAAGCCAAAAGTGCAACCCTTTGGGCCGCTACTTTATCATTATTTATCTGCAAGGGTCCTATTGCATTAGTTTTTACGTACAGTTTTTCCTCTTTTGATATTTTAAGTAAAATCAAGTTTATACATTTTTAATGCTTCTAAAATCGTGATTTAGTATAATTCACAATTGTTACTTCCAAAACTTACAATATGGCAGTATTTTGAAACGCAGAAAAATTAATTTTTAAAATGAATAAATCTATGGGAAAACAAACTTTTCCGAGAATAAAACTTAGCTACATCGATTTTTGTCCCCTAATAACCCATTTTCAGTGAATTTCATCAAAATCGTTAGAGCCGTTTCAGAGAATGCGAAATTTATAAATATATAAATGTACAAGCATTGCTCCTTTAAATATATACCTAACATTATTACTAAACAGGCAAAAGCTTGATTTTTGGTTTTGCTAAGTCATCGATAAGATTGTGAGTGGATCATGACGCCACCGCAACATTTGTCATTTCGAAGTTTCTGCACATTGTTTCAAACAGAACTTCTCACATTAGAGATACTGGACGCAATGCAGTTAGATTACTAACAAGGTCCCATTTGGATGTCAGAGCGATAGCGTCAAAGTTACATAATACTAGTAGAAGAATGTCTTACAGAGGGACAATACAAAAGATAAAAAATTGACTAGAAATATAATTTATTTTGTTTGTGTTTTTTCCATAATTAATTAGGTTAGGTTAGGTTAATTAGGTTATAATAACATAATGGAGTCTGAATAGTATTTTTTGATAGGTGAAAAACCGTGCATGGTTGATTATATCATTTGGCCATTTGCTGAACGAGCGCGTGGAATATCATTATTATACAAACAGGATATAGGATTACCCAAGGACAAATTAAACAATTTACGCAAATGGCGAGAAGCAATGAAGGAACAACCTGCCGTGAAAGCTACCGCTAGTTCTCCAGAACAGTTTGCTAAAATTGTATCTTTTAATAATCCAGGAGTTGTGCCCGATTACGATTCAGTGTAATATTGCTATTATATTTTAAAATGCATATCAGAGCTTTATAGATATAGTTAAAGTTAATATTAATCCAAATTGATATTAGCATCCATGATTTATACAAGTTCAAAAATAAAATAGCAGAAACGTGGATGGAAATATTTGTTATAATTAACACACTTTATTTATTTCTGCGAAGTTTCGATCATAGGATGCCTGATGAAGATCGAATAATATATGATCGAAATATCGCAGAAATAAATAAAGTGTTTTAATTATAATAAACATTTTCATCTACGTTCCTGCTATTTTAATTTTAAACTCGTTAATATTATTGATATATCCTACGATAACCAGAGATAACGTTGTGACAATAAAATAGAAAACCAATGAGTTTGTGAAAAGAACAAATTGCTTATAGAACATAATTAGGACAGCTTTTTTTCATTTCATTATGAACATTTTATTCACAAATCATTAAATGATAATGCCTTAGCTTTTAGAAGTTTTAAATATTCCAGAAAAATAGCTTTAAGGTTTTATATAAAATTTTTGTTCTATTTAAAAAGAAAAGATATTATTTAATTTAGTGTAATAGTTTTAGAGGCAATGCTTTTTATATTTATTGTCATATTTGATAACAACTAGGTATTATTATGTTATACATTTTTGAACGTTAATATTACAATTTTTATTCCATAATAAAATTTAATCAAAACTGGTTATGTGAATTTTAATTAGTATTTCAACTTTTCAATGTTGACATAGAACACCATAATTATTTTTATAATCTATATTTCCGATAAATTATCAGGCAGACATACAACTAAAAATCATTAGAAATACAAGTTATTACAGATAACTTCAAGAAAATAATGTGAGCATGGTTTAATTAGATTGTAGATTATAGACGCTTGACAGCTGAGGTTATCACAGACTCTAAAATATAAACAGATTGCAGAAGAAAATATATGGTCGCGATGCATCGTACTGGCTTTTTTACCAAACTTCATCAATGGCTGTTTTTTTTTTGTCAGTAAACTATACTCCTTCCGAAACTAATAACAGTACATGGTAGGGTTTTAGTGATATTTCAATTTATGATATAAAGTATAGCATCCATCAAACAAGTTGTTTGACGCAATATCTTAAAAATTGGGCATACTGCTGGGACGCTGGACAAAATCAGAACTGTCTCGGAAAATTCGGGTTGGGTGGAACCCGTTCATGCCAAATTTCATGCTTTCATACAAAAGTCAACAATTATTTTGCGGAGGCGCCACACTAATAACTCCATTCCCAAATGAATCCCTTCTCCTGCTTTTTTTATAACGCCGTAATTAGTGAACAGTTAATTTCATTTTCATTCACGTATTATGATTTAATTAGCCTCCAATATCCCTATAGAAAATTTTGGGTTAATGCGAGCTAAAAAGTAGGTATCACTTAAAAAATG
This sequence comes from Venustoraphidia nigricollis, assembly GCA_034508555.1. Classification (NCBI taxonomy): domain Eukaryota; kingdom Metazoa; phylum Arthropoda; class Insecta; order Raphidioptera; family Raphidiidae; genus Venustoraphidia; species Venustoraphidia nigricollis. The sequence goes on along the minus strand of JAVRKA010000058.1, from coordinate 3,234,172 downwards.
TAATTCTTATTTTAACATTTTTTAGTGTATTTGCCATAAGGCAACTACACTATTGGCGTTGGTCGGCTGGCGGGACCTAGGGGTCGGACCAAAATTTCTCGACGTTTCATAACCTCCTAAACACTTTGGCACCATTTTTGAAAATGTTTATATATATATATATATATGTGTGTGCGGGCAATAACTTTCGAAAGAGTTAATTGATTTTAACGAAATTTGGTCCACGTGTTGAAATCCATCATCGCAAGAAGCCTATTTAAAATGGGCATAATCGGGGCATTTTAAGGGTAGTTTTTAGGGGTTGAAAAATGTTTTTGGGCCCCAAAATACCGAAAAAATTCTCAGAATCGTTTCAAAATTGACATTTAACCCTTTAGTAGTAATTAAAAGGTGTCCCTAAAATTTAAATAAAATCGGCCCGACAGGACCGGACTTACAAATTTTTTGAAAACACTAGTTTGCAGATAGTGATTTATTTACTGAAAGTTGTATATAATTTGGTATAGAGGTTCGATTGATAATAATATTGCAATTAAGAAAAAAAATATTATTTTAAGGGGTGTATTAAGGAGTAAAATTTTTTATTTTGCCCAAAAACCAACTTAAGCTCGCAAAATAAAGCCACACTGCCTGTATAAGCAAATACACTATATTGTCGGCAGGGTTTTGGCACTGCGACCCGGGTTTTTTTTACTTAGAACTGGCGACTGGACTACAAATGATTAAATTTTATTCCTACTTCAATTAAATTTATTTTCCATAATTTATTTACATCACTGTAAAATTCCGCTATATACACAACAATGATCTATGCTTTATCAATATACAGGGTGTTGAAAAAAAGATTAATACACCGGAATAACAGCACCGAAGCAGTTTGGGGAAAAATTGTTAAGGAGAAAGCTTCAACTTTTTTTTAGTATGCTACCCTCAATATAAGTCATACGTCACATATTCATAATAATATTTATAAATAAATTACATAAATAAAATTTAATTTATATGTACATCATACAACATATTTGATAAACAGTTCTTCGAAACAAAATATAATGATTTGTTTTCTAAAAAACTATTTAATGGCAGTCGTACTAATATTTTTCTATCTAAAACTACGTATAATACTTATTAAACACATTAATATCTAATTTTAAGTATTATTGACCAACGAATTTTGTATGAGATCCTTTGGCAATTATTTCTCCAGATTTTTTCTTTTTTAATTCAACATCCAAAAACGCTAGTGTACGGCCTGTTTTAACAGTTTTTGCATCGACAACAACTTCTTCACCTTTAGTGGCCGCCTTTAAATACCTGTTTGAAATTTAATTTTAAGAGAAAACACCTAATTTCTGATTATAAAGGCCTGTGTCAATGCACATACGATCAAAGTGAAACTTCTTATGTATGAATAGTATAAAAATCGATTAGTGCTAGGTGACTTGCCACTGGCTGTTTCAGGTTTTATTATGCACCAGACTAATCACAATCCTAACAATAGGGATGTTGACTATTTTTGGGAAAGTGTTTTAAATCGTGCATAAGTACCTAATATAGCCACAAATATTTATTATTTTTATTTAAATACAACTCAAGCCTTAAAAATCATGTATTTTAAATCCCGTTTTAAATTTCGGTCCAAAACGTCAATACTAGTCGCGTGATGTCACCTGGTCATACCAAAGGAGACTCAAAGGTTTACACAGGAGCTACCATTGCGGTCACAACGTAGGAGGCTGTGCTCATAAACGCTGGTAAACTAATGAGGTTATGAAAAAAACTTTCATGATTCTTGTTATAAAAGATGAATTCTAAGTTTTCGAACTATTAGCCTTAATAAATACACTTTCCATAACGTTAGAACTCCTTGCAGTCTTTTTTTAAAGAAATTTTCGAATAAATTACACACTAAATATTAACCAAACAATGAAGTTTTTTTGACAGCGTCTGACTCTATGACGTCATGCGCTCTGATTGGTGTCTGTTGTCACGTGACTTGAGAGTGATTTTATTCGGTTTTATTTATTAAATATTAATTAAATTCCTTAAAAATAAGGAAAAATATAGTGTTTTTTAGTATTTCTATCATAGAAACTACCACTTTTCGTTAAAATTATGTTTTTTTGAACACAGTCAACATCCCTATTGTCGTTAAAATGCATCTACAAACTATACATATAACCAAGACGTGGGAGGAGAGGGGATACATTCCAAGTCATCACACATTTTCGTATATATTCTGTGTTTTGTCATGAATTTGCCCTTCAAAGAGGTAGCGGCGCCGCATAAGAAGTTTTTCTTCGAAAATTTGAATGCCTACTTACGTCATATGAATGTCCACAGATACACCGGGTTCACCTTTTTCATGTGTCATAAGTGCATAAGTTGATATGGAGTCTACTAAAGTAGCTGAAAAACCACCATGAAGGGTACCGCGTTTATTTAAATGTTCCTCTTGTACTGTAAATTCAGCTACGCAATTGCCGCCACCCCCAGAGATGATTTTTATCTACAAAATATTAGCAATATGTATTATGAAAACATACAACCCAGTAAAATGTTTATTATTTAACGCAGAAATAAAATTGTAAATATGCAAAAAAAAAAAAATGTTAAAAGTTCTGGTTTCTACTTTCTACCATTTCCGATAAGTTTCAGTTGTAATAAAAAAATCGGTCAAGTGCGAGTTGCGTGGAGAACTTTTAGGATTATTGTTTCGATTTTTCTGTAAACTATGATTGAGGCCCTATGTTCCCTACGGTTAATAGTTTCGAAGATAAACGGGAATGTTCGACTTTCGTATATTTTCTTTAATAGCTTTTAAACTATGAATTTTAAAAATATATAAAATATAGTTGTATTTCTCATAATACGTCACATGATGAAAAATGTTTTTTTTTTTTTATTTTTCTAATTTGATCCCCCCCCCTAATCTTAATTCATTTATTTGCGCTATACGGTCGTGATCGCGTCATCTAACTCTATATTATATGTATCAAATATCAACTTTTTCGTTTAGTAGATACGGAGAAAAAAAGCTCTGACAGACAGATACCAGAATTGTGATTCTATAAGGACTCCGTTTTTTCATCTAATGAACGAAACCCTAAAAAAACATTTTTCAAATTTGAACTGTAATTTTTTTCTTAATAATCCCAGCTCAAATATGGTCCAAATCAGCAAAAGTTAAACAAAAAAAGTATTTTTTTTGTAGATAAAGTTTAAAGCCAATAGAAAAAGAGTACATGTAAATCACCGTGTTTTTTGAGGTTATGGCAATTTTTTTAAATGTCATTATTGTGATGTGCTGTTCCAATATAAACGAAAAAACAAAAATAATTTGCCTTACGTTTTCAAGTACGCGATCAAATGCTTTTCCTTGCGTAGCAAATTTCAAAATATCCTTTAAAAGAGCAGTACCTTTTGCATTACTCATTTTCGTTTTCTGTAAATATTTTTTTACAGAAATTTATTCAAATAAAAAATTCGCTGTATCTTCAATAATTAGAGATAAGGTACAAAACAGTTGGATAAATCGGAATTCTGAAGAATCATTCTTTGAGTTCTAACCTGTAAACATTGTTGCACAATATTTTTGCAAATTGCCAGTGCAAGGTTCACCTGTCTATACCAGAGAACGTCTATACTCCTTTAGCCTTTAGTTCGTCGTCAAAGCTCCGAAGGCTTTGTCTTTTTAATAGCATTAAATATATTCGAGACAATTCAAGTGCTAAATTGAAAATGACAGATCTGTCATAAATATCAAAATGTATCAAAGAGATTTTATTTTTCGCCTTATATTATCCCTTTTAATTATTACAGTGCAAAATTGTGGTTAGTTTATTAAAAACTTAGTATATACTATTATAGTTTGTATTTATTGAACTAAATTAACGTTTGCAGGAAATGTTTATGGATATTACGTGATACTCACCGCTGACGGTCCTGCCGTTTTGGGTGCAACAGTTAATTTTACAGCAAAATTATACGAAGATAATGGGGAAATTCCTACTGGAGATTTTGAATTCGAATGGACTGATAATGTATTATATCCCACACACCATTCCACGGTAAACAATTTTCTTCAACTAAGAACTATCGACCTTTGTGAACTCTACATTAATATTTTGGTTGTTTAGGTTGACACAAAGAACCACACTTCCAATTGGCAAGTAACATATAATAGAGAACAGTGCTTTCCAGGACCATATGTAGTACAAGTGGTTGTGTCCATTTGGCGTATTGTGTATTATTTTACTGTAACATCTCAACGTGCAAACTTTAATTTAACAGGTATGTAGAGTTCTATTCATATCTATATTGTATTATAGGGATTGCAATCCAACGGCATTTTCAATCCAGCTGGATTAACGCAAATCTAGCTGGGTCCAGCGCGGATCCAGCATTAGTCGATTTTTCAAATAAATGTAACAATTCGACATTATATTGCATCCAAAATTATTATAATATTTCAATAATAAATCTCAGGTATTTGGGTTTAATAATAAAAAACAATCGTGTTATTGTTAATGTTGCAAAGTTTTGACTTTATTATATACAGAGTCGAAACGTTGCAACATTGACAATAACACGATTATTTTTTCTTATTAAATCAAAATACCTGAGATTTATTATTGAATTATTAAATGAAACAATTTTTTTTAACTCGAGAAACTTTAATAACTATGTATATACATTTATATAAAATACTCATTTGTAGTTATGTCATTTTTGGCGTTGGTAAAGTACTCTAATAGTAAGTAATAGTTACGAGTATCCGGAGTATAATTACTAATTATCACAGTACAATCATAAATCACCTAAATTGATATTCTAGATATCTGTACCTATTTTACAAACTATTTAGTCTCAGTCTCTATAATTTTAGAAATATAATTGCGTTTTCCGCTTACAAAATCTTTAGTTAACTCTTTTAGAAACAAAACTTTAAATTATATTATATAATTTAAGATTTGACGTGTCTTTTAAAGAATAATGGCAATCAATTATGTAACAGTTTTTTTTTGTTACTTTTTTTAAAGTAAGAGCCTACTTCTTTAAGAGCTGCAAATATACCTGGCTGCGGAAAATGCTCTCTCTGCCTCTACGCTGGTTGCTCTGAGTCATCAAATAGTCAGAGATTAAAGTTAAGTTTTCATCTCTTATTCCCTCACTTTAATAAAGTGCCATTTCTTTCTTCAATATCTTATCATAATCCTTCTCAGACCCAGTTAATTACTTGCTTTTAGCTGATTGCGGATCCGCACCGCTGGATCCAGCGCCAGATGCTGGATTCAGCATTGCAATAGGGATGTTGACTATTTTTGGAAAAGTGTTTTAAATCGTGCATAAGTACCTAATATAGCCACAAATATTTATTATTTTTGTTTAAATACGACTCCCTTAAAAATCATGTATTTTAAATTCCGTTTCAAATCTCGGTCCAAAACGTCAATACTTGTCACGTGACTGCCGTGACGTCAGACGGTCACAAAGTAGTAGGCAGTCCTCATAAACGCTGGTAAACTGATGAGGTGACGAAAAGTTTTTTCGCAGTTGTTGCTATAGTTTGTCGTTTCCTATAAACAAATAATAATAAATTATACACTAAATATTAACCAAACAATGAAACCTTTTTACAGCGTCTGATGCTGTCATGACTCTCTGACGTCATGCGCTCTGATTGGTGTTCGTTGTCACGTGACTTGAGAGTGATTTAATTAGGTTTTATTTATTAAATATTAACTAAATTCCTTAGAAATAAGGAAAAATATTGTGTTTTTTAATATTTCTATCATAGAAACTACCAATTAACGTTAAAATTATGTTTTTATTTGAATACAGTCAACATCCCTATTCCTAATTGAATAATATTTATATTTAATTTTTTTTACAGAGATGCTAAATGGTCAAATGGGTTTATTACAAGGAAATGAAACTCGAACTGATAATTTTGTATCAAGCGCCAATCAGGTGAACCATGAAGTTATTTTAAAACAGACTGATCTGGACTTCTTGATACACAACGCCACCAGTATAAAGACATATTGGTTTATTGATTGCATATATTACGGTTTTACTAGTGACTATAAGTTCCAGTTTAATTATACCGAACCGGAAAAAAGTCACATAATAGAAGCACTTGTAGTAGCTGGATTTGAACCAATTCCTACCACAACCGTTCCTCCGTCAACTACCACAACCCCAGTAACGACTACGAGTACTACTACAACAACAACAACTCCCAAACCAACAACAACCACCACAACCACTACAACAAGTGCACCGAAAACAACTGAACCTAAAAGCACCACAATTAAACCTGTTGACTCTATGACAGCTATTGTAATTTCTAATATTACTACTACGTCTGCAATTCCAACAAAGGAAGTTTCAGAAAGAATTAAAAGAGAAATTTCAGATGTTTCAACGACAGAAATTTCGTCCACAACAACAATGGATCCTAAAATTTTAAACATAACTGTGCCATTTGTTTGTTTAAATAAAAGCATAATACCACCTGATCTAATGAAAACGTACGGCTATTTCCATCGTAAAATTGATGTGAGAGGTAAGTTTTTTATGACTATGAATCATAGATGTCATATGAAGGACCCAGTGCTTACAAGATAATTTTTTTTTTTCAAAATTATAACGGATTAAAGAAAGTGAATTTTGATCTAAATTAATACCACTTCCCTCTTGTGTTTGAGGACAGATGGCGTTGATGAGTGAAATTGACTTTACCATCGTGTACTACAGACTTTTGAACGACCTCGTGCTGAGTTGTAAATAAATTCATAGGTTAGGTTATTTTTGACAGCCAGTTGTATCGTTCATGTTTTGTTTTTTTCGACAAAATTCAAAAAGAGCAATATCGAACCATAACTCGTTTTTTAAAAAACGTGCGAAGAAATAAAACTGAAGTTGGATGCTGTTTATGGGGACCGTTCACCATCTATGACCAGGGTGAGATACTCATATAAGAAACGAATTACGAATCGATATTGCTCTTTTTCCATTTTGTCAAAAAATACAAAACACAAATGATACAACTGACTGTTAAAAATAACCTAACCTTTGAATTTATCTACAACTCCGCACGAGGTCGTTTAAAAGTCTGCAGTACACGATGGTAAAGTCAATTTCACTCGTCAACGTCATCTGTCGTCAAACACTGTTGTCAACCCTTATACATCTTTCATATTAGACCTATCTGTCTAAAAAATAATACTTATTTACAGCACCTGTTTCAAATCTTACTATCACTGGTAATAATTGGCTGCAGCATGGTGAAATGTTGTCACTGGATGTACGATGTGCAGGATCTCCATCGTTTCAGTTTTGTGTGAAATATTTCAGTAAAGCACAAAACACTACACATGTCAACGAAACTTGTGTTATTTGGGATCACATCGATGTATGCCAGTTTCGAATATCGCGGTATTTGCCCGAAGCGAAGGAATACACAATTTTAATAATTATTAAAAACGATGTTGAAAAAATCGTTTCACCTGTTACAGTTACTGTTTACAAAGGTTTGTTTTTATACAATGCAGTGTGAGCGTTCCACAAGAAATTGTTGACTATTATAAAAATGATTTGTCGGGACAAAGGACTTTTTAAGTAAACACTTATTTGTTATTTATAGCGACGTTTCGTCCCTTGCTTGGGACTTTTTCAAGCTTTATAACTGTAATTGAATTATCAAAATACAATTTATAAATTTACAATTGAAATATAAAATATCAGATATTAATTATATACACCTATTAAATGTTTTGATCAAGTAGATATAAAAGTTAAACGCATTTGGAACAAAGTCCCTTTCGTATGCAGGGTTGGTATAATTAATACACATACCTAATATACATACACACATACACCCTAACATATATAAAACGCTTTTTCGCGAATTCAATCGCTTTTATTTGTGAATGTTCAAAAATTGAAGAAAAATCTTATTTCCCAAAAAGAAATTAAAAAAAAACTTGGAACGTGTCGCGGGACACGCGTTTGGAACGAATTCTCTTTCGTATAAGACGTTTTTCGTAACGCGTTTTATATAATCTAAAAACACCCGGTATACTCTAAAAACACCCGGTATAATCTAAAAATACCCGGTATAATCTAAAAACACCCGGTATAATCTAAAAACACCCGGTATAGTCTAAAAATACCCGGTATAATCTAAAAACACCCGGTATAATCTAAAAACTCCCGGTATAATCTAAAAACACCCGTTATAATCTAAAACACCCGGTATAATCTAAAAACACCCGGCATAATCTAAAAATGCCCGGTATAATCTCAAACACCCGGTATAATCTCAAACACCCGGTATAATCTAAAAACACCCGGTATAATCTAAAAACACCCGGTATAATCTAAAAACATCCGGTATAATCTAAAAACACCCGGTATCACCGTATACCAGTATACATTATACGTCTTACGGTTTTTCGTGACACGTTACATTTTTTGTCTTACGGTTTTTCGTGACACGTTACATTTTTTCTCGGCTAGGTCCCCTCGCGATAAGGAACTTCGTTCCAAAAACATCTCCGTATTACTTAATTTAACCAAAATCAGTTGCAAATACTATGGAGGTATGGAACTGTGACCAACAGAAGAATGCATTGTCGTCAGTGAGAAAACTTTCTTACGGCTAAGCTTGTTGAACGCACAATGAAACTTACAAAGAGGTCGGAGCGGAGCTTTAATTAATTTTCTTTTATTTCAGTTATGAAAAAAACACAATTGTCTGTCATTGTCGTTCCTATAACATGTAGTTTAGCTGCTGTAATTATTATTGTGTTCGGAGTAGCGTACTATATTCAGAGTAGAACCAGGTATGATGCTGTTTTGTTTTGTTATTCGTTTTTTTTTTCAGAAATCATTTTGTATGAACTGATCTATAATTCACGTTATAGTGGCTCAACTTTTTTTTAGAAACCGCGTAATACTAAAACAGCGTTAAGCGAAGTCCTACTGTACTTTGTTTGGATGTAGTTTCTATATTAGCGATAATACATTTGGTAATTTCTTTGCAGATTTACAGTTGAAGTTGCAGATTTTGATTTTGGTCAACAGTACAGCCATTTAGAATATAAGACATTCCGTGAAAGACTGCAAGAATCCATTGTTAGTACCTTTGGTAGAACGCCAACTTTTTGTAATGAAACACCATCGGGAGAAAATTCACCAAATACGTCAGTGCAAAATATTAAATATGGAAGTATGACATAAAATTTGAATATAATATAATCTGAATATAATTTTTGGAGGGAAGTTGGATATAAATATAGGTATTATTATACAATTTATTCACCTATGCTCGTTTAACATTCACTGTAACGTATTACATATTTTGTACATTGTTCCCTTTCCTTCGTACAAACAGAACTATCGAAGTTGATTTGGGCAGTTTTAAAAGTGCGTGAATGGTTGTAAATATGTTTTAGTCTTATAGTTTAGAATAAGCTAAAAGAGAATCGATTGAAACAGAAATATATTTCATTAGGTAGAATTTAAAAGAATTGAAAATAATTCAGAGTTTTAAAAAATGTTGAATTTATTTAAAGTGTATGTATATATATTGAGCATTGTAAATATTGTTTAGAAGAGGTCCTAGTAAGTTATAATACATACTTGAATCTAAATTTTCGACCAAGTGGAATTCGCGTCCAGGAAAAGTATGAATAAAAAGTGGATATCCAAATCTGGAAATAATTTGTGACAGGTTAAATTTGTTCACACACATTGGTATTGGGGCTCTAAATAATATGCGAGAGTTCTTCATTGATAGGGTAAACGACTAGTCATTGGACAGAACACATTTTCATTAGCTATAGCAAAAATAAGAACGATACTAAAGCAGATTTGAATGACTCACAAAATGAGTCATTCAAATCTGCTTTAGTATCGTTCTTATTCTTTTTATAACTAATGAAAATGTGTTCTGTCCAATGACTAGTAATGTCCAATGACTAGTCGTTTACCCTACCTGTGTCGTCAAGAGTCGCGAAAAATTGTTTTTCCAAATACAGTGTAAATTCCATGTAACGTCACTTGATTTAATGTCAAACTCCCTAAAACGTCGAAATTACTTGACTTTGATTGGTTTCCCTTGTTATCCATACGATGATACATTCTATGTAACATCATAGCCACTCTAAATAACGACCATATGTCATTATAAGTAGTTTCGGCAACTTACATACTTTCTAAGTTGCCGAAATTGATCACTGCAGCTTTATTGTCTAACCTGTTTTTACCTCGCCAGTTGACATCATACGTACCGAATATTTGTTTGTAAATTTTATGCGTTATTATTAAACAATACTATAATATTAAAACAATATTGATTTTTCTTTCTTTCCATATAACGACAACTCTCTATAACGCCAAAAAATGGGCAGTCCCTTTAGCGACGCTATATAGAGTTTACACTATATTTGCAAAAAAGCAATTTCTCGTGACCTTTGAACCCACATAAATACCCACGCATGTGTCAGATCGATTGTTTAGAAGTTACAAATTATTTCCGTGCTGAATATCTATTTTTCCTGAACGTGATTGGCATGTTTTAGCTTATCAAATGCGCGAGAACTGAAAAATCAAGGGATCTGTGATTTTTTTCTTTTTTGAGAGGGCAACTGGAAATATTTGTTAATTTTAGTCATTGAACAAAAAGTCAGTCTTTAAAATTAAAGAAATGTTATATCTTAAGAAAACATATTTTTGACATGGCCTCTCCTGCGGATGCCTGTGTAAAAAACACTGATATATTATGTTAATTTTGTAATTTGCGCAAATAAAGTGCTTTCTTAATATTTGTTACTCCGACAAATAAAAAAAATGTCTTCTGATTATAATTATTAATAAAAAAATAACAAAAATACAGTAGGGTTGCCTCAATCCGATTTCTACTTTGCACAATTCAGATTAGCGAATTTTGAGACTTTGAAACGTTTCATCAAAATACACGCATGCGTACACAATTTTTTAGACTTGATAAGTAAGTCGTGATATAAAAAAAAACAAAACTCATCGAAGCACAGCAAAGATGGCAGCACACAATGACGCATTATTTACGAAATAAAAATTTTTAAATGTCTATATTTGTAAGTCACTAGTAATCAGTCTTTTGCGCGATTCTTCTCTTAAAACGGCGTTGTCGCAGGTGAATATTTACAGAGAAGCTTAGAGGGTTGTAGCTCAGGACAGCAGGTTCGTAGGAGTGATGAAAAAAGAAAAAATAAGAGAAGCTAGGAAAAGGAGATGAAAAAATGGCTTAGAGAAGAAAAGCGGCCAGATAAGATACTAAGGGTGAGAAAAATTCATTGAAGGGAAGCGGCAACATTTTAAATTCGCCCCTGTTTTGTGGAATTATTCCAGATCTGAATTAACGCGACTTACTTTTAAAAAAAAAATATTAACCTCCTTCAAAAAAATCACTAAAAAGATGAAAATAATGAAATTTTGAGGTCGGAGCTAATTTCATTAAAAAAAATCACATGAAATTTTGAGGTCGGCGCCTATTTAATAAAAGTAGATATGTAATTAAAAGTTTTTGTAATGAAATTAACTCCGACCTCAAAATTTCATTATTTTCATCTATTTAGTGGTTTTTTGTGAAGGAGGTTAATATATTTTTTTTAAAGTTTTTTTTATTTTTTACTTTTTAGTGGTGGATTTGATTTCGCACATTTTTAAAAACTACTGAACCGATTTAATAAGATCTATGTAGGATTACCCTGAAGATGTGCCGTATTAAATGAGAAAAGAATCATCATAATCGCTTTACAAATGTTGGAGATATGAGGTAGCATACATTAAAAAATATGTTTTTTGATGTCATTTAAAAACGGATGAACCGATTTTAATAAAAACTATATGGGGCCACCTGGGATGTATACCGTTTCAAACAAAAAAATAATTTTCCAAATCGGTTCAGGCGTCTGCGAGTAATCAGGGAACATACATAAAAAAAAAGAATCCGACGAATTGAGAACCTCCTCCTTTTTTTTGAAGTCGGTTAAAAATTTATTGCATAAACATAAAACAATAATTATTTTAGGCTATAGTCTAGAAAATACTGTAATGTACAGTCAGACTTACGTAGGGTTGCCATCTCTAAAATTTGGCAACCAGGACAAGACGCGTGAAAACCCCGGATTTTAGAGCCCAGAACCCGGACATGTCAACAGGTTTTTTTAAACATAGTCAGTGTAATAAAAAACAGTTGAAAATGTCATAAATTACCTTTTTCTTTATTTCCAAAAACTGACAATCTTACAATGCATTTGTTATGAATTTAAAAAAAAATAAGAAAAATTTTTTGACCGTCTAATTATTTATAAATAACGGTTTAAAGTTCAACAATTTATAGAAAAGTATACATGCATATGAATACTGTATGGGTTACGTTTCCACGGGTACAGTCTTGCGTACAAATTATGGATCACTTAGCTACAAGCTAGTATACTTTTGTGGCGCGCATAATCTATAACCTTTTGACAATATTGTACCACGACAACTACCTTAACGTAGTACCACAAAACACGGTCATTTCAGAGTGATAAAAATCTTATACGGTGGTCCAAAAGTGAGTAATCATCCGTTAAACACATAAAAAACTGAGTGCTGTGCAAGTTATGGCTCGAAATACCGGATGGGTTGAACAAGGCGATTCTGTGATAATAAAAAAATCGATTTTCTTCCTCTATTTTAGCGTCGAATTTCCACAACCCTGATGAATATCACAGCAAAAAGTTAATTGTAATTAAAACATAATATTATTGTTTTCAATGCATATATTTACACGTTTTATAAAGAAGATGTGTCTTGTGTAAAGAGCCAGGTTACATAAGCACCTTTCTAATTATCTTAAAATATTATATTCTTTTCTAAGTAATATATTATATGAGGTGCGCTTACATTCACTTTATTAAAATTTATAATCGAATTTCGTTTAATAATATTTGAAATATTTATTGCTCTTATTTACTTAGTATCTCTAGATCATTTCAGAATACATTCATCAGAACTGTTTTAGTATATTTGTGAATCTTACATCCTAATGTAGGAAAATAAAATTATGAAGTCGATAAATGAACAGGTATTCAGTTAATAAATGAAGTATATTCAATTCAGCAATACAATCAATGTGAACTCTACTCCGTCTCGACACAGAATGCCATGCATCCGCTCACAATCTGTACAATATCAATGTACGCAGCTTGCATAACACAGACCATTACATAATTCATACTACAATACTGATTGACATTCGTTTGAATACTATAAACATTGAGTATGTACATGCTATAAATTAAATATTTTTCTACACGTATTATAATATCAGAAACCTTAGGAATTTTGAAACTAAATTATATCCCGTTTCGCATTCGAGATCACTATGCAGACTGTACGCTAGATGTCACCACAAACAATTAATACAGTAAAATGAAACTGGCGGCCCTGCTTTGATTTACGCAATCACCTTGTTTTATTGATGGTTGTCTCAAATTCGAAATACCACGGGATTTTTTTAAATTATATACTCTACTTTCAATAAAGTGAACACTAAAGAAAATCTTTCCTGTGGATAACATGTTTTTATTGACTTACTAGCCGCTATACCGCGGCTCCACACGCGATTGAGATGAAACAATGTTATATAGCTTTTTTTGCACACTTTTCGTTGTTTCGACTAACGATTGAGACCTCGAAATAATAAAAAGTGTGCAATTTTTTTTTAATTGCAATTGATTCCTTGAAAAATTCCAAGAACTTTTTGTCTATTGCGATTTTTAAACAAAATCTACGATTCGGCAGTAAAAAATCATAAAAATTTGGAAATTCAAATTTTGGACCGTGGATATCCCGGAAAATACGGGGTTTGGAGAAAAATGGAGAAAAATGTTTGAAGGCTCGACGATATTTTCGTTGACCAGTGGGGTACAACCCCGCGAGGCAAGACTCTAATACGGTGGAGACGATTAATCCACTACCATTGTCGCTGTCGAGCGAGGCGCGATCTGAAAATGGGATGTTGTCGCTGCCGAGCGGAACGCAACTACGCGAGGCAAGACTATAATACGGTCTCCGTGTTCTGTGAATACGGTGCAGAGCGGCTACATTAAAAATTATATTATGTTGGCAAAATTAAATTACCACTGGAAAAAATTATAAACTATGTTTCATATCAATCGCGGCTAGTTTATTTTTATATATTTTTGTAACGAATATATTCGAAAAATTTATAAATAGTACAGTCGTTAGAAAGTCTGCTCAGATTTTTTTTTACCAAAAATCAATTAATTTTGGCAACAGTATTGACACTGCTATATGAAAATTAATTTTTTTCTCCAGGATTGGGAATACCATTTGACTAAACAATCAAGCATCAAGTGTGACTTCATAATAATATGACGCATTTAAAAATCTGTAATAAAAATATTATGTAATTAATTAATGTTAATTATGGTGAATTAATTTCACGGTCAAACTGCGGTTATTTTCGGTAATATATCTGTTATGTTTTGCATATTTTGAATCTTCAACAATGCATTAAAAGGTTGTTCGCGTTTTTCTATTGATCTGACTTGCGCGCGCGGCATTCACTTGTTTCAACAATCGCTTCGGTAACATTTACCGGTCGTACAACTACTCAGTTTGGTTGCGACATCTGAGCAGCGAATACGTGAGTCTACATCTCCAGTTTCTCTCCACGCCAGTTTCGTATTGTTATAATCTGCGCGCCGCATTGTATCGAAGTTGTCTCGTGAAACAACTTTCTCCGACTGCGATTTTTTATTGAAAAAATAACAATAACTGTTCGATAATATACCTACTAAGAAATATTGACAACTTTCTTACTTGATTCGTGTTTTAGAATATTGTTGATTTTTTAAGTAATCGTGTTTTAAACTTTGACGTTTAATTGTGCTTTTAATAAAAGTGGGTGGTGACGATATTATTTGTTAATAAGTGGACATTGATTTGGATTGCTAATTTATCTGTAAATGGTAAGATGTTACCACTTTTAAAACTTTGTTTAGTACTGCTAATTAACTTTGTTCAAACTTTGAGTTAGGTAATATTTCTAGTGCGAGATGACAGTATATTATGGCGATAGTAAGTTTTAACAGTCACATGAGTCATAATATTATCACGCACGAGAATACATAATATAGTATATTTTGCACGTTTTTTGCTGTTTTCACAAAATTTAAACAAAATTTGACAGTTCAGTTTTAAGCAAGTTGCTAAGTCACTGTTGTATACAACTTTGGACGGTCACACATTTACTATGAAAATGCTAATACGAATACGTTTTGCATATCTTTTGTTTTACTTTACGTACTAGTGCGAATTGAGTCATTTTACCACCGCTATGCAGGTATGAAAATAATATATTTTATAGGTGGCCGCGCAAAAAAATAAATATTTACTTGTTTCGCAACTTTTAATGCAAAGTTTTAAGTTTTTTTGTTGAGAAGGATAGATTTAGGTTAGTCAGCAAGTCGAGCATTTTTTTAACATAAGACTTAAAGCCTAAGAAAGTTATTAGAAACCTGGTCATTACAAGGGTGGGGTACTGACAGGGATGTAGCCTAAAGACTATAATTAGGAGGGACTGCCAAAGATGGCTCGCTATAGAATGTGGGGGCCATGATGAGAATAATTGTTGAGTTATAGATAACGATTACTATTAATGTTTTATAAGATTGTAAATACTTTGAATGCTCTAGTGTCGTTACTATGCGAATTGAATTGTGCGTTATTGTAATACATAATTTCGCCTACTTCTTGGAATATCGGCTAGGGTTCCTAAATTTAAGTACATAGCATTGATTTGTTCTGGACGCCTTCAAAAACAGCCATACACTTAAAATGGTTGCATGCAAATATTTACACTTAAAGGAAATAGTATTTTTTTTTTGTTATTGAGAAAACAATGTTTTAATTTTGACATATAGTTCCAGTATAATTTTTCTTATTTTAGTACTTGTTTGATATCTAATGGCATTTCAATCTATAATACATATTTTTTATTTTAATAAAACAGTTCCTTAACTCCTAATTCATAATGATTGGAGAGAGATTGCAGATTATAGACGCTAAACATCAGCGTCTATATAATAAAAATATATCAAAACAAAAATAAAATGGTAAATAAATAATGATAGTCGAAATTTGTCATATATATAACTGTCATTTTTATTTCCTCACATACGGAGTAAATAGGAAAAATCTTTTGATTGTGCAAAAAATCGATTTTTAATTTTTACTTTTATGTGAATTTATATTAATTCACCTTTCATCTTGTGCTGTTTTATTTCTATCGGTATAAACTGTAACATTATCAGGTTCGGTGCTTGTAAGCCGCAATAATAATATTGCAAAATTACATCATTAGATTTTCATCTAAAAAGGGTGGTGCTTGTATAGGATTAATTTTTTTAACGCTGTGAATTTAGGCTGTTTAACTTATATATAAACCAAAATTATTAATTTGTGTCATGTGTTAATTAAATACTGTACCGTATTTGACATTTATTAATAATTATATTTAAATATAATTACGTTTAATCCTGCAGATTCCGGACATGCCTTTTTATTTGTAATGATTTTTTAATTTGTTAATTTGTTTCATGTTTTGTAAGTTGATTCGGTTAACATTTAGGTAGTTTGTTTCTGCATTTTTTTGAATGTTATATCGCATAGTGATTAATATTGTGGGCTTTTTTTATCGAACGTCTATAATTTACAATAAGATATCTGTATGAACTTTCAAACTATGAAAATATGAGTCGGTTAAATTCAACGATATTTTTCCACTATATTAAATAAATGGATGATCATCACTGATGTTTTAAAAAGAGATATTATATTTACTAAAAGATGTCAAAGCATCTACGCATTTGTTCTTTTTTTTATGACGTTCTTTTTTAAATTTCGCAATATTTTTGTTTGTAGTCAATATATAAAAATGTTTTTTTTTAAAATATGTAATGAGACACTGTTTAAATAATTACTTTTTTCAGCCTTTTTAAATGTCTCAAATTTAGAGTTTTTATAGCTTTATTTAAAATACTAAGGAGGCACCAGACAATCAATATTTTAAAGTCAATGCATAAATATTACTATGTAGGTTTATAAAGGACATATAGTGAAGGATTCGAATTTATGATTAGTACCGATGCTGATAATAAATTAATCATCTAAGACATCTTTCAAATTATCAAACTTGAATAGTTCTAATGTGCTGGTCTGGACTGCGCGAGCAATATGACAAAAAGAGATAGCGATAATTGCAATAGTCATTCCGTCTTTGTTGAATAAAATACAGCAAGATGGGTTAAAAAGAGATGTACATATACCACGCTTATTGCCTTCTCTTTCCTGTCGGTTAGTATGCGTAGTGCATTAGCACTCCATATCCATAACTCAATGAGGATTTCCGTATTTTTATAGTACAGTAGAACCCTAGTAATCAAGACACCGCCTAATTCGAACAAAAAGACAGATTTTATTAACTATGTATTTTATTTTGATAATCTGACATCAGTTGGTAAGTTAAAAAACACATAAATACACACAATAGTATTAAAAAAACTAAAATTTTAAGCTGTAGGGAAAGAAACAATTACTTTTACCCATATCTGAAACTAGTTTTATGTGCATTTTAAAGATAATTCCGTCTAATCCGGAATTTCGATGATCCAATCAGGACACGCTCCCATTTAGTCCGGATTAACGGGACTCTGCTGTACATGTAAAATTAGGTTTGCATAATTTCTGGAGTTTCATTTAGCATAATCTGCTTTCCTTTGAACTGAGACACGATAAGGGATGAACGATTGACATATTTAATCCTGTCAACTTCTTTGCAAAGTTTTCATAATTTCGAAAAAACTTATTTTGTAATGACAGTCGAAGGTACACAGGGCATTTTTCTTTTAGCGTCGTAATAAAAATTAAATGCACAAAATGCGTTTGTAAAACAAACCGTATATTTATTCATATTATTATGACGGTAATAGTTAATGAGAGAGCATGACTTAAATCGCGTTTTCTGTTCTATTCACGCGAAGTGGTCAACTTTATTAGCAAAGATAATAGTTCAGTGGGTGCGACGACCCTTTCAGAATAGAAACCAAAAAAATGCATCTAATGACATATTTTAACAATCCAATTGAATAATCGGCTGTGGCTTCAGCCCCCTTCCGCGAAATAATTAATAAATAATAATAGTAGGCATTATAATAACAATTGTTAGTTATAATTGTTAGTAGATTAGACAGGAAGTGAGACATAAGATAACAATTTAGTATTTGCTCTCTTTAATGATCTACGTTTCGGCAACAATTTGTGTTTTCTTCAGGATTTTAAAATAGCAAAAACCGTTAAGTTATAAGTTTGCTATTTTAAGATCCTGAAGAAGGCACAAATTGTTGCCGAAACGTAGATCATTAAAGAGAGCAAATACTAAATTGTTATCTTATGCCTCACTTCCTGTCTAATCTACTTGCATTATTTAAAAGAGGTGATAGGTACTATAATTGTTAAAAAAACATCCATTGTTACAATGCTATATTAGAAAAATTTATTTCACAAACGACTGCCACCGTTGGAACTCAAACCCGAATCTTTCCACATTCGCGGCGGAAATTTAATAATTTTGTTCCAAGGGTGGGAAACCGAATTTTGATATTTGAAATTACTCGTAGTTTTTGGAATGCTTATTTTCGATAACAAAATTTAACAGGTTGATGATTTGCATATACTCTTAAGTTTCAGTGCAGTTTGTTTCTATAAAGATCTATCGTCAAACGACCTTCAATGGCTATTTCAATTCTGTATTCTTCGAGTTAAGCTGTTCACATCGATATATTTAAATGTTTATGAACTGAACCTATCCTGGTTGATTATCATACCGAGCCACACCTTCTCTTCACCTGTATGGGAGTGGATCGTTGAGGAAAGAATATCAAGGATGAAATTTTAAGCAGTATCGATAGTTGAGCATATTTTTTTTTAAATTGTTTTGGAGACAAAATGAAAATAATCATTAACCTATGGCGATTGTTTACCAGCTGTTCAATATGCCCCCTTTTTCATTACGATAGTTGAATGGGTGTATTAGAGTTGGGTAACTCAGATCTGAACCGGTTCAAAGAGCCGACTCCGACAGAAAATCCGTGAGAGCCGACTCACTTTTTTTTGAGCCGATGGATCAACGGATTCGCATAACTCAGTGAAACACTTAACACACAGAAGCACATTTTACACTTACGTATCAGTTCTTGCTTTGATGCATCTATCAGCTCAAATGATTCATGCATCACATGTTTTGCTATGCATTCTTGATTCTATACAGGTCGTGATATGATTGACTGAACTAGGTAACTCAGTGGCCGACTGCAGTAACATATTCAGAACTCGGCTCTTTTTGAACCGGTTCAATGAGCCGGCTCACATACGGGATCCAGATGCAAAGATGCAGATCACTAAAAAGACCCGTTTTTCCCATCTCTAGGTGTATGCATGTGAAATGCACTTACACGCGTTTCAAAAATCTGTAATTTCTATGAAAAATCTTCTTCAATTTTTGATGTTAATGCTTCAAAATAAACTAGAAATATGTACAATTCTTCCCATATGACTTTTATCCGAGTTTTTACAGCTTTTTGATCTTAATAAACGATTTAAAATCAGATAAAAAACGAGGAAACTAGCATAAGTTTTGCACAAATTTTTGTACAGAAAAAAATAAATTTGAAAAAAATTATCGAGCAAGCAAAATTTGTCAGTATTTTTAACATAAGTAAAAACTCGAAATCTCGTGACGAGTTGTAAAAAAATATTGACAAATATTACATTTTTTGGTTAAATTTTTACGGCAAAAATATATATTTTTTTTAATTTTTAATTTTGTGAATGAATTTTGTGAAGTTTTCGTTACAAAATTATTGTGTGTGCGCTGGCCCTTAGTCTGGTTTTATTTGTATAAACATTATTTATCCCTTTATACCCGAGATTATACAATCGTGATTTTAATTTTGAAAAATTCTACCCCGTACTCGAAACTATTTTTGTGAACGCAACCAACGTCGATCGATCGTGAATCTATCTGAGAGTGCACCAAAATATATTTTATTAACATAGAAACCACGTAACCACATTTTAACAGTATTTAAAAGAATTTCATCTCTAGGGTGTAAACGGTTGTGCTATTGTCGGAAGTCTCAAATGTTTTTTATTTATTTTTTTTGTTACATTTTATTTTGCTTTTTTTATAATTTTAATAACTTCTTAGCTTTTTTTACAAATAACGAAATAAGGAAACATATTTTTCTGGAACGTCGCAAGACTTTCATGTGACAAGGGATACAGACCTCGTAAAAAAGAATATCAAATTGTATATGTAGGGCATATTATGCATTAGGTATACATACATTTGTTCTTCGAGATGTATTTTTTGATAAGTGAAATTAAACCAAAGCGGATTTTTTCACACTGCCTGTCATGGCTGCTGCATGGAAGTATTCTTTCGTGTTGAGTCATATTGTTATTATAATCGTGAATGAAGGATCAGATAAATTGTGTATTGTAAGTAATACAACTATACAAGCGGTATGACTTACTTATTTTAAAGCAGCGTTTCCTAAACTTTTTAACCTATAGACTCCTCATTTTTTAATAATACTTTACGTAGAGTAAAATGAACTGGATTAATCTGACGAAAAACTAATGTAGGTACCTACTGTAGGCTAGAAATGGGAAAAACGGGTCTTTTTAGTGATCTGCATCTTTGCATCTGGATCCCGTATGTGAGCCGGCTCACTGAACCGGTTCAAAAAGAGCCGAGTTCTGAATATGTTACTGCAGTCTGCCACTGAGTTACCTAGTTCAGTCAATCATATCACGACCTGTATAGAATCAAGAATGCATAGCCAAACATGTGATGCATGAGTCATTTGAGCTGACAGATGCATCATAGCAAGAACTTATACGTAAGTGTAAAATGGGCTTCTGTGTGTTAAGTGTTTCACTGAGTTATGCGGATCCGTTGATCCGTCGGCTCAAAAAAAAGTGAGTCGGCTCTCACGGATCTTCTGTCGGAGTCGGCTCTTTGAACCGGTTCAGATCTGAGTTACCCAACACTACTGTAGGCAGGTAATGTAAACAACATATTAATTATCATTCCTTATCGAACGGCGTTCGTACAGTTCGGCCGTCACCGGCTGAATTGTAGTTTTACTGACTTCCACCAGAGATGAGCCCACAGATATAGTTTCGAACCCCTTCAGGGGCTCGATAAACGCAACCTGAGGAAACGTTGCCTTAAAATATACGGTCTCACAGAAATGTAGTATGAATTCTTGAGAATTTTTCAGAAGTTTTTTCTATAAAAACATTCCCTAAGTGTGAATTTTCAATGGAATTTTAAATATAGAATTACGCTTGTGAATGGATGACTAGATATAGTCGATCTTGTCGAACCACGAGGCAAATACTTTAAATACATCTCTCTCTACAAACAAAGAAGTGTGACTCTTTTGTACATTATGGCTGTCTATTCTTAACGTGTAAAAATATATATTTCGTTAACTCTTGTTTGCAATTAAGAGGAAGGATATAAAACTTAAGAACGTAAAAGTTGGTTTGAATTTTGATACGTGTTCTACAGTGACGAGTGAACTCTGATATCAGAAGACAGGAAGTATTTTCTTCATGTGACATTAATTACATATAATTAACAATATCAGTTAATGATAACTTGTATACCTATAGACAAGTGAAATTGTGCAAAGGTAATTATTGTTAACATTTCTTTTAAAGAAAGAAACATTCGATCAGTTTGTTACTTGCGACTGTATTCAACTTATTTATACGTATCGAATATTACAATACCAGTTAATATATTCCACGATTCGGAATGTAGTTTTGTTATAAGAGCACGATTGTTAGATGCTGTGATGCATCTTTGTACACAAACAGGATTTACCTATAAACTAACAGACGATTTTTTTTATTATTTTAAACTCTAATACAATAGGGATGTTGACTGTATTCAAATAAAAACATAATTTTAACGAAAAGTAGTAGTTTCTATGATAGAAATACTAAAAAACACTATATTTTTCCTTATTTTTAAGGAATTTAATTAATATTTAATAAATAAAACCTAATAAAATCACTCTCAAGTCACGTGACAACAGACACCAATCAGAGCGCATGACGTCATATGTTCAGCCGATGTCAAAAAACTTCATTGTTTGGTTAATATTTAGTGTGTAATTTATTATTATTTGTTTATAGGAAACGTCAAATTACATGTAACTACTTATATAGCAACGACTGCGAAACAACTTTTCGTCACCTCAGTTTACTAACGTTTATGAGCACAGAATACGCATCTATAGGATGGTAGCTCCCGTGTAAACTTTTGAGCCTCCTATGGTATGAACAGGTGACGTCACGCGACTACTATTGGCTTTTTGAACTGAAATTTGAAACGGGATTTAAAATACATGATTTTTAAGGCTTGAGTTGTATTTAAATAAAAATAATAAATATTTGTGGCAATATTAGGTACTTATGCACGATTTAAAACACTTTCCCAAAAATAGTCAACATCCCTATTCAGCAGGAAAATCGTCAAGGTCATATCCGAACGAATATAATATAGTTCTTTTTTGTTTAAACTAACCCATTTTGCCTTGTATATTAATGTATACCGATTTTTATTGATATATCGCAAAAAAATATTTATAAAATTTTTATGTAAAGTGAATTGGTTGTTGCTATAATCTATTCCAAATGAGTGCTGTCAAGAATTCATTGTTGAATTTGTTTTTATGGAATGTTGACAGCTCTTTATAAGTTTGAAATGGACTATGTATGCACATCTTTTGTTAACTAATGGGATTCTTTTTTTCTTCTTATTCCTACTAAGGTAAATTCTGCGGAGACCTTGTATAATAAATTACATACAATATTATACAGCATGATTGTTAGAAATGGAAATGACCTTCCAGATTATGTTATAAAATTGAAGCACATTCATAAAATTTATTATCGAGAACTTATTCACATTAACATTAACTAGTAGTGAACGTTCAGCTACGAATACATATTTTTTTCTGTACCCGTCCCCTATAAAATAGCTGCTTTCATGCTTCTATAGCGGTAGTAAAATGACTCGTTTAAGGTGGTTGTCGTGGTACAATATTGTCAAAAAGTTATAGATTATACGCGCCACAAAAGTATACTAGCTTGTAGCTAAGTGATCCATAATTTGTACGCAAGACTGTACCCGTGGAAACGTAACCCATACAGTATTCATAATCTATAAATTGTTGAACTTTAAACTGTTATTTATAAATAATTAGACGGTCAAAAATTTTTTCTTATTTTTTTTAAACTCATAACAAATGCATTGAAAGACTGTCAGTTTTTGGAAAGTTTCTGACAGTTAGTTCTTTTTTTATAAATAAGAAACTGGTTCAGAACTACAGAGATCGTATACAATCAATGTTAATTATCCAATTTTTAATTGAATTTATCTCGGATTACATACGGTCGATCGACTTTAAATTTTCAGGGTAATTGTATTATCATGTCCTTAATAAGTATACAAAAATTAAGAATTTTCTGACGGTGTGCCTTAACCACGACAATTACCTTAACACTAATGCTACGATCTGAATATCGGTCCGATTAATATGTAAAGTGTATGAGAAGGATATATCGAAAATGTGTACCGTGTTCTATAGGGAATTGTGTATCCGATTTTATAATTTCAAAACAATGTTCAAATTTGTTTCTTCCTTTATTGGGATAGACTACTTGTATGATATTAATATACATTATAGATTACATTTCAAGAAGATTTTAGTTAGCTTTCCAATAACAAATGTAGGCAATTCCGGCAGCTTATAATGAAAAACACGACGTCAAATACTAGTTCTTATATAATAATATAACATATTGTTATGTATGAATTAATGTAGAAGAATAATTGGACGTAAAAACTAATTTTCCTCAATAATTACCATAAATTAGACAAGTGAATGCAACAAACGAATTAATTTGCATTTAAACAGCTTCGTCAAATTAATATTCTAATTAGACAGTCAGATTTCGAATAACAATAGCAGTGATGCTCACATATCGCCTTGAACATAACCTCAAACTCACTTTCAGGTGTTGTATTGTTTAACTAACAGACGTCTAATTGCTGACCGACCCTTCATGGACACACACACAGGCACACACAATACTGACTTGATTTTTAATCTAGAATGTGTGTATTAAGTGAGGGACTTATTACGCAATATATATGAATAATTCTTAGCGATGTAAAATAATGGTGATTTAAAATAGTGGCGGCATCACGGTCATCAATGTCAATACTGATAATAAAACTGTAAAATGAGGTGTGTGAGTGTCTCTGTGTTTTGACATAAGTCTTATGCTGGATTGCAGAATGCATTGTCAAAAAAATTGATTTCACAATGACCTTAGATTGTGGTCATATAATTTCAGTTTTTATACGTCGTGAAATTCCCCGTCATGCAGAACACTAGACACACTTACCTGTGAGTCGCCACATCGCCTTTGATAATGTCTAACGCAGTTGTAGACGAAACGTCAGGTAGAAACACCAATGGATCAAGGCCTACAGCTAGGAAACCAAAAATATTTGGAACAAAGCCGATCGTTAAAGACCACACACTTGGATTTTACATTTATTTGAAATTACATACATTGGAAAATACACATTTTTGGGAATTTTATTTTATGCACAAACTTCTAAAAGATCTATTTTTATAGCCTATTTGTATAATGGAGATTTTAACTCTCAAAAGGAATAGTATATTACACCACAAAAGCCGAAAGTTGAATTTTCTGCATTGCGCCCGAGGCGAAGTCGAGGGCATCATATGTCGCGCAGTGCAGGACTTTCCGCTTTCTGCTCGTGTGGTGTATACTATTTTTCTTCATACCATGCTGAAAATACGCACTTCCACCAATATATAAAAAGACTAATAATAACTTACAAGTGAGCAATGTTGAGGTTATATAGGTAATGACAGTTGACACATGCATCTAATAATGTTCATATAATAACAGTAGATGGCGAACAAACGCGTCCCATGTATCAGTGCGCATGACAAAACTGTTTCGGCCCGCCTGTACAGACGATGTGCGTGTAATTCCAGCTTGTGACTACAACAATGCATAAATGTTATACTTTCTGATCTAAATGGAATCAGAAAGTACGTACTTTCGGCATTGTATGAAGAAAAAAAATTGTGGGACGATTCTGGTTTGCGATGCGGTTATGGTTTCAAGTACTTCGCGAAAGTAAAATTCTTAGGATACTTTCTTCCGCACAACAACGGATATTGGACACTGAAATATAGTGGACTTTAGTGCGGCACTGGATGTACATCAGTACTGAGTGTACTAACAATAATAAAACAAAGATAACAATAAAATATACCTATGCCAACGCCTGCACAAGGACAAGGTATGCACGCATCGTATAGCGGTATATTTCTGGAGGTGTGTTGAATACAAAATCACGTTCATGCACAGAATGTACCAAAGCGTGCCTTTCATTTGTTTTTATAAGACCATAGAATCCTTCACCGTATAAGTTTAGAACTGTTTTAAAGGGTTGCCGTAGTAAATGCATACAAATAGTGCCGCTTATATTATATTGTGAACTATAAATGCGACGTCACCTGCCAATTATTTTCGAACCGCACTATGGTTATAACATTATTATTAAAATATTTCTGTACCTTATTTATAAAGTTAACAGTCTGTAGTACACATCTAGTAGGAGTTACAGATTGGAGCCATTAGTGTGAATTGACATTTTATATTTTTGGTTAATCAGTTTAAATGTTATTACATATTATATAATAATTTCAGTTATCAAATGATACGGAAAACTATATGATGTACTACACTATACAGAGTAATGGATTTAGTAAAAAAATCATAACGAAAAATAATTGTAATGACAGACGTAAATCTTAATATTATATTGTCAACTTCTTCTTCAGAGGTTCCCAACTTTTTCTGGACCACCGCCCCATTTAGAAGAAAACAAATTTCAACGTCCGTAGTCCATGATAGTTAATTTTATACGAAATATCGTTTCAAAATCTACTTTTTTCCACTCGGTAGCAACAACACAAGTGGAGCCTTTGACTCCATCGTATTACTGTTTTGCCTCGCAGGGTTGCGCTCCACTCGGTAGTAGTAACAGTAGTGGAGCCTTTGGCTCCACCTTATTCCAATCTTGTTCTCGGGACTCCTTCCGACTATCAGTGTTGTCAAATAATATTTGTGCACGTAGTAGCATAAATCCTATAAAAAAGCTTTTTCAGTTTTTCCGAATTTTCCATTTTTTCGGGCAATTTTTTCAATTTTTTCCCCTAAAAACCTTATTTGGACTATAACGAACATTTAAAAAAAAGGAAAATCAGTTCAGCCGTTTTCTACTGAAAATGACTATCGTTTTCACAAGGTTTCAGATTTTTTTTTGCATTAATTTCAACTAGACTATTATTATTTCGCCCATATCATATTATTTTGTGACACCTTTTATGTAAAATATATAATATGCGTATACATGCCTATTAGCATATGATTTATTGCGTAATATTTACACTGTGAGCTTCTGTGATGTGGAGATCTCAATTTATTTTTATTTATCGTGCTTTTAAATCAAATTACACTTTTAAACCAATTACGTTGTATCATGTATGACTTTTATGACTAAAATGATTGAAGCTGTTTCGATACTATTTTAAAAAAATCCCACTAACTAACCGTCTGATTTTCATGTATGTAAAGTGAACCATTACGCATTAGTGCGGTAAAGTAAAACAAACCTGGTCGCGCTATACCAATTCCACAGTAAATTACTATTTGTAAGTGTATTAGTGTATTTGCCATAAGGCAACATACACTATTGGCGTCGGTCGGATGGCGGGACCTAGGGGTCGGACCAAAATTTCTCGCCGTTTCATAACCTCCTAAACACTTTGGCACCATTTTTAAAAATGTTTATATATATATATGTATATGTATATATATATATATTTATATACGTGTATATATATATATATATATATATATATATATATATATATATATATATATATATATATATATATATATATTATATGTGTACGGGCAATAACTTTCGAAAGAGTTAATTGATTTTAACGAAATTTGGCCCACGTGTTGAAATCCATCACCGCAAGAAGCCTATTTAAAATGGGCGTAATCGAACCACTTTAAGGGTAGTTTTTAGGGGTTGAAAAATGTTTTTGGGCCCCAAAATACCGAAAAAATTCTCAGAATCGTTTCAAAATTGATATTTAACCCGTTAGTAGCAATTAAAAAGTGCCCCTAAAATTTTAATAAAATCGGCTCAACAGGACCGGACTTACAAATTTTTTGAAAACACTAATTTGCAGATAAGTGACTTATTTATTGAAGGGTGTATTTAATTCGGTGTAGACGTTAGATTGATAATAATATTACAATTAAGAAAAAAAATGTTATTTTAAAGGGTGTATTAAGGGGTTAAATTTTTTATTTTGCCCAAAAACAAGCTTAATTTCACATAATAAAACTATAAAACCACACGGCCCTATACAAGCAAATACACTATATTGTCGGCAGGGTTTTGGCACTGCGACCCGGGTTTTTTTTTTTTTTGAAACTGGCCATAACTTTTTTATTTATGCAGATATCTAAAAATTTCATTAACCATTTTTTCTTCTCAGTGGAGTAAGCTTAATTTTTTTATTTCCACTACATAATGAAATATTGACATGAACTTTGGTTTTTCTTATGGACGCCATTTTGGATTTGTAGATATTCGAATTCTGCTTATTTTTCTGAATAATTTGATATAACATATCCTATGCGAAAAGTAAGTAGCTTTCGGGTAGTTTGATAATTATAAACGCTGATGTTCGCAGTTGTCATGCGTTTACAATTAAAAATCTGTCTAAATTGGGAATTATCTTTGTTTATGTAAAAACAATGTTATATAAACGTTTTTTTTTTCTGAAAATATTGGTGGCTTACGATTATGTTGGCCCGTTCACAAATACTGAAACAAAACAGTCGAACAAAAAAAAATGCGTATGGTAGATAATATTTTCATTCAGCATTAATATAGCCGTCGTATAACTGATTTTAATTTAATTAGAGAAATGATTTATTATTCAGTGAATAATTTGCCATCGTTTCCCGTACACACGTCGTTCATTTATTTGAATGTATAAAATTTGAATGTCCAGCGCCTATACTGCGTATTGTATCCTTTTGTGTATTTATGTGAAAACAACTGACTGACGCCGCTCATGTTTGCAATAAAACAACTGAACGAAGCGTTGTTACGTTTTGTTTAGTGTAAGGTTGGACAGTTTTCCGATCGCGCTATGATTTATCTCTACGCTGAGCAGAACAATATTTTGAAATGTGTCATTTATTCCCTCAAGAATGAAATTGGAAATGTATTTTAAGGAAGTTCCAGTAGGTAACGGTTATTTATAGGATCATTATTTTTACTGTACGCTCTGTTCCCGATTTGTGCTTAGTTTTATAAAAAAAAATTAAAACATTTATGAGTATGCAATTTCTTGCTAGTACCTAAATGCACCTTGAAATGCATCAACGTAAATTTAATAACGTGTTAACTCACAAAAATAAGAATTTGATAAATATGATGTAGTCATAAAGTAACCTATTAAATTAGTATCTAACCTTAAAATGTTTATCACTTTAAATATTGGTCAAATAGAGCTAAGGGATTGAACAAAAAAACAAAAAACATAAATTTTGATTAACTGCTTTGACTAACACCAAACAGTGCACACATAATACACATAATTTTAGTCACGAAACAATTTTTTTGGAAAATTGTTATTTACGACACATCAGGTAGACCTTAATTATAGTGTATTTGCCATATGGCAACATACACTATTGGCATCGGTCGGATGGCGGGATCTAGGGTTCGGACCAAAATTTCTCGACGTTTCATAGCCTACTGAACACATTGGCACCATTTTTGAAAATGTTTATATATATATATATGTATGTGTATATGTATATATATGTATGTGTGTTAATTCATTTTAACGAAATTTGGCGCCACATGTTGGAATCCATCACCGCACGAAGCCTATTTAAAATGGGCCCAATCGGGTCAATTTAAGGGTGGTTTTTAAGGGTTGAAAAAAGTTTTTGGGCCCAAAAATACCTCAAAAATTCTCAGAATCGTTTCAAAATTGAAATTTGACCCTTTAATAGAAATTAAAAAATGCTTCTTAAATTTTAATAAAATCGGCCCAACAGGACCGGATTTACAAATTTTCTGAAAACACTAGTTTGCAGATAGTGAGTTATTTACTGAAAGGTGTTTTCAATTTTGGTGTAGACGTTTGATCGACAATAATAATCTAGTTAAGAAAAAAATGTAATTTTGAGGGGTGTATTAAAGAGTTAATTTTTTTATTTTGTCCAACAATCACTTGAAGTTCACATAAAGCCACAAGGCCTGTATTAGCAATTACACTCTATTGTCGGCAGGGTTTTGGCACTGCGACCCGGGTTTTTTTTTATAGTTGGCGGGAGAGAGAGATTGTAGATTATAGACTCAACGTACAATCTCTCTCTGTCTCAGAAAAAATTGAGGTTTACTTCCAAGTTCGTGTAGCCACAAGGTGTCACGATACATAGTTTGAGAGCCACTTTATAGGGGTGAAGCCTTAGTAAGCCTATTATAATTTATAAACCGGCATGTGTAAGTCGACTCATATCGCATATGTACATTTAATATATCTGGAGCAACACTTGTGAGGTTTGATTGCAAACCTCATAGCCTGACCGCAAAGACAATTATGTAATTTCTATACATAATAACAAAGTATTTTGATCCACTGGGACAAAATATTAATTTTCCAATATGGTTTGATATTTCCATATTTTATTTTTAATTATGTATTATTAAGTGAAAATTCATTCCGTATGACTTATTTACGTTTTGAATTATGAACAGAGGTTTCGACATTTCGGACAATAGTTATATGAAGGAATTAATATCTGAATTCCGTAATTAATGAAAAGATTAAAAATTAGCTTTATATAAAACATATTTTTTTAAATTTTAATATTAACCTAGGTAACTCACAGTTAGAGTATATGATGTGAGGCAACGGAACCAAAATAGAGTTTTTTTATAAATACGGTTACGATTCACCGGTCCGGTTGGGAGCTCGACCAATCAGGGCGTAGTCGTTCCCGATTGCGGTTCGGTTCGAGCGTTTAGGTTCAGCTCTAATTTCAACCGGACCGTTCGCAACCGTAGCCAATGAGAATGCTTGCTGGAGTCACGTGACTAGCCAGCTGTTTTTGTTGACGTTTAACTACACATCAAACGTTAAATCATATTTCGAATTTGCGCATGCGCACCGAGAATAATCGTAGAACTGAATCGGGATAGTGTGAGCAGCCTAGATTAATCGAAAACCGAACCGGACCGGTGAATCGTAACCGAGAACGGCTAGTCTGAATTGGCTTTTACAATACTGATTTTTCCACATACATTTCTGCTTTCTCTTCTAAAATGTCAAACGCATTTTGGGTTCTTACTTCTTGGACTTCAGTATTGCGCCTGGTGAAATAGTACATGCCTACTAAACTATTTAAAAAGGGATCTCATTCGGAACGATGTTTATGATAATTTGTTTCATTTGCATTGCAAGATGTATGTACATACATTTATGTGGTATTGATTGTTATATAAACTTGAATATATATTTATACAATTATTAATCCAACGGTGCAATCAGCTGCAGAAAACCAGTTGTGAATAACTGCAAACATAATTCACATTCACTTATTTTATGTATAAGTAATACATACTTTCATTTAATGTACGTCGTCGAAATACCGCGCATCGACTTTTTATTCGAAAGAGCTGTCTTCAATCTGAGAGTAGTTATGCTTTGATAAAGAAAAAATATTAACAATTTTGTTTATTGTAAAAGAACTAATCGATTTCGTGTGTGTTTGTTCCCGGTTTAATTTATTTTGTTAATTCGGAGTTTTGTATATTTTAGTACTATTTGGAACGACTAATACAATTTTTGTTATTATAATTTTATATTTGTATTTCGTCAGAACGAAATGAAAACGACCAAAAAATTTTTGTAATACTACAATAGTATATCAGATGTAAACAAAGTCCGTTCGGTAGCCGAGGGTATAAAAACGCCAAGGTTGAAAGCAGAAGATTACTCGTTCGATATTGTTTTTACCTTTTTTACAACTTTTTGGGCTCCATAGTGTGAAATCCTCGGTGCGCGAGCTGGACTCGCACTTAACCAGTTTTTATGCTATTTAATTAGTCAGCGTAGAATATATTATGCCATATTTGTAACACATATAATTGCTCCTCTGAAAATGTTGAATTCTTTGCTTATCAGTTTATTCCTTATTACTTCCTTGAAGCGAGAGAGGGTATAAAATATGTATAAAATAAAAAGCAATGGTCCTAAAACGCTGCCCTGTGGCACCCAAATTGTAATTGTCTTCAGATCTGAATTGCAACTGTCAACGTATTGTTGCCTATCAGTGAGATAGGACTCAATCCATTCTAGAACCCGACGTCTAATGCCATATCTGGATAGTTTGTCGATTAATATGCCGTGATCAATGCAATCAACGTGACATATGCCTCAAAGAACTTGAATTTGGCATATTTTGAAATGATCATTTTGTGTTTTGCAGCATAACAAATGGTCCTCGCATCATCGATCTGGCTGGGCAAGTCATTTATGTATAAAATAAAAAGCAATGGTCCTAAAACGCTGCCCTGTGGCACCCAATTGTAATTGTTTTCAGATCTGAATTGCAACTGTCGACGTATTGTTGCCTATCAGTGAGATAGGACTCAATCCATTCTAGAACCCGACCTCTAATGCCATATCTGGATAGTTTATCGATTAATATGCCGTGATCAACGCAATCAACTTGAATTTGTCATATTTTGAAATGATCATTTTGCGTTTTGGTTCATTTCACTTCTACACGTTCCACATGAATCTGTACGCATCACTTACATAAACCAAATAATAATTATGGACAGTTTGGATGTTTGTTATTTGAGCAGGGTACTGTGTACCCGTGGCATGTTTGGATTGTACAATGGGCAATGGCGGCAGGCATTGCTGTTGTTACAAGTATTATCGATAGATGCACGTAGATAAAGGTATTATACAAACAAACGCTTGTAACCTTGTAGCATGTAAATTAGTAGCGACGCACCGTGCATACTGATGACGTGGTGCAGGAGGCTGTGCTCTGCGTGGAGTAGATGGTGAAGTGAAGGTGTGCCCTTGCTCTATCCTCATGTCGATGCTGTATCACATTATACTGCATACTCTATCCACAGAGACGTGCATATTGTAAATACGTACATTTCTAGCTGCTCAACCTGCGTGCCTCAATCTTTTGTTTTGTGAGCACTAAACCAACCTAAAAACGAAACAATAATAAGGACAAAATATCATATTTTTCTTTAGTTTTTCTGCGAATTTATTTCATGTTCACTCTATATTTTCAACTCAAGATTACGAAAATTATTCTTTATTGCAAAAAACAATGCGAAAAATATTTTTTTTTGGATAAAAACAGCCATATTATAGGGCGTATAATATAACTGCTTTTTTACCGAGCTGGGTAGAGTAGTGGTGACAGCACTAGACTCGCATTCGGGAGGTTCGGGTTCGAATCCCGGCGGGGGTAGATGTGGCTGGAACTTTTTCCTACTGTCTCTCGCCGAGAAACGGTAATTCCTGTACCGGCCATCTTGATTGAGGTTTTCCATGGTTTCCCTCGATTAATTCCAGATAAATATCGAGATGGTTCCTTATTTGAGGCCATGGCCGATTACCTATCAAAATCCTAGTTCAAAAATTGCCAACCTTATCCTAATTTCCTATAATTTCTTCATTCACCCATTGCTATTACATAAGTTGAAGTTTTAAAAATGTAGAAAAATAACGGGAAGTATGGTAAATGGAAAATACTAATGGTGTGAATGGCGTCTGTTATGACATAAAGTCGAGAAACGGACGTTAAACGCATTATTATTATTATTATTACTATGCGAAGAATCCTAAAATTGACATTTTTAAATCAGGGGGGGAGGGGCTTAACATACATAAAATTTCTGTCACTAAGTCGCCTCCCATGAAATAATTTTTAAATGCTAGAATATATAACAGATCCTGAAACAAAAAGAAATGAAACCCCAATCAAAACATCTCTGTATAAATGCAGCAAATCCTTTCTGTAAATGTCTGTAATTATTATCTTGGAGGAAATTGCGTGCTAATATGCAGTGCATAAAAACTGTCACAGATTT
Source organism: Venustoraphidia nigricollis (assembly GCA_034508555.1). Taxonomy (NCBI): domain Eukaryota; kingdom Metazoa; phylum Arthropoda; class Insecta; order Raphidioptera; family Raphidiidae; genus Venustoraphidia; species Venustoraphidia nigricollis. The sequence continues at coordinate 3,200,679 of JAVRKA010000058.1, read as the reverse complement.
ATAAAGGTCGAAGCTGTAATTTATTATAGCATTAAAAATTTGACCTTTCTATAATTACAGAGTATATATTAAGTACTATTGTGCCCTTTTAAGAAGTGCATGAAATGAACTGAAATCTGAAGACCTACAAAGAAGACGATGAAAGTTTATCTAGTTTCGAAATTAAATCGACAAAAATAAAGACGTCACTTTTTGGAGATCGGAATTAATTTGAAAACTAAACAGAGTATTAAGTACAATAAAAATTCTAAAAAATAATATCAAAACTACATTTTTTGTTTTTAGTGGAATGTATGATTCTTTTTCTGAAGGCATATATATGATGTTATAAATCAAATTAATTAAAACATTTTAGTACACAGTAGATGAAGAAAAGGGCATGCTTAGGTATAGCTTTAGTTTTTCCGTGTTTTAGTTTTCTCCTAGTAAAAAAAAAACTTCCGTGGAAGTATAAAATATTATAGTTAAAAATGTTTTTGTTCTGTTCATTCAGTCTGCACAGACTTCAATCAGCGTTGCCAGACGTCCCGATTTTGGTGGGACGGCTCGATTTTTAAATCAAAATTAAATGTCCCGCGCGGGACAGGCTCAGTCCCGCTTTTCGGGGATAACTCGACCGTGCGTAAATAATTATTCTCTTATTGTAAGTTGCAATTTGTAACACTCACTCCTCAGACTATTGTTTGAAACGCCATATGTTTCTAATGAATAAAACTTTTTTGATTTTGATTTCTGTTTTTTTTATTTTTTTTATTCAGAAGACGAATAAGACTCAACTATTTAACGATAGGGTAAATCTGATTTAAAGTATCATATTTTTATTAAAATACATTTTCTATGGCTATTTTTGCTATCTATTGTTACGTAAACGTAATTTGAACTCGAATAAAAAGATAAATATTTAAAAACTTCTGATTATATACGTTGTTTTACTATGTCCCGCTTTCGACGAAAGAATCCCGCTTTTTTCACTCAAAAAAGTTCCAAAATCCCGACTTGGCAAAAAAAAAATCTGGCAACGCTGACTTCAATTAACTTTGTGTTCAATTTTCGATACCTTGTGTTTAACTGCATTTATTTTCTTGAACCTTAGTCATCTAGGAAATGAAACACAAGATAGCTGAAATACTTAGATTTATTACAATTCAGTAATTCTTATTGTGTTTTAAACTCAATTGTTTCTTGTTATGTTTATGTTTAGATGTTTTTTTATTGCGCTTGGTTTTCCTTCATCGCACACAACGAGATTATTTACTTCTAGATCATACACGATTTACTAACTTTTATGTACTGTAATTGACAGTAATTATCTGTACTGAACTATAATAACAATAATTATTGTTTGTCATTACTTGTAAATAATTCCAATGACGTAGCAGATGGACATTAACGTTACGTTATAACATTGAATTCAATTTTATTAAATAGATCTTTACATGAATTATTCTACAGCGGGGTCGCAGTAATCGGACCCCGTCTAGTTGGGTGCTTCAAAATCAGGCGGATATCGCCACGACACAGACGAGAAAGAGAGATATTCGTTTTTGTTTTGAAGGTAGTCCGCAGATTTTAAAACGTAACTAATGAATATTTATTCTCACTGTGTACATGTTGTTTTGATCAGTTCTACAAAAAATTCAAACATTTAAGAAACATCTAACGAAGAACTTAATAATCCTTTTATTTGTGCTTAGTATTTGTACCTATAAGTTTGATTAAAGCCCTTACATATACCACAACTTGCTGGACCCGATCAGCTGGACATAAATCGGGTGTTACTCTCCGCACGACCCAAACTGGCAGTGTGCTATGCAAACTCGCTCTGTTGGATGAAGACGTCACTATTTATCAAAGCTCCTTCAATTTCAAGATGTTCAAAATTGGAAATTGCATTAGTTTTGTTGCAAAACGTTACACCGATACAAAATTAAAATAGCGTTGATTTAAAAAGCAGTCACCTATTAAAAAACAAATCTTCTACCTCTGAGTCGAATTCACTTCTGATGGAGCTGCAAATGTTCAGCTGCTTAGACCCTAGACTCTAGACTCTAGAGCATCAATGAACTTAAATCTGCCAGTGCAAATTAAACGCAGACTACGACTTTTACGATTATTAACCATATGACGCCACGAAAACAGTTCGATGTAAAGTTGCATTTGACAAATTAATTTCTTTAAACGATTAACTTTGAATTACTAATATATTTGTCGAAAGGAGGCTGCTGCTTTGGTTTTGAGAACTACTGGCCAAGAGCAATAGCTTTTTTTTATAATGCCAATTAACATGAAAATATTGCCATTATAATTTAATAAGCAACGCCCAAAGAACTGGAATGTTGTATGCGAATACGTATATAAATACCGTAACTGGAAGTAGACCTGTTCATAATTATTATATTTCAACAGATTAACCACTTCACTGATCTAATTTATCTGAATCTAAAGTAGATACAGAATATACCTACCAAAACAGTTTTATTAATTTATTTTGAACATTGTTATTATTTGAGAAATAAAATGTTTCTTACGATATTTTATGATATATAAAGCAATATGAAATTGGGAGAGGCCAGATTGTGGCACCACTTAAGGCTGTCGGAACGCTTTGAATTTAAGCCAAAAATAGAGCTTCGGCTGTCAACTGATTGTAGACTTATTCGTCAACATTTTGCAAAAATTCTTTCTCTATAAGGAAGATAAAGGACAAATCTAGGTCTCTAATGGACTACTTTTGTAATTTATGTACGATTTACTAGAAAAAATTTGGCATTAATTGTGCTAAAAAAACACACGTTTTCAATGTCACACTATGACCTTATTCGTACTTATTTCACAAAACTGTTCCATCACAAACCTAAAGTGACTCTTCCTTTTTCGGAAAAGTTTTTTAAATCTTCAAAATATTTCCAAAAATTAGAGTAATCAGTTGACAGCGGCACCCTTGCAATAATTTTTTTTAGCCTCGTAGTTGGCACCAGCCAAAAATTGAAACGTGCGGATGATTTGAGCGAGACAGAGCTAAAGAAGGCCACACTCACAATATGTCTTTTGCCTACCTCGCCCCTTACCGCTGGGTCTCAGCACAAACAAAGTTCTGAGCGTTCCGACAGCCTTAAATAAAAATGCGAATGCTAGACAATACTAATGGAAAATATGATTTGAAATTCGCAAAAAGTATTCATGATTAACTCGTCCTTCTGTTATGTTGGAGCTTCTTTAGGTGTTTTTAATAAGCTATCCATTGAGTGATGACAAATTAAATTGCTTTTACAGGTCACAAAATTATTTTTATTGATTCAATATATAAAGTCCAATATAAAAACTACACACAAATTAATAATAAAGAACTAGACCCTTGGCGTTGCACTTGAAATATGATGAAATAAGTGATGATTTAATTTTATTAAAATATTTATTAAAAGAATAATCTAAAATACTTTAAAAGAATTGACAAGAACTAATATACAAACTATTTTAAACATCGAGTTTTTATAATCTCAAGATAATTGCATAACTTCATAATAGATACTGCATAACCAAAAATACATAGATCATAAGTACAGTTAAAATAATACAAATTACAATTTAAATATTTCAGCAAAATAAAATGAAGAATAAGCTGTAGTTTTTTGTACGTTGAAAGCTATGCTCTGACCTCTTCCAGTTTATGAAATGTTTATTATTTTTTTACACATCGTAGAAAACGTGTCAGCAAGTGTATCCATTTTTTACGATGTTTTTTAAGTTGAGTCTCGACATTTGACCTCTTGAATAATTGGGGCGTTTTCGCATAGGCACTGCAAAAGTTTTGAATTTGTTTGAACTCTGAAGACATAACAGAAAGAAACTCATACTTTAATGATGACGTCTTAAACGCCGTTTTATATACAGTGTCATAAAACTTAAGAACGGTCACGGAGAAAAGCGATTTTAGTTGTTGAGTTATAGTGCTTACAGTGAATCCATAAAACATGAATTTAGTATATTTTACCTAGCGTCTGCTTCGCTCGCGTGAACGATAATTTTTCCTACGAATTTAGTCGGTTTAACGGAAGAGAGCTAAATGTTATCACAATTACTGCCAGCGTTGCCAGACGTCCCGATTTTGGACGGACGTCCCGATTTTTAAATCAAAATTAAATGTCCCGCGCGGGACGGCTCTGTCCCGCTTTTCGGGGATAACTCGACCGTGCGTAAATAATTATTCTCTTATTGTAAGTTGCAATTTGTAACACTCACTCCTCAGACTATTGTTTGAAACGCCATATTTTTCTTGTGAATAAAACTTTTTTGACTTTGATTTCTGTTTTTTTTTATTTTTTTTTATTCAGAAGACGAATAAGACAACTATTTAACGATAGAGTAAATCTGATTTAAAATATCATATTTTTATTAAAATACATTTTCTATGGCTATTTTTGCTATCTATTGTCACGTAACCGTAATTTGAACTCAAATAAAAAGATAAATATTTAAAAACTTCTGATTATATACGTTTTTTACCGTTTTATTTTGCAACGTGTTTCGGCCTTTAGGGTGAATACATTATACTTTTTCGGTTGTCAACAAATTTGTTTATGCAAAATTATCAGCGTAAACATGCTAAAATTTGATTAACAATTTGTCATTGATTGTTATCGATTGTCATTTTGATTGAATAAAGATGAGTCAAAGTACTTGTGAAAACTTTTTTTTTGCTAACTGTGTTTTATATTATTAAAAAAAAGCAAAGGAAACGGCGATTGCAATAAAAGTAAATACGAAGACGAAGTGTAAACACGATTTTACAAAAAAACTGGCCAAGTGCGAGTCTGACTCGCACTCGAAGGGTTCCGTACAGTGTTGCCAGATTTTTTTTTGCCAAGTCGGGATTTTGGAACTTTTTGAGTGAAAAAGCGGGATTCTTTCGTCGAAAGCGGGACATATTAAAAAAACGTATATAATCAGAAGTTTTTAAATATTTATCTTTTTATTTGAGTTCAAATTACGTTTACGTGACAATATAGATACCAAAATAGCCATAGAAAATGTATTTTAATAAAAATATTATATTTTAAATCAGTTTTACCCTATCGTTAAATAGTTGAGTCTTATTCGTCTTCTGAATAAAAAAAATAAGAAAAATCAGAAATCAATATCAAAAAAGTTTTATTCATTAGAAAAATATGGCGTTTCAAACAGTAGTCTGAGGAGAGAGTGTTACAAATTGCAACTTACAATAAAATAATAATTATTTACGCAAGGTCGAGCGGGACTGAGCCTGTTCCGCGAGGGACATTTAATTTTGATTTAAAAATACAGACGTCCCGCCAAAATCGGGACGTCTGGCAACGCTGTTTGTGGCCCTTTATTTGACGTTTATCCGTACCTTTTAGCCTTAAAAATAACGTCGGTAGAGTTTTAACATTGAAAGAAAAGTATTTGATATGAAGAGCGGAGGGGATATTTTTAGGTCTCCAAAGTTCTTAATTTATGGCGCGATTCTATAATTTGTGTTAGATGTGTACAGCGCTGTTAAATTTTTGTCTCAGTTTAATTTATGTAATGTCGAATTTGTTAGAAAGCGACAAAAAATTAACAGCGTAGGTACTTTAAATTCTTATTTTAACCGTACATAGTAGCATCATAATAATACATCGACCTGTATAATAAATCCGGAACTTATAAACCGAAGTAATGCAATTTACAATCAAACAGCAAGCTTAATTTGTGTGCATTTAGGTGCATCACAACGACACTAACAAAGCGTTTATTGTACCGAATTAGATTTTCACCGAAATCATTTTATTGTCAATCTGTATTCATGCAACTAATTGACTGTGTTTATAATTAAAGTGTTAAATACTAACTCGATGAAGATATGTTGTGTTATACAAATGTCTGTTTGCACTGGTAACAATCAGTATAATTTTTTTTACCCATTCCGTTTATTTTGAACAATTTCGCTTAGTTTAACTCAGAACAGTTTCATTGTACTGCAACCAGTGCTATCAATATTTTACAGACTCGAGATAGGTTTTATTGTTTTATTAAGTTTTTAAAACGGTTAAATTAATAATGCACCTCCTTCGTTCATTTACAAAAGGTTAGAGGTCGTTATGCAATAGTTACACGTCCTTGGTATATTTTGCTGTCTTGGCAGTTACGTAATACTGTTTTCTAAATGCGATGCGAAATATTATTTTATTTAAGAATTTTCTGTTTCACGTGTTAAATGCATCTAGAATTAATTTTTTGAAATTTTAAAATAATTTTTCATGGATTATAACAACGTATAATGGTGACTTCAAATAGTTTTAAAATTTAACTAATGTATTAAATTATTTAGAAACACAATGAAAATGAATTTGAACATGAGAATTTATAAAAAATATATATTCTATACGTATTTATTTACTTATTTTTATGGATCGTGCATGGAGTCGCAATATAGTTCGGTGGTAAGACATTTATACTTTTCTTCCGAATTTTGCCAAAAAGCAGTGGCGGATTTACAAATTTGCCGCCAGTAGGCTATTAAATTTTTGCCGCCCCTACTGACCTCTGAAATTCAATACCCTAGTTCGCAATCTCATGTCTTGTCATCCTTGCTGTCAATATAACACATTTCTCTTTAAAAATTGCATTTTGATAACATTTTAACACAGTTGGCAAAGAAAAAAAGAGAGTTTTGCCGTAGATGAATTGTCCATGTATTCGTTTGTCCCGTTATTCCAAGCCAAACTGATCTGAATTGACTTTTAAGTAATTATAAAGACGAACATCTTATGTCATTAAATGTTTTTGATATAATATCAAGTTGCTTTGCCGACTGTGTTAAAATGTTACCAAAATGCCATTTTTAAAGAGAAATGTGTTATATTGACAGCAAGAATGACAAGACATGACTTAACATACATTTTTTCGGAAAGCCTATTTATTTTCTCAAATACCTATTGAAATTTTCGTTAAATTTTCGAAACTCGTTTTCTCTATGTATATATTTTTTTTAAATTTCTGTAAGACAAACATTTTTAGGCCGCCCCCTAAAATCTGCCGCCCTAGGCTTCAGCCTGCTGGTAAATCCGCCACTGCCAAAAAGGAAATGTTTTATTTAACGTAGCTGTGATCTATACTTCTTTATTTAATATAGTAAGTTAAAAGGAGAACCGAACTGTTAAAATACAACATAGTGGTATTTAGGGGATATATTTTTTAAATCTTCAACAACTTAAGTTAAAAATGTGTGCACTGATTGAAAAACAAAAAGAACGTTCAGTTTATTTGTGTTAGTCGTCAGTAATTAATCAAGGAAACTAACATACGCTTCTATTATCGAACACCATATACGTAAAAGAAAACTTTTTTCGTTACAAACTTTTTTTGTTTTTACACGTTTTCGCGGTTTGAGAACTAATGATTTATTTACTAGCAATTTTAGTAACTAATTTTACTCTGATGTGAATACAGCATATTTGATATTATATTTACTTTGTTAATTTATGTCTAAATCAACATTTCTAAAATGTATTCACCAAATTCAGATTTATTTGTGCATTTTGCCAGGAATTGTAATAAATTGCTGTATTTAGGTATTTTATACAGAGATGGTACAAATTATTACGTAATTTACATATTCATGCAAAAATAGTGTGTTTCAAAACAAATTTTCCTCCCCCCGATCTCCCCTATTTATACAATAATACCGGGTGCTTTTTTCAAAACTTTGAATGGATTTTTTTGTTGATACACCGGTTGAATCAAAAAAAGTTTTAGGCAAAAGTTGTTGGGTTTTGAGGGGGAAATAATTTACACGTAATACCAACCCCCCACCCCTCGTCAGGGAGGGGGTAACTTTTGTTTTTTAAATGAAAACCCCCGATTTTTATGATTAAATTTTCGTTTGTGTAAAAATGAATATCTTTAAAATTTAATTTAATTTAATCATAAAAATCGGGGGTTTCCATTTAAAAAACAAAAGTTACCCCTTCCCCCTGCCGAGGGGTAGGGGGAGTGGGTTGGTATTACGTGTAAATTATTTTCCCCTCAAAACCCAACAACTTTTGCCTAAAACTTTTTTTGATTCAACCGGTGTATCGACAAAAAAATCCATTCAAAGTTTTGAAAAAAACACCCGGTATATATTATATGAATAAAAAAAAACCTCCGTTATTGTAAAAAAAATGAACTTTTTTGCATTAATTTTTTTTTTAAATTATGTACACATTTTCTGTTGATGTATTAAGTTTATGATGTCTGAATGTTACCACAGATCTTATGAAAATATTTTTGCAAAGATAAGACTTTTGGTGATTAAAATAAAATATTAATGGATTGGTGTTTTTTTGACGTACCGTATATTTGTTCCATTCTAATGTTTAGCGACCTTTTTGTACTATAATGTTAAAATATAGGTACTGTTAATATTAGTCACTGATTGATTGTGTAATGTGTGGAATATTGCATAAGTGAAATGAGATAGAAATATAATAGGTCGATACATTTTTCGACACAGAATAGATGTTTTTCTTGTCAAATCATGAATACGATTAGACGAATTTTTAGGTATTTTATTATTATTTTTTAACACTACCACTTCTAAAATAGCTGCTTTGCAAGTAGATACACGCATGCATGTAAAGTAATACATTGTTCATTAGTGCGGTACAGTAAAACAAAAATTGTCACGTAATTACGCGGTAACCAATTCTGCTAAAAAGTGAAATATCTGTTAGAAACTAAATTTACTACAATTTAAATGTCACAAATTTTGAAAATACTGAAAATGAAGACAAAAATATATATTTTATAGGAGGTAAGACAGAAAATTATAATGAGCCTCACCCTCATAAGAAGTTTAACTTCTTTAGTTTTTAATAAATTATTCCCAAGTTTAATTTTTTTCTATGTCAAATTAATTAATAATATTTACACATACCTTAGCAACACACTATAAACTTCTATCCTTATCAGTTTCATGTAATTTAGGAGACAAAGTAACTTCTCTTTTAGATGTCGATTCTGTTTCCCTTCGATTTTTACTTTTTTTTAAACTTCAAAAATATAGTATATATATCTCGAACGCAATGACTTGTATGACATTGAAAACTAGCTGGAGTTCATTTTAACTAAATGTCACTTGCTCGCCAGTATATATGCCGCAGGGAAATGATAAAAACGGAGATTTAAACAAATCCCTCGATGTATACAATGTACTATTTTCTGTAAGAATCTAGAGTCAAATAATAATTCATGATTTCTTGTTTCAGATTGAACCTGCTGTCGGAACAAACTGCTTTTAATATTAGTGCGTGTTTTGTGTAGTGGTTAACTGGTCATTTATCTATCAATAAATAATATTATTACAATATAGTTTAAATGTGAACTACATGTTTTGTGTGTTAATAGTGCTTTCATCTTGTAAAGTGTTGTGTGTGATTGAATGTTTCATATTATAATGGTTTCCTATTGCGTGGTTAATTAGTGTTGTATTAACATTTGTTTCATAAACGGTTCACATCTAGCTGTTCGAAATGGAGACCGAAGAGCTAACCAAACTTGTCGATGGAATATATAAGGTAAGCCTTCTTTGATACAATTTATTTATAAGCCAGTCAAAGGGTACATCAAAGGTCCACATCGACTGAATCGGTTCGAATCGGCTCGACTCGGCAGTGTATACGTACACTAGATGTTTGCCGAGTCGTTTAATGCATGAGAACTCAATTAGCTTAATGGATCCCAACACTACTGATCGTGCCGAGTTGATCCGATCCGATTTAGTGGGTGTGTGGGCCTTTATAGAGAGAAAGATTCAGGTCAAGCTAGAATAAATTTTCGTTTGTTAGGACTCAGAAATTATATATTAATTTTGGGCTTGGATTTTATCCCATGCTTAAAATATGACCAAACATTTTATTTTCCCCAAAAATTAGTAAATATATAAAAAACTATGGACTCTTGCGGAAAACACTGCATGTACAAAATTAAACTACAGGAAATATCCTACATTTTTTTTTCTGCAGGATTAATAGTTTAGGAAATAAAAAGGTGGATGAAGAATTACAGGGTTTCGAAAACTCTTGTTGTTGTTGTTGTATTGGTTTTATGTGAAACAAAAAAGAGATCAGATGGTTATTAAAAGGGAATTATGTCAAGCAAATATTAAATTCATATATCGGAGCTATAGTGGTCTATCTACCTGCGTCAAACAAAAATTATAAAATCGTATTTTTGTAAAATTCAAAAAAAGATTATTATAAAACTATTAAAGACTATTATGATAAAGATAATATGTAAAAAAGAAAGCTAAAATGAAAAGCAAAAATTTCCATTTGAACGTAGAACTGAGGGTTTCTAAAAATAGCAGTTGTTTCTGTAATTCACAATTATATTTTTTATTTCAAATTTTTTTTGTTTGTTTTTCTTGTCGAGTTTTTTTTTTATTTTAGTGTATTGTAATAATTATTCTCACTTCGCGGTTATTCACATGAATAATTACATCACATCTGATTATGCAGCTGCTTGAATAAATTACTTTTTTCTGAAAAAAACATATCTTTTTTTGCAAATAACTCATATACAGAGTCTCACAAAAGTTTGTATACACTTAATTCACTGCTTATCGTCACTTTATCGTAGCGTAATATACCGGGTATTGTTTTCAAAACTTTGAATGGATTTTTTTGTTGATAGGTACACCGGTTGAATAAAAAAAAGTTTTAGGCAAAAGTTGTTGGGTTTTGAGGGGGAAATAATTTACACGTAATAACAACCCTCTCCCCCCACCCCTCGCCAGGGGTAGGGGGTAACTTTTGTTTTTTAAATGAAAACCCCCGATTTTTATGATTAAATTTTTTCTTTGTGTAAAAATGAACAACTTTTGTCTAACTTTTTTTAATTTTCCCTGTTATTTTTGTGTAAAGTCTTGATAATGTTGATGATAATGATGAGGGGTGGGGGAGTATTCCGAGTTGCCAATTGCATTAAAAATCTCACCAGGTACTTCAATTAAATTATTCTTTATTTTAACATTAAGATAATAAGTTTTCAAAGTGTTCTCCATTCACTGCCATACAATGGAACAATCGATTCAAAGTTTTGAAAAAAACACCCGGTATAAGCTATGCTACGTCAAGAACTAGACTTCTAAACAGTGAAATCATTTTTAAATCAGTTCAGTGGTTATAAAGTTTTTTATATATTAGAATAGATAAGTATAAATAATAATTATTACAAGAGTTTTCATTTTCTGGTGGAGAACGTCTTTCCAGACTTTTTGTTCGTCTATCTGTATCAGCATCGGTATTTCCGAAACGCCTGGACCGATTTTGATGATTTTTTATATACTGTCAATTGGAAACCAAACTTTAGTATTTGTAAGGTAATTTTTAGGCTTTCCGTACAAACTGACGTTATAATGTCAGCGAATCGATGAACAAAATAGACGTTCCAAGCCCCAAACGAGAGCTATTTAAATTTAATAAACTCCATGTAAGTTAGATTGTAGATTATAGACTCTCTACATCTGAGGTCATCAGCGTCAATGTTTCCTGAAAGTTCAGAACGATTCAGTGCTTTTTTATACTCACACACGTAATAGATAACGTGAGAAATTAGCATTTGCACCCCAGAGCGACAATTTTCAATGAATGCTTGTTTATGACTAACCTGTATATTATTTATTTATGCATAATGCATGTGATTTGTAGAAAAATAGCTATGATTTATAGCTCAATGATTATGATTAGCGCGGTGTTCTTCTTGACTGGAATAATTGTTGTGCAATTTTCTAGGCGTGACATACATTCATGAATTGATGTTGTCTTCACAGTTTAAATGCATTAGAGATGGTTCAACTAAATCATTGTGGTCTCGAATCCCTGTTTCTTTATGCTCATTTGACATTATGCTACCAATAATGGTAACTGCGGTGGATAAATCAATTAGGTAATATTATACCTATATAGATTAAAATGGCCGGTAGTGTACAAGGTTAGTAGATTACAGAGGCGGTCTCATTCCATCTGACCAATCAGCGTAAGCGCGGGAATGACGTCAGCTGGCGGACCGTTCATATTTCTATCAACCTATAATGGCAATATCAAAAATGTCATTTATATTTAACTATGTAAATCTTTTACCTTCAAAATTCAATTTATTTCAAATAATATCAATATTCTGTTTTTTGATTTCTTTGATATTTGTTAAATATTGCCATTCAAGCTTGCAATCAACAACCGTTGCCACGTCATCTAATGACAGGTCCGCCGGATGACGTCATTCCCCTACTACTTTCCAATGGAACGAGCCAACCTCGGTAATCTACTAACCTTATTAGTATAGTAGTTCGTGTGATGCTATTGTAAGGTGTCAATTACATAAGTTTTTATTGGTCGATTTCAAGTATTAATAGTGAGATATGTAACTTTACTCCATTAAGTTTTTATCGATCAAATATAAAAGTGCTAAATAAATTTGCTATTAGCAAAATATTCTCGAATGAAATACGGAAGACGTATAAGACGTTATAATGAAAAACGAAACACAGTCAAATATACATCATTGCTTTAAAAATGTAAATAATTATTAATTATTACACTGTTACAGAGATGGACAGAATGTTCGTACCAAATTCCGTTTTGTTGATATTTTTTGATAGGCTTATATGGATTATATTAATTATACAATATATGCCTATTTCGTTTTTTTCTGTTTTTTTTTGCGTATGTGTTTGTAAACATGATCAATCATTTTGTTTTAAATACACGAGCGAAATACATTGATTAAAAATTCTACTGCGTTCAGTATATGTAGTATAACAAGAAATTGATGTAAAAATATTTTTAAGCATTGTATGATTGTATTTTAATTCTTGCAAAACAATCGAACTGATCGTGTTTTAAAATATCTGGGATATTATTTCATGGAAAGCTTGACTGTTTCATGACTGCAGTGGACCAATTATCTTTATTGGTTTGCTATGGAATAGTTCAATAATAATATCTAATAGATCAATTTCAAGGAATAAAAACAATGATGATTTGTATAATAGGTTTATTTATTGCTTGCTGTTGCGTAAGTATTATTAATTTGTTGTCATGAGAAAAGATGTGAGAAATGTTATGTCGGATCGTTATGATGTTTCTTACATTCCAGTTTGTTTTATTGTTGAAAAAATATTGATATAGAATGCATATTAAAACATTCCTCATGAGAATCACAGTAAAATGGCAATAAATATACATTTTGTATCCAACAAAGAAACAAAAAAAAAAAATACATTTCTGTATTATTGAAATTTTAAAATTCCTTCTATTGCCTTTTAGTTTTTCTGCCAACGCTTTCTGATTATACGCAGTCAAAAGCACCGGATATGTAATCTTAAAGTTTACAAGAATATGGCTATACCAATACTTCGAAGACTTATCAATAATAATAATATTAGACCTCTAATTTGGTTTTCTTGCGGATTTTTCGAATGTGTTTTTTTAATGATACATAACGTTTTTCTAAAATCTATCCATCTTTCTGCATTTGAACAACTAGAAAACGTTTCGATCGATTTTGATCAAACTCGACGCTCCGACCATTTAGAGGTATTTAAACTTAAAGTGTATTTTACGGTTTTACTTGGTTATGTTCGAGTTAAGATGTAGTTTTTGTCAACATCAACGATGGGAGAGAATTTATGAACAAAATATATAGAGATGGATTAGATTCAAATGTCTCCCGAATCGGAATTAAAATCTATAGATTTGTAAGACTGAACCCGAATTATTGATTGTGCACTGTTTCAATTTCTAGTGGGATACATGGTTAAAATTAAAAAATCATCTTTCAAATAATATGAAAAACAGAAAACAATTTTTTTACAAAAATCTAATTAAATTTGCCATTTGAAATTTTAGATTTGAAAATTCAGTTATATATTAAAAAAAACCTAAACTATATTTAACACTTCATAAACTCTGTACCTTATAATCACGAAGAGATTTTTTATTTAGGTCTAAATTTAATTAAGATGATTTGCATGGAAACTTGAGCAATACAAAAAATTGAGAAAGAAAATAATCCTTCCCTAGAAGTCACTAGAACAAAGAGTTTTTTCGAAATCGGCTTATTCTTTGTCTTCTCTAAAGAACGTAATATGTTAATATGACATGTGGGATGAACATATTATTATTATCTGTATGTTTTCATGTATGTAGGTAATGTGCACATGGGGTCATCATTATTGCACAATAATCAACATCTGCAACCTACGAAGTACAAACCTCATTTATTCAGTGTTCATGTCAAATATACTATCTCTATGTTTTATTGTTACATTGCTCGCCAATTAAAACTGTTCGTCATTAATTTCTCTTCACAGATGTCTCGGAAATCTGTCGATTGCTGGCCAAAACTTATAAAATACGCGCTGAATGTGGTCCTTTTGCTATTTTTTATAACTTGTATGAATTTATGTATTTTGCCTTACAAATTGTGTTAGTTCCTGAAAAAAAATATGGAAATAATATATTTTTTTTCTTTTGATGAGTATATACTAATAATAATAATAATAATAATAATAATAATAATAATAATAATAATAATAATAATAATGCGTTTAGCGTCCGTTTCTCGACTTTGTCATAACAGACGCCATTCGCACAATTACTATTTTCCATCTACCACACTTTCCGTTATTTTCTACATTTTTTAAAACTTCAACTTATATAATAGCAATGGGCGAATGAAAGAATTATAGGAAATTAGGATAAGGTAGGTAATTTTTGAACTAGGAGTTTGATAGGTAATCGGCCATGGCTTCAAATAAGGAACCAACTCGATATTTATCTGGAATTAATTGAGGGAAACCATGGAAAACCTCAATCAAGATGGCCGGTACAGGAATTACCGTTTCTCGGCAAGAGACAGTAGGAAAAAGTCCCAGCCACATCTGCCCCTGCCGGGAATCGAACCCGTACCTCCCGAATGCGAGTCTAGTGCTGTACTACTACTCTACCCAGCTCGGTTTCTTTTGATGAGTATGTTACATTAAAAAAGACGTCGGATAGACGTTGCAGGCTTTTGGGGCTTACGGAGAACAGTTTTTTAATAATTATTATTAATTTATAATATTTTTCTTGGGTTTTATTTTTGTTTTCGAAAAACAAATAAGTTCGTTTATTTATTTTTTATTTATTATTTACAGGCTATTTCTTTGCTTGTCCAAGTTGGGTGAAATAATTTCTACCATAATTACTATAAAACTATCCTGAAAGGAATGTTGTAAATAAAGTGAAAATACAAAAATATGACACTGATATATTCAATACAGAATGAAAAATTATATATTATTTTTGTGTGTTTATAAATTAAAATTTATGTAAATATTTGCAGAATAATACCAGAAGCGATTCTACGTTATGTATATGAAACGGTTGTTAAGTATAATGATTTTGTAAGTAAATTAGTCCCTACCCGCACAAAGGGAATTTTTTATACCCATACTTCCACCATAAAATTACTGTACTTCCATCAGGTACTCAAACCGAGCTGGGTAGAGTAGTGGTGACAGCATTAGACTCGCATTCGGGAGGTCCGGGTTCGAATCCCGGCGGGGGCAGATGTGGCTGGGTCTTTTTCCTACTGCCTCTCGCCGAGAAATGGTAATTCCTGTACCGGCCATCTTGATTGAGGTTTTCCATGGTTTCCCTCAATTAATTCCAGATAAATATCGAGATGGTTCCTTACTTGAGGCCATGGCCGATTACGTATCAAACTCCTAGTTCAAAAATTACCTACCTTATCCTAATTTCCTATAATTCCTTCATTCGCTCATTGCTATTACATAAGTTGAAGTTTTAAAAAATGTAGAAAAATAACGGGAAGAGTGGTAGATGGAAAATATTAATGGTGCGAATGGCGTCTGTTATGACATAAAGTCGAGAAACGGACGTTAAACGCATTATTATTATTATTATAATTAAATAGAGCCGATTTATTTGGGATTTTTATTTTTTATCAAAATAAAATATAGCCTGCTATACTTGGGGATAGTGTAGCTTTTTATTAGTGAAAGAATTTTTGGATTCGGTTCAGTAGTTCCAGAGATTACCTTCAACATATACACAAACAAATAAATTTTACCTCTTTATATAATAAGATAGATGTATATTATAAAACTTACCGTTTAGTATAAAACCTAATATAGACCCATGTGCACATAAAGTTGTTTTGCGATGATTTGCCTCGATTAGCTCATCATTATATTATTATTATTATACCTCTTGTTTGTATCTTGGATCGTGATTTCATAAAAAAATATGTACCTACGTGATGTTACCTACACGAAACACCCATGTATTCACTTGTTTTAGTGTTTTTACTTTCATTTTCGCATCAATTTTTTTATCTGATGAAGGTGCGTAGACCAGCTTGAAATATTATACATCTACAGAAAAATTCGCCGATTTCAAATACAGTAAATTACTTTTATTGTGCTATCTGTTATATGCATCTTTTTTAAAGAAATTTTCACTTTTTTATAAATACTTGCATACATCAGTGTCAAAAAGGTAGCCGAAGAAATATCAAACATGTTGATATAACCTCAAAAATTTATTATTTGCACCGGTTTTAGCATCGTAATAGTTACTGTAGTTTCAAGGAAAAAACAAATCGCGTAGGAAATTCGCGTTTCATGAAAAAAAATCCGAAAAAACATTTATACCAAAAGGTTGCCGGTTCTAGCCCGACCGCCATCATATAAACATTTTTTTTTTATTTTGAAGTTGTCCTTCTTTGTGTTGAGGTAAAATTTTAGCGGGCAACGGAAGTTGCACGCATACAGATAACAAAAATTCGACGATATGAAGTTGGCTATAAGAAGCTCAGATTTAAATAACAGATGGACGAAATCAGTGCATTTTGTATAATCTGGGAACTTTATAATATACTAGACGACTATAACCTTTGATTATATATAATAGTCGTTTTAAAGCGGAATTTATAATATCGTATTTTTGATAATTACTCAATAGATGAATTATAAATGTAAAAACCAAACTAAAATTTTGGGAATTTTTTGAATAATTTATTTCAATAAATTAATTATTTGCGTGTATATTAAAAATTAATTTTATATTAATCATACCACAGAAGTATAAACTCCCGTACATAAATACACCCATTTTTTTTTACCGTTTTTTATTTTATTTTTTTCAATTCGTATAATAAAGCCGGGTCCAGACGTGTGTAACGCGTAATGTAATCTATCATGTAATGTAACACGAATTCTTCGCGTGGACGGCACTACGAGCATTACGTTATATAACGCTCGCGTCAGCGTTCGCCGTAATCCATCGGCTGTCGGTTTTTAGCGCGAACACAAAGGCGCTCGCAGTACTCGATTGGACGGCGTTCGTGTCGATTGTGTCGTGTGTACGTTCATGATACGAACAATCGCTTGAACTTATCAGTTTGTATCAAGAAAAACGTGTTATTTGGGATCCAAAAAATCCGGATTACTTTAAAAAAATCTTAAATCTTCAGTTAATAAATATATATAAATAAAAGCAGCACCAGCTATCATGACTTTCCTTATCGGCATGTTCGTAGCAACTGAGTGGAAACAGCTTTTGACAAAGATTCGCTTTCATGATTCGCGTTGAGTTCGTGTGCTGTCCACACTGTTGACGCTAAATTACACGCAATCTTACACACGTCTGGACCCGGCTATAGAGTAGAAAATTTAGTGCGGTGTGTACTTTTGTCTGTTCTCATGATCTAATTAAAATTTATAATTTTATTATAGTCTCTTTTAATTTTCTGGAGTAATATCCATTCATTTAAGAATATTAATGCAAGTACATAGTACATTTATTATACGAAACAAACCAACAGATGTACGTAGCCACGGCTAGTAATAATTTACCCTTCTAATTAAACTCACGGTCAGCTAACTGATCTTAGATAGTATTGTATACTAAATAATTGTACTGGTTGTTAATATGTAAATACACAGAGCTTCGTAAATAGGGTGGTGCACCTGTTGTAAACACCTGTTGAATGCAGTAAATCAAGCAAACTTTATGGAACTTCTCCAGGTGCTAAGACTACAATAATTTTCCAACAGAGCGTTTGGAAGCTTGTTCACTATACACAATCAAGTCTGTAAGTTATATTGTTTTGTGGTCTATTACATTATTATGTGATCTGTGACCTGTCTATCATTTGTTTGACGTGTAATGATTATGTTCGTATCACGTAATTGTTATCACAACTTTTTTACATAATCTGTTCAATAATTTAAAGGCCCCAGTACACAGTGGTCTGCAATGTGCAACTGTAGGCCACTATCACTTGCGGTGTTCACACAATGACCCATGGCTCATTTTTGCCTGGCGAAGCACTTGCGATGGACGTGAAAGTAATTACGGCCGCGGCTATTTATTTATATACTGTTTACAAGTATTATAGTATTATAAACCTAAAAGTCTCTTCCTTGCTCCAGGATACTGACATTTTGGGCGATTAAAAATTTAAATAGTATAGCACGCAACAAAAAAAGTAGGTACCTGTCCAAACAATGGGCTACTGTGTGAACACCACAGGCCACGCTACACCACGATTCCTTTGAAGTGTGTCAAAAAAACCGACAACAAATTGATTGCGCATCACGATTCACAATTGTCCGCCACTACAGACCATTACCCCCTGTACACAATGGAGATGGTCTGCAATGGCCCACTACAGACCACTGTGTACTGGGGCCTTAACAATATTGTACTTTTTACGCTATGAAATTATACACCCGGTCTGTATGGCGTATAAACTGGTAACTTTGCGTGTATCAACAGAAACTAGGTCATTTTTCGTAGCCTTTTATAGCAGCATAAATTTGGACTTTATATGAAAATTGTGCAGAAGAATATTGCAAATTTACTGTTATGTAGGAAATAAATTGTTCATTTATAAATTCATGTTTGGATTCTAGTATTAAATTGTTTCTGATTCCATAAAAAAGTGGTTAGTTTCTCTAAAAGGCCTCAAATTAAAAAAAAATCAACAATACTAATTCTATGTATTTAACTATTACAAGATCAATCTTTTGCGAAATCTACTCGTATTTTTAAATGTTTAAAAAATATATTCTTAAACGAGCGTAAAATTGAAATTATCGTTTTTTAGTGAAGTAAAATTTTATGGTTTGTTCAATAGAAAATGTCAGTATTAGATTTACATGGGGCTAGGGTTGCCAGGCGTCCGGATAAAGCAGGACATAGTTAGGCTTTTTGATTGCGTGTCCGGCCAAAATTAAACGGTGTTCGGCTTTTTCTAGAATTTAATTTTGACTGATGGCGCTTTATTTGATTGATAGAAAATAAATTATTTGGACTGATTTGGCGTTTTATTCATTTTTCATTAGAATTTAACAAGATTTATGGTAATAATAAAGAAAGCTTGATTCTACATACATTTTTTTGTCGTACCTATTAATACTGAGAAAAAAATCCTCAATAATGTAGGGTGTCCGGCTTTTTTACCCAAATGCCCGGCCAAACTGGCTGGTCTGTTCGACTTTTATCTTTGGCGTCCTGGCAACCCTACATGGGGCGATAAGACTGTAATTGCCTCACAAAGTATCATCACTGCGACCTAGAAGTCTTTTGTGAGTCTCCTCATATTTTTATTCCCAGTCGGGTAGAATGCTTTTAATGACCTTGCTTGGGTTTTCTCTCAATACTTCATTATTATTTATAAACTATTTTATTCATGAATTTCTGATGAACTTTTTATGACATCAGAAGAATAAAGTGGTTCTGGTATAGTGTTGGAAAAGAGCTGACCATGAAATCACATATAGGTTTGTAGAGGTTTAAAGAAAGTATTGCTTGTACGTAGGCTCGAAACCTTTCGGAGACTTTATATTATGCTGTTCTGATGACTCATGTATGTTCCTTATATTACTAAAGAATCTAGTGATGCTTCAGAGTATATATATTATACCTACGAAATAGTTACAGTCTAATGGTTTTGGTTGAACACACGGAACAAGCCTCATAGTCTATCCAGCCTACCGTATTATAATTTTATTACCTGTTCTGTAAATGATGTGACTAACTTCAGGTAAACCGGGGAGATAGTTACTTTTAAGAACCGCGTACACTTATCAAGCATGGACCAGCACAGCACGAAGCAGAAAAGCCTGTTCGCGAAGGTAACCGAGTAGCGTACATTAGATCAGCAATCAGCAATGAACGTCAACCTGCAATTTGTCTAGACGTGCTGGATAGTTCGCGAACTCGTCCTAACGGCTGCTGGTTTATGCCGGTGACATCGTTCAGGTTGCAGGTTTCTGCTGTGCTGGTCATGCCAGTCAATCATTTCTTTTAGCTTTGTCGTAATCGGGTAAATAAATTATTAAATTGCTCAACAATTGAAAACACACAAAAATGGATGGTTCTTTTTATGCGTCGTTTTTTTCTCAGCCCAAATGAATCACTCGTTATAAAATAATGTTATAGTTGATGGTTTCCTTCGTTGGTATTCGTGTCTGTCAAGGTCACGTATATGCATGGCATGGCGTGTCTGAACGAACATAAAGTTTACTTTATAAATAACATTTCTTTGTACTCTGTAAAATAATACTATACGTACGTAACCTGTCTACTATAGTACATAGTGTAAATACTTATGCCATACTTAACTCTCTCTTTGTAATCAATTAGCGCTCAGCAGGAATAAAGCGTCGCTCGTAAACATAATTTATTTCATTTTGTATATTTGACCTCACCTATTGTGACACTCTCTTAGGAAATATTCATGTATAACAGTTTCGGCCACACCTTCCACAAAATATATTCGTCGAGATTTTGTTGCTTTTTAGGGTTCCGTACCCAAAGGGTAAAACAGAACCTTATTACTAAGACTCCGCTGTCCGTCCGTCTGTCACCAGGCTGTATCTCATGAACCGTGATAGTTAGACAGTTGAAATTTTCACAGATTATGTATTTCTGTTGCCGCTATAACAACAAATACTAAAACAGAATAAAAAAAATATTTAAGTGGGACTCCCATACAACAATTCGTGCGCGAGTCCGACTCGCACTTGGCCGGTTTTTCAAAATTAGTAAGCGGCTTCTTGAGAAATTAATTAAATAGCGCTCTCAACCCCTTGTAGGAAATAACAAATTGCTTTTTAGAATTCCGTATATCCAATGAAAAAACGGAACTCTTATAAGAAAGTTTCGTCTGTCTGTCCGTCGGTCACAGCTTATTTTCTCCAAATCTACTGGACGAAAAATATTTGGTGCACGTATATAAAGTTAGATGATTCAATCAGCGTCTATAAACGATTTCGGATTAGAGGTCAAATTTCATTATTAAAAAAATATATTTTTCAAGTGCATCATATGGCGTATCAAGTGGAAGGGCTCGTTATAAGAAATTCAATTTTTTTTTCATAATTTGAAATGAGAAAAAATACAAAGATCGAGCATTATCCCTCCCCCCCATCTTCAACCCTACCGAGTCTAAATTTCTTTCAGGAAAACCTAAACGAAAAGTTTTCATGGAAAACTGAATGGTATGGAACGCTCTTCACGCGAGTTTGATTTACGCTTGATCGTTTTTTTAAAAATATTTTTAGTAGAATTATGGTTCTTAATATTTTTTGTACCGGAGTTGCGTACAAACGTTTTATATTCTATACAAATTGTAAGATCATTTTAAGCGTGTTATAACCCAAGAACCTATGAACTTACTTTGCTAGCAATTTCTTAAAAGTTGAAACTTTCAACTTTGTAGGACGGTATCGAAGGTTTTGAAAACCTGGCAGGCCGCCAGCGATTACTTTAGCAAAAGCTGTTCAAAGTTTTGAAAGTTGTCACGTCTTGACGACTACAGATGACAATTTATCTTTAATAAGAATACATTTTTGACATAATATACACATTAGGTTGTTTTAGAATGTTCACGCAGGAAATTGTAGCCATCATTTTAAGCATAAAACAAATTACGTAAGATATCAATAATAATATAGTTATATTATAAGGATTAAGGGTATTTACTAACATACTTACCTCATGCCTTTCTCGCCCGTCCGTGTTCCTGAGCACTTGTTAGTTTTACCCGTCGAGTTGGGTCCGAGGCACTTCCGTTGTCCTGTTTCCTATATCCTGATGGTCCATCTTTCTTGTGTCCCCGTTTTTTATATGTTCATGCAAATATTGTATTTTATCTTATGGTTTTTAGTTAGTGGCCAAATATACGAATAGTGTAAAAGCCAAAAAATTTGTATATAAAAAAGACAAGTTATTTTCAAAATCTCCGAAACTAACAATGAGTCCGTTTAGCGAAATTTTCTGCTAATCGACTTATCTTACTTACATAGTTACCTCTCTGGTTATGTGAGTGAGACAGAAAGTTAACTATGCAAGTAAAATACGTTATATTTGTCGAAAGTTATTATCATAACAGTGCTAAAAAATATCGAAGTTCATTGCCAGCAACTGTTGTCACCATGGCGGACATGGCACTTTCAAATAGCAATATCGACTTTATTAATATTTATAAGACAAAGTATATATGTATATACCAGAGTTATACAAACTATGTTTCGCATACATCTCACAAGAAGAACGTTGACAGAATAAGTATGATTTTCTACTATTAAATATTAAAAAACCCGGGTCGCAGTGCCAAAACCCTGCCGACAATATAGTGTATTTGCTAATATAGGCAGTGTGGCTTTGTTATGCGAACTTAAGTTGGTTTTTTGGGCAAAATAAAAATTTGGCTCCTTAATAAACCCCTTAAAAGAACATTTTTTTCTCAGTTGCAATATTATTATCAATCGAACCTCTATACCAAATTATATACAACTTTCAGAAAATAATTCACTATCTGTAAACTACTATTTTCATAAAATTTGTAAGTCCGGTCCTGTCGGCCTGATTTTATTAAAATTTTAGGAACACTTTTTAATTACTACTAAAGGGTTAAATATCAATTTTGAAACGATTCTGAGAATTTTTTCGGTATTTTGGGGCCCAAAAACATTTTTCAACCCCTAAAAACTACCCTTAAAATGGCCCGATTACGCCCATTTTAAATAGGCTTCTTGCGGTGATGGATTTCAACACGTAGGCCAAATTTCGTTAAAATCAATTAACTCTTTCGAAAGTTATTGCCCGCACACATATATATATACGTATATATATACGTATATATATACGTATATATATATATAAATATATATACATATATATATAAACATTTTTAAAAATGGTGCCAAAGTGTTTAGGAGGTTATGAAACGTCGAGAAAATTTGGTCCGACCCCTAGGTCCCGCCATCCGACCGACGCCAATAGTGTATGTTGCCATATGGCAAATACACTAATAACTGCATTCATCAATAACTTCTTTTGTTGGTGTTTGCACCAAGAAAATCATATGTTACATAAATAACTTTTGACATTGGAATTTTCACTTTCACGAAAATCAATTTAGTTTTAAAGCGGGCCTAAACCTTGTTTGACACATGTAATTTCATGAGAATTTACGCGCTTATCTGCAGGAAACGTTGCTATTTTATAGGGAATAGTATAAATTACAGTTGGGTAACTCAGATCTGAACCGGTTCAAAACGCCGACTCCGACAGAAGATCCGTGAGAGCCGACTCACTTTTTTTTGAGCCAACGGATCCGTATAACTCAGTGAAACACTTAACACACAGAAGCACATTTGACACTTACGTATCAGTTCTTGCTTTGATGCATCTGTCAGCTCAAATGACTCATGCATCACATGTTTGGCTATGCATTCTTAATTCTATACAGGTTGTGATATGAATGACTGAACTAGGTAACTCAGTGGCAGACTGCAGTAACATATCCAGAACTTGGCTCTTTTTGAACCGGTTCAGTGAGCCGGCTCACATACGGGATCCAGATGCAAAGATGCAGATCACTAAAAAGACCCGTTTTTCCCATCTCTAGTATAAATAATATATTACACGCAAGGGCAGGAATTTCAATTTTCTGGCCGTGTCGAAAATACGTACTTTCGTATCAGTGTGCACGAGAAAACTGTGTCGACCCGCTGTTACAGATGGCGTGCGAGTAATTCCAGCAGTGCTTTCTGCCTTAAATTCGACTGGATATAAAGAAAAATAAATTAAAACGTTGCTGAAACGAAATTGGTACAAAACTAATTTGATATTGTGGGATGTATTGATTTGAAAAGTTTTATTATTAAAAAGTTTTCTATCCACTGGCATGTATAATGTTACAAGTAGTAAATGCAAATATGTATACCTAATAATGTTTTTACTGCCTGTCTAGTATTTGTACATATCAGATATCTGATATTTATTAATAGATATTCAAATTGATACTGTAACAACTAATAAGCCACTTTTTTAGTTTGAGTTTTAAAAGTATCTGAATATGAAATAACTGTAATAAATTTTAATAAAAATGTATTTTAGATTTTTTAAATGTATATGAGTTGTGAACATTTATGTTTTCAGCAAGAAAATTGGAATATAAAATTTAACACATTGTGGGCCGGCGTGTTTTGTTAATTAAATACCCCCTGGTGATAATTTTACACACCGTTTATAGAAGTATATATAACTAGCTGCTACCCGCGGTTCTACACGCGAGTGACATGGAAACACGACAGCGACAACAGTACTATAAACGATTTAATTATTTTTAGTTTCAATAATAAATTATCAATATGGATTATTTTTAGTATTCCATGCAAATAAAAGTTTAAAAAAACTAAAACAACACGCTTTTTCTGAACTAAAAAATGCAAAATAATTTGACAACAAAATTAGCTTTACTGTAAAAAGCGTGGGGTGCTATCTACTTAAATTTTCATAATAGCTTTACGTTTCCAATTAGTATAGATGAAAAATTAATTACCGATATTAGACACTCCACGCTTTTTACAGTAAAGCTAATTTTGTTGTCAAATTATTTTGCATTTTGTAGTTCATAAAAGCGTGTTGTTTTAGTTTTTGTAAACTCAAATTTTAATTACAAGACTAAAAAACAATATTGCAGTTGACTATGGGGTAGGCAACGCAACGTACGTCACTGAACAGCATGTTAGCTTGCTTGCTGTAATTTTTCAAGTTTTTTTTTATCTTGAAAGTCCTGGTCAGAATAAAATTATGGTATTGTTATTGGTCCTTGTAGTTTCAGTTTAATCTGACGTTTTGAAGTTCACAAACAATTTTACAAACAAACAGTTGAAGCTAATAAAAGCGTGTTAAAAATGAAACACTCCTGGAAAGGAATCACCTCGGTGTCACAGGTAATTTTTTATGAACTTGCTAAACACTTAATTTTTTTATCGTCCTAAAAGCTATGCTAACTTTTTTCAAATGCAGTACCCGATTAAGCTTGACGACAAGCTGGCGTTAATATTCAAAGTATTTTATGTTTGTGAATCGTGATATATAATTTGTGAATGCTGGCGTCAAAAGTTGGCAGGATTACTTCGGCGACAGTGTTTTGTTCGCAATAAACTTTTATTGCATTTGTAACCATAAAAACTTGTCATTTCTAATAATTTACTGGAGCAGCCGGGCGAATAATGGACCCTCCAAAAATGTGTCGAGGTTGATCTCTTCATCTCATTCTGACACAAAAACTTCTTGCTGCATTGCGTCGCATCAGTTTGTTTTTTTTTTCTTCTAACAGTTGCAGGATTATAAGGTGTTTCAGAAACACAGTATGCCCTACTTCGCAAAATATCTATTTTTTATATCTGATCATTCTGAAATATGGCTGTTGAATGGCTATTTTTATATCGACAACAATAATACCATTTTTGAACACTTTTCTATAAAATAGCTGCTTTTCATATATATATATATATATAGTGGTCGTAAAAAGATTTAATTAACACTAGTGCTACGTCACTTATTAGTGAATGTATTTTCGTTTCATTCATTTTAAATCCCAAATCGGCGAGATGCCGCATAAAAAGGTTCACTTCAAAAATATGTTTTATAATTAAATAACATACTGATTTAATTTTTAAAACTCTGTTCAGAGATATTTCATTCGACGAGGACGAGAAAAAAAATTGCCATCTTAACTTTTCATCTGGCAAATATTTGCATTCGTGAATGTTTAAACATCATCATTCGTTGTCACTGGTGCCTAGATCAAATTTCGCTTCTCCATTGTAACGTCGTTCAAAGAGAAGGAGGGCAAACTTTTGACTGACATTGTATTTAAATTTTTACCTTTAATATTTATTGCCAGGTATTTTATTAATTTATTCTTTTAAAATATGCTAGAGAAATATGTGCTTGTAATATCAAGGACGTGTAAATATGTATCTTGTTTTTGTTATTTCTAGAAGGTAATTAATAATTGTATAACAAGCTACTTTGTTATTACAATTTTTTTTATAAGAAAATATGTTTAATGGACAAGTACGGAGTACTATATATTTTTCTTGTCTTTTTTAATCACATTAAACGATAATAATAATAGCTAGTTATATTATCTTTATCATTGACCAAGAGATTAATCTCTTCAGTGAACAGCTTTTTATATATAACTAGCGATTTACCCGCGACTTCGTCCACGTGGTATAGATTGTACCCACAGTTCTTTTATACAAAATCGACCCCCATCCCGTTTGGGTAGATGTGTTCCAAAGACAGTCGAACATGTATTTCTTTATTTTCTAAGAAGAGTATTCTCACGTTTTAAGTTTAAGCTATTTCCGAAATACAAGCAGCGTATTTTTTATGTGTGTCCCCCCCCCAACCCTTAAAAATAAATCCGCTATAATTTGAGTTTCAATCCCTATATGGATATAAAATTTCATTTAAATCGGGTGTATAGTTTATTAGTTATAATAGAAAAACCGCTATAGATTATATTATATCAGTATAGATTTAAAATATATTATAAAATCGTTCCATAAAAATGTTAAATAAATGAAAAATATTATTATAAAACAACACAATTTTATAGAGATAAGCTTCTCTATAAGTATTGAATAGTTGAGTAATCATTAAAAACTACAGAAACCTTTTTATAAATTGAAAAGTTTTGGTTCGTGTGATTCTGTTATAGATAGATTTTACTTTAGTAATATTATACCATTAACAATAGAAAATATGACTTTCTCTCACTTGAAAAGATATTATAGAGGTCTAACAAATGACAGACATCTTTTATTCACGTGTAAAAACAATCGTAAAACAAATTTGTCAAGTCATACACGGCTGATTAGTGATTATCCACAAACATGTCTGCTTTTGATCATTGAAATAGTTCATTTGGTTATAGTATCCGTAATTTATTTTTGTTCGTAATGTTTTTCTGTTTCAAAAATTGCAAAATATACAAGGCATTTTCATTTAGTAAAACAAATAGTTTTGTGAATAAAACAAAGAGATTATTAGTGTATTTGCCATAGGCAACATACACTATTGGCGTTGGTCGGATGGCGGGACCTAGGGGTCGGACTAAAATTTCTCGACGTTTCATAACCTTCTAAACACTTTGGCACCATTTTTAAAAATGTTTATATATATGTATATATATATATATATTTATATATATATATATATATGTGTGTGCGCTATAACTTTCGAAAGAGTTAATTGATTTTTACGAAATTTTGCCCACATGCTGGATTCCGCCACCGCAAGAACCCTATTTAAAATAGGCCCAATCGGACCTTTTTAAGGGTAGTTTTTAGGGGTTGAAAAAAGTTTTTGGGCCCAAAAATGCCTAAAAAATTCTCAGAATCGTTTCAAAATTGAAATTTAACCCTTTAATAGCAATTAAGAAGTGCTCCTAAAATTTTAATAAAATCGGCCCGACAGAACCGGATTTACAAATTTTATGAAAACACTGGTTTGCAGACAGTGAATTCTTTGCTGAAAGGTGTATATAATTTAGTTTAGAGGTTGGATTGATAATAATATATTAATGAGTCAAATTTTTTATTTTGCCCAAAAAACCAACTTAAGTTCGCATAATAAAGCCACACTGCCTATATTAGTAAATACACTATATTGTCGGCAGGGTTTTGGCACTGCGACCCGGGTTTTTTTTTTTTGTTTTCGCCATCGTAGGCTATATTTAAAATTCTACAAAAATGTCCATTTATTCCAAGTTATAATTATAATTATTGATAACTAAATTACTAGTAATCATATGGTAGTGCCGACATTATTTTAGACACCTGCAATCTGCATATCTTGATATTTAAATCATACATAAAAAAATCAGCATCAGTTTCATTTTAACTTTACATAATATGCGACTTATGAATACTTTAATATGAATATTTTTTAAAACTTCATTCAGTTTTACGAAGCGAAAACTATAGTTTAAATTTGTGTCAGTGAATTGTATACCTATATATATAGACGAAAAAAAATATTCACACAAAAAATGACATGGAATTATGAAATATTCTGTTTCATACACAGTATAAAAACATCGTTCAATGTCGAGGATAAAAAACTTGTTAATTGCAAAATAATTATAATTCATTGTGATTTATATACACTTGACTTTACGGCACATATTTGCACACATATAGCAAATCGAAGTTAAGTGAGTAAAGGTTATTTTTAATGTGCTTCCTTTCAATTTGGCTCGGTCCAACTCTTCTAACACATAAATTCTTTTCTAATGGTTTAGTACCCGATAATTGCCGTGCAGATTGTCAATGCAATTATAGACCCGCCTGATTTATCGATATCTACAATCGACAATGAATCCAATGCAGAGGCGTTCACGTAGTTATAGAATTGAGTTTTTTAATATTTTCTTTAGAGTTAGAAATGCAATTCCAGGCAATTGGACAACAGGATCATTTCAACTTTAAAAATATTGACATTTGACATATTATATAAAATAAAATTTCTCTTAACGCGCGTGGTGACACGGGTAACAGCTAGTAACAAATATGATGTTCGCATTTCGTTTCCATGGTTACAGGATATCATTTCGTTTGTGAAAATTAACCAAAGCATGCTTGTCACCTGCCGATCTTTCTAACAAATCTTTACAATAAAAGAACCATTATAATAGGAAAAATAACGTTATAGCGTACATCTTGTCTGCGCCTGCGCCGATTTTCCTCAAAAACGATAGGGCTCTTCATATTTACATGTCAAACATTTTACCAAGATTTGGTTTCGAACCGCTGAGCCGTTTCACAATAAAAACAGACGCTCAGACTTTTTGCCAAAATTATGTTTGTTGGACTCGGGAAATGTTAAACGAAACAATATTGTAACATTTTGTAAAATTAATTTTAACCTAAATTATTGTCATTCTCCACTTGTGGGTTAGAATGGTAATAAAAGTCGATTAACAGTAGTAACATCAATAATAGAAAAGTTGTTAACATGCTGTTATGTTAAAAAAACATTTAATGCTTCAATGCTTGTGTATTTTAACAGCATGCGTTTTGCAGTTTTTGTTAATTTGCTAAGCAAGAATAAATTGTGGTTTAGGTTTTATTTTCTGGAACTACGGGGGACTTATTTGGTGATGACTACGCATAATAATGAAATTATTTATTTTTGATGATTAGCAAACAAAAGCACTGGGTTTATTTTGCGCAATAGTTATCATTCTTGATAATTGATTTATTTATTTAAATGTATAATTATATAGCATTCAGATTGTAAGGGTCAATTCCTATCACATTCTTAAGTTTCTTTATTTTTATGTTGTTATATTTTTTGATGATTTGTTGTAATTTTTGTAAGTTGACCATTGCAATTTCATTTTAAAATGTCCGCTGAAATACGTGTAAGAATATTCTGTTTTCCATTGTGTCTCGTAGAGTTATTTCTTATGTGTTCCTTTCCATTTTTCGTTGCTTACATTTTAGTTTTGTAAGCAATCTAGTTTGGTTCCCATAAATTGTTAATTGAATTATTAATAAAAATTACTGATCTTCTACGTGCTGATATAAGTCTATTAAATCAAGACCAAAAAAAAATTAATATAAAAAGAAGATAAAAAGTGTCTCATTGAAGTAGTTTGAGGAAGTTTTGAAGTGTTTATTTGATAGATTGCATATTTTGCGTTTTGTTTTGTTTACAATCAATGTGATTGATGCAAAACATTAGTTCAGGTGATCAATAACTGTTAGATCTTATAGTATTGTTACTTTGAAATCGGAGACGTTGTTTTTTCGCTTTCAGTTCGCAGAGTTAGTAAACTCTAAGTGCACAAATGTAATAATAATATCATATCGATGACATTGATATTTATCTTGTACTCTGGAGTGATAGTCCATTGGCAAACGTAATTCACTAACCTGATACAGCTACAGTATCGTTTCAGTGATGTACCTAACAGGGTTGGACTGGGTCGGAAGGGCCCGGGTGGCTCCCCACAAGCCCAGGGCCCGAAACTGGATAATGGTAGATGGGATATTTTTCTATTTCATTTCTCTCTAATGTATGAACGAACTATTTGATCTAGTTTACATTTAGGTCGCAGGAGCTGGGACCTAGCCTGCATGGGTACCCTATCCTACCTACCGCCTGGCTTGCGGCAAGCCCCGCAAACCTATAACCGTTACAGCGTTTTAGGCACGGGTTAATTTTAATCATTCCAGCTGAAATTTTCAGAGAATCATTTTTTCAATGTAAAGAACCATGTTAAAGGTTTCCAACTTCTCAAAGCCATTTTTTTTTAAATTTTTTGAATTGCTGAAATTTACAATAAAGGACAAATCTAGGTCTCTAATGGACTACTTTTGTAATTTATGTACGATTTACTAGAAAAAAGTTGGCATTAATTGTGCTAAAAAAAACACGTTTTTAATGTCACACTACGACCTTATTCGTACTTATTTCACAAAACTGTTCCATCACAAATCTAAAGTGACTCTTCCTTTTTCGGAAAAGTTTTTTAAATCTTGAAAATATTTCCAAAAATTAGAGTAATCAATTGACAGCGGCATCCTTGCAATAACATTTTTTAGCCTCGCTAGGTCTCAGCACAAACAAAATTCAGAGCGTTCCGACAGCCTTAAGATGTTAATAGTGGGCACATAGTTTATTGGACTTCTTATTGAAACATCTTTAGGTGTGAATGCCATTCCCTTTTATTCTGTGTATCTATGCGGATTTAATTTCCGCGTTTTTCAAGTAAATTATTTGGTCAGTAACCGCGCCACTGCATCTTTCGTTACTGCGTCTCTGTCACGCTTGCATTACTCCCGTTCTTGCGTCTCGTTCTCTTTCATCACTATCTACACGCTCGGTCAGTTTAACTGTTACCCAACAAACGTCAACGGTCAGTGACATCTTTTGACCGTGTCGTTGTGAGTTCTTCGCAAATAAATACGTTCGTTTCACGTAGATTTGCTTCTGTACATACAGATAATACAATTTTGCATTGCCACTGAGAATGAGAAACGTACCAAATGTAATAAAAGAGGAAAATATATTGAAAAGGAATACGTTTATATATGGAGTTACAGAGTACCATGTCACACTGACTCGACATAGTTAAGCAAATCAGCATGGAGTACAGACATACGCAGCAGCGACAAAATATTTCATTAATACTGATATCGGTTGACTTTTATATTTTGTAATTTTCAATACCGTGCGTCTCACATTTTAAGCCATCCCTAGAAAATAAGCCATGTACGGTTTCTGAAGTTTCTTAAAAATATAAGCCATACCTCGAAAATAAGCCACACCTACCTACTTATATTTATCTACAACTAGCCACTCTCCGCGGCTCCGCCAGCGAATTTAATAGTTTGGATTCTTTCATTACTCACTCACTCCGTTCGTTCGCCCGAGTTTATAATTATTTGTTTCATTACTCGCTCACTCACTCTGTTCGTTCGCTCGAATTTATAATTATTTGTTTCATTACTCGCTCACTCACTCCATTCGTTCGCTCGAATTTATAATTATTTGTTTCATTACTCACTCACTTACTCTGTTGGTTCGCTTGAATTTATAATTATTTGTTTCATTACTCACTCACTCCGTTCGTTCGCTCGAATTTATAATTAGTTGTTTCATTACTCACTCACTCCGTTCGTTCGCTCGAATTTATAATTATTTGTTTCATTACTTACTCACTCACTTCGTTCGTTCGCTCGAATCTATAATTATTTGTTTCATTACTCACTCACTAACTACTTCGTTCGCTCGAATTTATAATATCCCATGTCCGTCTCCTGGTTCTAAGCTACTTCCCCACCAATTTTCAGCTTAATCGATTTAGCCGTTCTTGAGTTATAAATAGTGTAACTACATGACTTTCTTATATATATATATAGATATACTCGACAATTACCTCCTTCTTGCTTTTGAGGTAAATTTTAATCATAACCGTCTGTACTTTCGAGGCGATCGGTCGACATAGGTACCTAAAAATTCCTCAAAAAAATATAAGCCATTCCTTGAAAATAAGCCATGGTACGATTTTTAAGAAAAAAAAATGTAAGCCATGGTTACAATGTGAGATACACAGTATTATTATGATTGAAATATTATTCTAGATTAGTGTAAAAGATACCAATTTGAATTTGTTTTTTGAAGGGAAAGAGTTTCCCGCTGGAGGGTTTGGTGCCGCGACGTTTTGATAATTTTCTTCATGAAAAATAAGATATATTTCTTATTCATTTTGAATTTGAAAATTACAGATAAATGTGGATGACATTCCCGTCATTTTTGTTGTCTTTTTGCAAGAACATATCGAGCTGACTGTAGTAACTTCTGAAGTTATTTCTTACACGCGATGCACACATCCGCGTTCGATTCTTGACTATGTTATGTGAGACATCGATTGGAATTCAATGTCTTTTCCATTATAGGCAGTAATACTGCAAAGGTATTAGTTTATTTGCATAAAATACACTTTTGCTTGTTCTGCACATAATGTAAAGTCTAGGCGTTGTTTGTACACCGTTATCGCTAAGTTACACGCCATACAATTTGCATGAGCTTGACTGTAGTTGTCCAAGGTCGGTCGACTTCGCTTTTGTGCAGAGTTCATTAATTGTTCAGATTTATGTTGCGGGATATTTTTGGGTATTAATTTTGCAGTAGGTTTGTTTGAGCATCTGGGTTTATCACGAACCAGCTAATCCAGTGATGTAACCAGCGCGTCCAGTGATGTAGCTGCAGAGGGAAGAATCGTTGGGTTGAATTTCCTCCGAAAGTTACAGACTACAAGTGCACTCAGTCAGTCGTCATCGTTATACTAATAATAATAATAATAATAATAATGCGTTTAACGTCCGTTTCTCGACTTTATGTCATAACAGACACCATTCGCACCATTACTATTTTGCATCCATCACACTTCCCGTTATTTTTCTACATTTTTAAAACTTCAACTTATGTAATAGCAATGGGCGAATGAAGGAATTATAGGAAATTAGGATAAGATACGTAATTTTTGAACTAGGAGTTTGATAGGTAATCGGCCATGGCCTCAAATAAGGAACCAACTCGATATTTATCTGGAACTAATTGAGGGAAACCATGGAAAGCCTCAATCAAGATGGCCGGTACAGGAATTACCGTTTCTCGGCGAGAGGCAGTAGGTAAAGTCCCAGTCACATCTGCCCCCGCTGGGATTCGAACCCGGACCTCCCGAATGCGAGTCTAGTGCTGTCATCACTACTCTGCCCAGCTCGGTTTCATTCGTTGTACTATGTGCCACGTTTTTTAGCTTTGAGATAGTTATCGAACACAATTCGAGGGACCAACCCTCCACGAAACAAAATTCTAGTTATACCTCGTTGACGGCGTGAAACAAAACTCTTATTTTCACTTAGCAGTTTAACCTTTTTTCTTCGTGAGTGTAAATTTACTATTTATCCAGTTGTGTAGGCTTTCACGGCTGGAGTTGTTGTAAAACTTCTTGGTTTCTTGGCTTCTACGCCGTGGTCTATTGGTATTTCTACCTGACGTTTTGTCACAATTGCGGTAGACATTATTAAAGGCGATGTAGTAGCGGGCGAAGTGTCCTTCTCGGCTGCTCACAAGCAAGTATATCGACTACTGCTGCTCTTTCTTCTTTTATGCACC
Organism: Venustoraphidia nigricollis; assembly: GCA_034508555.1. Lineage (NCBI taxonomy): Eukaryota > Metazoa > Arthropoda > Insecta > Raphidioptera > Raphidiidae > Venustoraphidia > Venustoraphidia nigricollis. Next base: position 3,166,624 of record JAVRKA010000058.1, on the reverse strand, counting down.
GTTGGTTGTCGTTCTCTACTCGGTCGTAGTTTGCTCTTCTCTGATTGGTCGTTGGGTTCATTAGCTTAGTGTGCCTCAGTGCTGGTGTCCAAGTTTTACTGAGGTGTAGACCTTCTTCTTTTCGGTTGAAATTGTGCGTGTGTTTTTGTATTTCTATGGCTTCTCTGAATATGCGCGGATAGTAACTCACTGTTTTGTCTATTACCTTCGTATCTTCGAAAAGGATCTTGTGGTTGTCCAGCGTTAACGCGTGTTCGGCTATTGCAGATTTTTCAACGTGGCCAAGTCTGCAGCTTCTCTTATGTTCCGCTATGCGAGTTTTTATAGTGCGTTTTGTTGTCCCAATATATACTGCACCACAGGTGCAAGGAACGCGATATATTCCCGGTGTTGCCAAAGGGTCTCTAGTATCCTTGGCCGATCTTAGGCACTCCTGAATCTTTTTGGTTGGTTTGTATATAGTTTTTATGTTACTATTTATTGTTTAAAAACACTGTATCGCAGCACTTAGTGTAACTGCTTACAGAAATCTTCAAAAAGAAAACAAAACTAAAAACGTACGATTTAATTGCGTCAAATTCTTCGTGTAAGCAGCGGCTTAAAACACAAATCGATTAAAAAATAAAAAGTAGCCGAAGTGTTGAAATGACTACGTTTTGCAGCGTAACGCTGCTATAGCAAAAACAAACTCGGCCATATTGTATTGCAGCGATTTTGTGATTGTTTGTAGTGACTTGTGTCCACAGAAAAACAAACTAATAAGATTTGTCATGTATCTTTATTTGCAATAATATTGCTATAGAAATTTTCTTCAATCAAATAGGTTCGTTTAGTTATGATATTATATAATAATAACTAATTAGAAATAGTAATTTTCTACACTGTGTTTTTTTCGTATGGTTGGAACTTGAAATATACGTTGTGCTTACATTTGATTAGAGATGGAAAAAACGGGTCTTTTTAGTAATCTGCATCCTTGCATCTGGATCCCGTATGTGAGCCGGCTCACTGAACCGATTCAAAAAGAGCCGAGTTTTGAATATGTTACTGCAGTCTGCCACTGAGTTACCTAGTTCAGTCAACCATATCACGACCTGTATAGAATCAAGAATGCATGTGATGAATGAGTCATTTGAGCTGACAGATGCATCAAAGCAAGAACTGATACGTAAGTGTAAAATGTTTCACTGAGTTGTGTGGATACGTTGATCTGTCGGCTCAAAAAAAAAGTGAGTCGGCTCTCACGGATCTTCTGTCGGAGTCGGCTCTTTGAACCGGTTCAGATCTGAGTTACACAACTCTACATTTGAGCCAACAATTTCCAAGACAAAAACGATTTTTTCCTTATTTATCTGTCAGAACCTAGAGTTCAAGAATATAAGTGGAGTTGATCTGGAATTTTCCGTTTTAGGTACTTTGGGTAGGTACGTGTAAAATGTGAGACTGGTCATTTATGATCACCAGTTACCACAATATTATGAATGCAATAAAGTGAATGCAATAAACTGTAATAACTAATAATGTTTTATAGACAACGTTATATCATGCATTCTGAATTGCAAATCCGTAAAAATATTGGTTGTTAACCGGCGAATTTATTATTGGTTTTAATAAACAAGAGGTTGAAACTCTTTTCACAGAATGTAAGTGACCTTTTAAAATTTTACAAAAATTCAAACTTTTGTTGAAGTTAACGTAACGTTGGATAACATTAATCAAATATTGCAGTGTTTCTTTGATATTTACAGTAAATATATACCATTAGTTCAGTATTTAGAGCAATTTATTTGGGTGAGTTGTCAGTATGTTATTTTTTTTTGTTTTATTAATGTAAGAACATTACAGAAATTGTCAATATGCGATTTTAATTATATATCTTTCATCTTATTAGGCATAATCGGTATTTGGATATAAAATAAATAAAGTTTTAAAAACACAAGGAATTGTGTTAAGTTTTATCCAATATTTTGTTTTCATATATTCCTGAAAGACACTGAAGTCGTTAATGAAAGACGTATTAGTTCAGTACTTTTTGGTATCTTCACTTCTTTTGCCTATTGTCGTGCGACAAAGGATTAAGAGGAAAATTGCTTCTAACAGAGGATCTATTAGGAATTTTATTTTTTCTGCAATAGTTCACATTTTTTTTTATATGAACGTAATTATTGAGGCAAGAAAATTACTCTATGGATAGGAAGGGATGTGCGAATATTTAAATAACTCTAAGAAACTCCGAACGAAAAAGTATTGCCAACCTATATTACTATAAAAAGTACTCTACAATTTAGCACGATAATTGTAGTCAGGGACTTAATACTTAGTTACTAACAAGTTTAATGGCGTGGCAAAGCAATAGAACAATGTAAAACATATACCCGTACTTCGATTTTTCCATGCATAAAAACAGTGCCATGTATGTAAGTGTTAGTCATTGCCTGTAATTTACGAACTGAACTATAGAGAATTCACATATAATTATTTCAACTGTTGACTATTAATTTGAGACCACTGTTTAAAAGACCACTGCAGGTACTAAAAATATCTATTAGTTGTGCAGTTTTATCGTTGGCGAATAAATGGATGATATGTAAAAAGGTAATCGTATGCTATAATCTCTGCTAAATTTAAACGAATCTGTATAAAACATTTTATCTTTATTGCAGCTAAACATTTTAGCTCATTTGCAGTTTTACAGTGCTTTTTGCAAATACCCGAAAGATAAATAAAATGCATCGTTAGCGTTATTGTTGAATGTTTGGTACGTTTAAATATGCAGTGGCTCTATGTTGAAGCTTTAAGGCTGCTTCGATTGTCCGAAAGATTATAAGTGCTAATAATAATATATTTTTATTTCCATTTGAGGCGTCATTATGATATTAATAAAATTTCCGTTCGGCTTTCTGTCACTGGTGATATTGAGTTCTTGATCGAGATGGAATTTTGTAAGATCTTCTGAAATTATGCGTTCAATATTGCCAGACAACAAATTGAAACTACGCGATCTGCAATCTGTCGAAAAAATGTGCATAGGCCATAGTAGAGATGGGAAAAACGGGTCCTTTTAGTGATCTGCATCTTTGCATCTGGATCCTGTATGTGAGCCGGCTCACTGAACCGGTTCAAAAAGAGCCGAGTTCTGAATATGTTACTGCAGTCTGCCACTGAGTTACCTAGTTCAGTCAATCATATCACGACCTGTATAGAATCAAGAATGCATAGCCAAACATGTGATGCATGAGTCATGTGAGCTGACAGATGCATCAAAGCAAAAACTGATACGTAAGTGTAAAATGTGCTTCTGTGTGTTAAGTGTTTCACTGAGCTATGCGGATCCGTTGATCCGTCGGCTCAAAAAAAAGTGAGTCGACTCTCACGGATCTTCTGTCGGAGTCGGTTCTTTGAACCGTTTCAGATCTGAGTTACCCAATTCTAGGCCATAGCCTATAGTTTCGAACTGGCTTCCTTTTCCCTCAGATGTTCTTCTCTTGGGTGTAGTTTATATGCCATCAACGAATTCTCAGCTCCTACTGAAAAGATCATAGTCGACTAGGAGACAGAAAAATGAACGAAATATCAGAATCTTCCTTTTGAATTTAATGGTAAAATTAATCGTCCTTATTTATAATTGGTGTTCTTGGCGGAGTCGATTTCACTTTGTTGACAATTATAAAAGCTCTCCCGAGATGTCGTATCGAATTATTAGTCCGTTGGATGCAAAAAACTGTACTGCTTGGGTCGCTCTGTGAACTGCGTTACATCTATTTCTTTATTTTTATTCTTTATTTACATATATAGATTACGTCAGCATATGATTAAAAATTATGCACCTAAATGGGTACCAATTTTGATGCGTTATTACACATAACGGGTTTTAAATCGACTGTTATCGTTACGAACCCAAATAATTTAAGACGGACAAAAAACATGCTTCAAACTTTTTTAACGTTAAACTTTGCAAAAAAATATTTTAATAACAGTGACAATTTCACTGATTTTTAAAGCAGTATTTTTTAAGTGAATACCTGTATCGCCAAGTACTGTATGGAAAAAACATGTGACTTCAATTTTCGATAAGGCAACTAACTTAGTATATCCTTCGCTGAATGTGACCAATTTCATTTATATGATTTTTTATGACCATCGAAATTAAAAAAACACGATTTCGATTTTAGTTAGCAGTTAAAGTTTTATGACCATATATTTTGTTTGTGTACCTATAATTGCTGTGCGTATTGTAATACAAGTTTTCGTTTTTTGTGTTTGTGTATAGAAATAGATCTGTCTGATATACTTAAAGAATTTAATATGAGTCATAGCCCATTGGGTTACTAAGATTGGCTAAAAATTATTATTATTATAGAATACATTTTAGCTCGAACTCTGACTGCACAAAAGTCTGCTGGATTTCACCACAAAAATTTTATTAATGAATTTAACAGATAATAATATGATGAAACACATCAGATTCAATTTTTATTTATCATTTTTTATAGTCAGTGTCTTTGAATACGGCTCAATACAGATTATAGAGATATCTATTATATACCACTATCGTCGGCTGCCTTGCAATTTTTTTTTGCATACCTGACAAACCTCATATTGAGCATCCCTTTGGAGAGAGATGCAAAAAAAATTCCAACCAGACGATTATAATTGTGAATAATGGATGTTTCCCCATATTATTAATAAATTTCAAAAAACCCGGGTCGCAGTGCCAAAACCCTGCCGACAATATAGTGTATTTGCTTGTGTAGGGCCGTGTGGTTTTATACTTTTATTATGTGAAATTAAGTTTGTTTTTGGGCAAAATAAAAAATTTAACCCCTTAATACACCCCCTAAAATAACATTTTTTTCTTAATTGTAATATTATTATCAATCTAACGTCTACACCGAATTAAATACACCCTTCAATAAATAAGTCACTATCTGCACACTAGTGTTTTCATTAAATTTGTAAATCCGGTCCTGTCGGGCCGATTTTATTAAAATTGTAGGGAAACTTTTTAATCACTACCAAAGGGTTAAATTTCAATTTTGAAACGATTCGGAGAATTTTTTCGGTATTTTGGGGCCCAAAAACAGTTTTCAACCCCTAAAAACTACCCTTAAAATAGCCCGATTAGGCCCATTTTAAATAGGCTTCTTGCGGTGATGGATTTCAACATGTGGCCCAAATTTCGTTGAAATCAATTAGCTCTTTCGAAAGTTATCGCGCGTACACACATATATATATATATATATATATATATATATATATATATATAAACATTTTTAAAAATGGTGCCAACGTGTTTAGGAGGTTATGAAACGTCGAGAAATTTTGGTCCGACCCCTAGGTCCCGCCATCCGACCGACGCCAATAGTGTATGTTGCCATATGGCAAATACACTAATAAAAATAATAATAATAATAATAGAAAGAAATCGAATTAGTCTGCCACGTATTTGACGTAGGTACCTATTTCATCATATTGTTTGTTAATACAATCTTAGTATCGCTTTCCAGTAGACTTTTATGCGACCAGAGCTGGGATTATTTGATTTAATCAATAAAAAACAATTTCGTTGGAAATAGCCTATTAAATAGTAGGTATGCATAAAAAATGTTTTTTTTTTTTTAATTTTTTTTATATAGATATTAATCGTTCCGTACATGGGCATGTTTTTATTGTCGAAAAAATCTCCGTATTTCGTTTACATAGCGGAAATACTGCCCATTAGAATGTGTTCTTAATTTTAATTTATTATTTTCATCTGGCCAATCATAATTAAACACAGTTTCAAGCAACTTTAGCTAACATTTTTCTCACGTGAATCAATATCTTAAGACACATTTTTACATTTGGTCGATGATTTGGAAAAAAAATATCACATGATTTAAAAATCAAACAAAATAAGTATGTTTGGTATATTAGAGTAGAGTAGATAACTCAGCGAAATTTACTCTGAAAAGTGACGTTGTTTTTATATTTTATTTTGTTTTTATTTTGAAATTGATTTACCTTAAGACACTTATTGTAAAAAACGATGGATAATTCAAAATGTATTTCGTTTAACAATTGTCAAAATCAGACATTTGTTATGTGATCTATTCTACGTGCTCCTGGTCAAGAGATGGGACTGCTAGTGTTCCGATTATTAAAGTCAACTATTATACCCTTTAGGAGCTTTACAGTTACAACGCCGCGAATAATGCTATTACGAACTCTTATCGTCATCGATTTTCAGAACATGCGCTTTTTTTTTTTTTTTTTTTTTCTGTCGAGATCAGTCTGCTTTCTCGCTATCCTCAGGGCCATCTTTCCCTCTGGGCACGTGCCCAGGGCCCCGCGGTCTTTGGGACCCCCTAGTTCTTGCCAGATCAACATTCTATAACTGATACTGTCGACAAATATCATATATCGATAAATAATAATGTTTTTGTTAATTATTGATTTGCTTAGTAGTTAATCTTTTTTTTAAGAAAAAATAGTTTTTCGTAATAGTCATAGGGGCCCCATTATCCTAAAGTGCCCAAGGCCTCCAATAGGTTAAAGACGGCCCTGTCTATCCTCCATGATTTCACTCATCGCTAAACTGCAGTCTACAGGATGATTTTTCTTTTCAATCTTTATATTCTATTGGACAGAAGTTTTAATACGTTTACATATTACACAAACATAATACATGTTTAGTTCCAATTTCTTCGGTGCATGTTGAGTTTGGCGTGACCTTACAAGTTATAACGTACTTCAAAAAACTTGATCAATTTGTATGATAATTAGTACTGCTGATTATACGATCTCTTTGATCCGGATTGCGAATTAAACTATTGGAAGTACATTTTAATTTATTTTATAACTGTGATGTGATTAAGGAGGAATGTTCTGCATTGTAAATAGTGTTACACAATTTCCGGGTGGGTTGTTAATGAATAATGGGTAAGTTTATGTTGAACTGTTGCGTGTAGCTACTAATTAATTACCACGTCTATAATAATTTAATTAATGTTTGTATATATCGGTAGTTTGTGATTAGTTACAAATTTTCTTTTTTTACATTGTTTTTCCTGTTTTCCTCCCTATAATTTGTAGTCATATCTGCGATCAGCGTTGCCAGACGTCCCGATTTTTAAATCAAAATTAAATGTCCCGCGCGAGACAGGCTCAGTCCCGCTTTTCGGGGATAACTCGACCGTGCATAGATAATTATTCTCTTATTGTAAGTTGCAATTTGTAACACTCACTCCTCAGACTATTGTTTGAAACGCCATATTTTTCTAATGAATAAAACTTTTTTGATTTTGATTTCTGTTTTTTTTATTTTTTTTATTCTCAAGACGAATAAGAGTCAACTATTTAACAATAGGGTAAATCTGATTTAAAATATCATATTTTTATTAAAATACATTTTCTATGGCTATTTTTGCTATCTATTGTCTCGTAAACGTAATTTGAAGTCAAATAAAAAGATAAATATTTAAAAACTTCTGATTATATACGTTTTTTTACTATGTCCCGCTTTTTTCACTCAAAAAGTTCCAAAATCTCGACTTGGCAAAAAAAAAAATGTGGCAATGCTGTCTGCGATATAAACATGTAATGAAGAATTAATTCTTTTTTTAAAGGGTTGGCGCCAATTCATATTTTCATTTTAGTATTTATTATTATATTGTTTTATTTTGCAGTAATATACTGTTTCACTGAATAGTTTTCGGAGCATATTGTATTTGTTATATTAGACGTCTCCGACTAAAATTCCTCGTAACTGAAACAGTGAATGAAAAGGCTTTATGGGAAGCCAATGGAATTGACCAGTCATCATTTACAATTGATATATTAATGCTTTCAACTGCGACATTTATTGGTTGGCGTAAGCAGGGGCATTTTGCTTTCGGTCATGAATCAAAGAGAAAACTTATAATTGAGTTGTATTTCTCTCCTGCTATTGTCGTGTAAACGTAGCTTTACGCTATGAACGTGTAAAGTTTGGTTCACCGATTCATATATCAAAGGGAACCCATAACTTAGTTTTAATGTGAAAACCTTTCGGCTAAGTAAAGATACATTTACCTGTCCCTAAACACTTTACTAATTGATTTTAGAAAACATCCCGGCCCATTTAATTATGCAACGTGTAAAGGGTAAAGGTCCATAAATATTCGGGCCGTTTACGACTATTTGTGCCTATAATATCTACATCTCGTTTACGAATAGATTGTAATACAGTCAAAGCCCTCTAAGTGCACAGCTCGGAACCGAGGCCCATCCTTTAAGTGCACACTTCCCCTACGATCTTTTTCATCCCCACTCTTCTAACTCCTATAGCTATCTTTATTCAATCAGATGCTATAAGCAATATCTCTAAAGCCCTCTAAGTGCACAGCTCGGAACCGAGCCCATCCTTTAAGTGCACACTTCCCCTACGATCTTTTTCATCCCCACTCTTCTAACTCCTATAGCTATCTTTATTCAATCAGATGCTATAAGCAATATCTCTAAAGCCCTCTAAGTGCACAGCTCGGAACCGAGGTCCATCCTTTAAGTGCACACTTCCCCTACGATCTTTTTCATCCCCACTCTTCTAACTCCTATAGCTATCTTTATTCAATCAGATGCTATAAACAATATCTCTAAAACTCTATGAATATGATGGAAATGGAAAGTTTGAAAATAGCGCGCTTACGGTCGCACGTGATTGGTCGCAGATTATTCGAAGTGGGGGCTGGGGAACGTGCACTTAGAGGGCGAGTTCGTGTGCAGTAAGAGAGCGTGTGCATTTAGAGAGCGTGCACTTAGAGGGCTTTGACTGTAATTATTGCCAAAAATCCCATACTGTATTGGCATTCTCACAAGAGCACGAAACAAATTTGTAGTCTTTTATGACAATCCGACACCATTTTGTTCAGAATGTTTACGGATTTGTTCCATAAAATTTTTCTTAAAATTGATTCAGTTGTTTTTAACTGACTGCAAAGAAGGAGATTTTATTATACAGTTTCAACTCTTTATAACGAAACTCAAGGGACCGAGCATTTTTTATCGTTATAGAGAGTTACCGTTATATAGAGTGAAGAAAGAAAAACAACCAAATTAACAATAATCTTTAATATGTATGTTTTTGATAAAATTAATACATAGTCAGTTAACTTTGCCTGACGTTTTTTGCTTTGCCAGTACTTGTTTAGTCGGCGTCTTTTGTAACCTGATAAGATAACATAAACAATAACACCGACAATGACGATTTTCCGTGTCTGAATATGAACACATTTCTTCGTTATAGAGAATGGCTGCTGCGCTATAAAGAGTGTATCAATGTATGGGTTTTAAGGTAAACCAACCAAATTGTGATCTTTTCTATGTAATAGAGAGTTTATCGTTATAAAGAATAATGTTATAAAGAGACACTGTATACACATATGTTTTCTACCTATTTTCAGCATTTGTAAACAGATTTTGATGAGTTTTTTTTTTTAATGAGACATACTTTTAGGATACTCTCACATAAATATATTACTTAGTATGGTTCAGTAGATTTTTTTAAGTTTAGTAATCAAATACTAAGGATGAAGCCGGTTGATAACGTGCAAACTACATATTGCAAAACCACTTAAAATTAAGAAATTTAAAAAAAATTGAACTTTCTTCAAAAAAGGTACTAAAAAGCGTATAATAATAAGTATTGAGATCGACAACAATTTAAGGAAAAGTGATTCCTAGCAATTAAATTGGCGTCGACCTCAAAACCTTATTATTCTACGCTTTTTAAAGTTTTTTTTTTTGAAAGAGGCTCAATTTTTTTAGTTTTTTTTTCTAGTTTGTTTATGTATATATAATACGTAAATTTTGATTTTGGGTTATAATTTATGGAATTTTAAAAATGTCAAGGCTGTAAAATTATTTATTATGCTCCCGTAATTGAATATGTGATTGATTTAATTTATTATGCGTACAAAAAATTCGTAACAGTATGACCCTGTCAATTGATTGAAAAATTATTATACAATTTTAATATTTAATTATAGTTTTGTTATTTATAACCGTATACCATTTTAACGTAATTTAATCGTTATTTCTTTTCTTTTCCAGGTGAGTTGTCTCTTTCTTTTTCTATGCAGCCAAAATGTCGATATTAAGGTAAAAATATCCCTCGTATACTTTTTTTTGGGTTGTTTGTTGTACCTATACTAATTTTTCAAAATGAAAATATTCAGGAAGTTCAATTGAATTGATCTCACATAAAACTTTTTTGGTAAATAAAATGTTAAAATAATAATTGGTATTTTTATCCTGATTTAAAAAAAAAAATATTATTATAAAATGGTCACATCATGACATACAACCATTTCATGAATTGGCCAGCCACATCATGAAATGATCAATTCTAAGATCTGGCTACGACATCGATATGAATATGAATATTTATTTGTAAAAGAGACTTACAGAGAGTCTATTACATTGTCAAGTAAAATAGTTACAAGTCATTCAGACTATAGCAGTTTTTTCCTAATAAAAATTTTATTAATGCGCACGCAAATTTGTTGTGATCTTTTATATTCATTAAATCATTCGGGATCATATTGTGCACTCGTATTATGGCGTTAGTGATACCACGATTTATAACAGTTAGTGAGCTGTTATTTATTTTCAATTTTTCCTTATTTCTTGTGTCATATTTATGGTTATAGATATTATTTCCAAAAAATTCCGGATTGCCTTTAAAGAACTTACTGCATTCCAATATGTATAGATCATAGATAGTTAATAATTTTAATTTTTGAAAGAGGGGCTTGCAGTGTTCTCGTGTTGTAACTCCCGCCATTGAACGAATGCATCTTTTTTGAAGTGTTTTTACGTATATTAGGTTGACTATTTAGAAACGCGTTATAGTCACTAATAGATGGTTTATATTTCGAACTTTGGCTGGTGTTGAACAGAAGCAACACGGGGCGGTATGTGTCTGTGGTTTAGCTGAGAACGCGACCTCCCTGTGGGAGTTGTACGCTACACACACAGTACATACGCTCTAGGACTCCGGTGACTCCCCGTGCACACCCAAGTCTTGCATTTGAACAGATAACTAATATCTGTGTACATGCCGATATAGTAGGACCCCTAGAAATGCCGATTCGTACGTTCCTCAATCAATATTGGCTATAAAATTGGTGTGTACGGGACAATTTTTAATCAGACCGATAAATTTAGATTAAATAAAAAAATAAGCAAAAATAATTGGTTGAGTTACATTTCCAGTCGGCTAATTTAAGCCATAAACAAGATATTTATACAGTTAACAGTAAAATAAATGTTGATTCATAATAGCCGTTTAACTAATATAAACGTGTGTTAGTTTATAATAATATACTGCGGCCAACTATTTATTTTAATGGTCAATTATTATATCCGCGCTGACTTTACATCAAACATCATAAAATTTGCATAAAATCGGCCAGCTATGACAGATCTTGCAAAAAATCCTATGAGCCGTGTTTTAATATTTGTCTTTAAATTTTTGAATAGCTGTTGCACTGAGTTGATTTTAAATTTGATACACGTCCTCAAAAAAATATTTACAATGTAAACTCCAAGTTCGTCAGTGCGACGCAAATAATTGATATCTGGTTTCAAGACTAGTTAGAAGAAAATCAATCGAACGAATTCATTGATGACGAAAAATAAAATCATTGTTTCATAAAGCATTTATTTTTGTGTCGTCGTTCGATCAGTTCGTTCTATTAATTTTATTCTTACTACACTCTCGAAACTTGATATCAGTTATTTTTGTTGCTCTCTATGAACTTCAAGTTTACATTGTAAATATTTTTTGAAGATATCACTTATTTTTGTTTTATTGACATTTGTATATTTCTTTAAATAATAATTGCCAGATTTTGCGAAATATATTTTTTTTTATATATATATTTAGTACTATAATGATGAAGATAATTAATATGCAAATTTTACATTTTCGTAACACAGTAACGCCATCTTTCGATGTAAAAATGAAAACCCAAAATGTATTTATATGACTTTTTAATACATCGTCTGTCTCACGAATTCGGCGATCTATCGATCGCTTTGGTAGGCCTCAGATTAAAGGTTCGGTTGTTTTTATTCGATTTCTGTTGCTATGGGCATTGGCTAGTAATCAGCCATTATTTCTGTTGCGGCTCTTAATACATGACATCTGATATTCTGTTATTGTTTGCATGGAAAATGTTGTGTTTATGAAAATTAAATGAAAGTTAATACACTTTCAAAGTTTGAATGTCAAACATCTTTTTCGTAATCCTTATTAATTTTTTTTTCTAGTGATTTGTAACCTGTTATTTATTTTACTAAAGTACATATGTTTAAGCCGATTTAGCGTTGTCAATCAACTGTTATTCATAAATTAGGTACCTATTGGTATGCGTTAATTGCAAAATACACTTTACAGTATTTGAAATTCGTAACCCACTTATTTATTTATAATAATATTATGTTAAACACAAATCCTACTGCACTATTATGAACAAGGCTGTTGATACATTTGTACTATATATGCAAATAGTTAACAATGGCATATGTAGTGGCCCACTCGAAATATACACCCAGTATATAGATCCATAAACGGGAGCTGTGTAGGTTTAGGATATGCAAGGAATGCGACTCATGTACCATAAGGCTTTGTGATTGACTTCCTACAGCAGAGGTGCCCAAACTTAGAGACGCGCCCCAAAAGGGGGGCAAAGAACGATCCCAAACTTCATAAAATTCATTAAAAATTTTTCTTTATGTGCTTTAAAATCACTTTACGGACAGTTTTTTATAATTTTTATAATTGAAAGACATTTTGATCATTCAAAATTATTATTTTTTGTGCTAATGTAGGTATTTCATACAACGCCAACAGTATGTGCTCTATTGACATTTTGCTGTTATGTCTAAGTTAATTTTACAAGAAATTAATTCAAATGCTAGCTTGTTAAAAAACAGAGATTCTGTTCTATAACCATTTTTAAATTGTACCTACGTACGTTCGAGCTGTACAGGTTGCAATTTCAGACGGATCGCCATTGTTAATTCCCTCTGTCTCTGTTTACTATAAAGTAGAACCCTAATGAAAGTCATTAAAACGCGGTCAGTAGTTTAATTGTTATAAATATTTTTTTTCTTTAAATATTTTAATTCAATTCTACGCTTTTAGAACTACTCGAATAGGGATGTTGACTGGATTCAAATAAGAACATAATTTTAACGAAAAGTAGTAGTTTCTATGATAGAAATACTAAAAAGCACTATATTTTTCCTTATTTTTAAGGAATTTAATTAATATTTAATATCTGAAGAGTCTGTATTCTCAACAGATGCTTTCGGAGTTCAGAACCAGTTGATATGTCATTTTATCTATATAGGCTTTGAGATATATGACTAATAAAACTCTTTTGAAAAAAAGAATCCTATAATTGACTCCTAGTAGTTCTTACTTTTGACCTAATTGTACGAATTTTGTTTAAAGAGCCATCGTTATCCCTTATATATATATATATATTTTTTTTTTTTTTAATTAAAAAAAAACCCGGGTCGCAGTGCCAAAACCCTGCCGACAATATAGTGTATTTGATAATAGAGGCAGTGTGGCTTTATTATGCGAACTTAAGTTGGTTTTTGGGAAAATAAAAAATTTTACTCCTTAATACCCCCCTTAAAATAACATTTTTTTTTCTTAATTGCAATATTATTATCAATCGAACCTCTATACCAAATTATATACAACTTTCAGTAAATAATTCACTATCTGCAAAGTCCTGTCGGGCCGATTTTTTTAAAATTTTAGGGACATTTTTTAATTACTACTAGAAGGTTAAATGTCAATTTTGAAACGATTCGGAGAATTTTTTCGGTATTTTGGGGCCCAAAAACGTTTTTCAACCCCTAAAAAGTACCCTTAAAATAGTCCGATTACGCCCATTTTAAATAGGCTTCTTGCGGTGATGGATTTCAATACGTGGGCCAAATTTCGTTAAAATCAATTAACTCTTTCGAAAGTTATTGCCCGCACACATATATATATATATATATATATATATATATATATATATATATACGCATATATATATATATATATATATATATATATATATATATATAAATATATATATACATATATATATAAACATTTTTAAAAATGGTGGCAAAGTGTTTAGGAGGTTATGAAACGTCGAGAAATTTTGGTCCGACCCCTAGGTCCCGCCATCCGACCGACGCCAATAGTGTATGTTGCCTTATGGCAAATACACTAAAAAACAGTGTGCAGCAACTAGGGCTATTTACACTGTACTAATAAATATAAAGAGTATGGTAATATATGCGGTAAGTAAATAAGTCATATAATAATTGGTTACATGTCAGTATATAACATGACAGTTGGATATAAAATTTTACTTTATAGAATAAAAATTTAAGAGAATTCAGTAAATATAAAATGTTTTATTTCGCATACATAAGAACAACGCATTTTAAATTGACAACACCTGACGTGAGGTGAACCACACATTTAACATAGTGTTAAGTCTTTATCTTAACATCTTAACTCAAGAGTTCAGTTGAAAGTGAAACTTTAATTATAACTTACATGGCCGACTCAGGAATGTGCACTATAACACATGTTACACAATAATATACATAGATATACGTAGAATGCTTACCTGAACACCAGTTATCTTGCACCTTAATGAATACACATTATGTGTACTAGACACTTGTGTGATACACTTCGATTCCAGTGACGTGCGGTAACATGCAACTTCATCCCGTTTTGTCTATTACAAACCCCAAGTTCTGATTTTGGTCGATGTGTCAAATAACAAGTGGCTTGCTAGTTATGGATATTAATAATTAAAAGTCAACCGAGCTGGGTAGAGTAATGGTGACAGCACCAGACTCGCATTCGGGAGGTCCGGGTTCGAATCCCGGCGGGGGCAAATGTGGCTGGGACTTTTTCCTACTGCCTCTCGCCGAGAAACGGTAATTCCTGTACCGGCCATCTTGATTGAGGTTTTCCATGGTTTCCCTCAATTAATTCCAGATAAATATCGAGACCATGGCCGATTACCTATCAAACTCCTAGTTCAAAAATTACCTACCTTATCCTAATTTCCTATAATTCCTTCATTCGCGCCCATTGCTATTACATAAGTTGAAGTTGTAAAAAATGTAGAAAATAACGGGAAGTGGTAGATGAAAAATAGTAATGGTGCGAATGGCGTCTGTTATGACATAAAGTCGAGAAACGGACGTTAAACGCATTATTATTATTATTATTATATAACAAATTAAGAGATGATGTATGTTCGCTCACATCAACTTAAAATGTCATTACCTGGATTTTAGTGCAGTAAAAATCTAAAAGTCATACATAATTAATGGAAGGTAGCCAGTTTGATCGCCTGTGTTTGTAACTGTGATTATAACCTCATCGCCGTTAATCATTTGACATTCAATTCAAGCCTTTTTTTCGATCATTTTTTAAGCGAAAGGACATCGGACTTGACATTTGTGTCAAAATCTTGGAGTTGATACGTTGCGTTGCACGCCATTGATGCTTGATAAAATATTCATTTTATAATCCATTATTATAATTTATTTTATAGTAAAATACATACATATACTTACCTACCCAACTATATTAAAATAACATACGTTCCATTGTGTGAAGTCTTTTATTATTTTGATGACTGACATATTAATATTTTTTGTGTGAAATAGCTGACCCAGTTGTTGGCAATGACAGCCGATCCTTTAACCGATTAAAACATTATTATACTATTTTTGGTTGGCTTTTGTGCTTGTGTTGTTGTGTGATCGATTTTTAAATATTAAACCGGTTATTTTCGATTCACTAATTGTTACAAATTGAAGTGTGCTATTAATCATAAATTACATTAAGTTTTTCAATACGGAAATATATCAGCTCCTTAAATAGCAATTGCGTCTTTTTAATTAGATTTAAAATTCTCCGTTTTTAATTTGACCTGCCCACTTTTTGCATATTATGTGGTATTATCTACACTAATATTATAAAGAGAAAGATTTGATTGTTTGTTTGTTCCGGATAAACTCAAAAACTACTCAACCGATTTTAAAAATTCTTTCACTCTCTATTATTAGCGAGGATTCCACTACACTTATCGCTGCTGAGTTCAACACATTACTGTTGTTAATATCGAGTGGAGCACAGCTCCACTAGGTAAAATAGAAATACGGTAGAGCCAAAGACTCCACTGCTGTTGTCGCTGTTGAGTTTCGTTTCAATCGCATGCGAAGCCGCGGATAGCGGGTATATGATATACTTTAATGATTGATATAAATTAGGGTTATCGGTTTCTTTTCAATTGCAATATTATGTATGTTTAAGAATAGCTTTTTACAAGATACATTATTTTTGATTTTTTAACATTTCGCATATTATTAATGCTTATTTCAGCTACAGAACTCACATATTATCCATTATACGATTAGATTTTAAAATTCTAATACTTGCTTATTAAAATTGATTTTTAAACCGAACTGGGTAGAGTAGTGGTGACAGCACTAGACTCGCATTCGGGAGGTACGGGTTCATATCCCGGCGGGGGCAGATGTGGCTGGGACCTTTTCCTACTGCGTCTCGCCGAGAAACGGTAAATTTTGTACCGGCCATCTTGATTGAGGTTCTCCATGGTTTCCCTCAATTAATTCCAGATAAATATCGAGATGGTTCCTTATTTGAGGCCATGGCCGATTACTTATCAAACTCCTAGTTCAAAAAATTACCTAGTAATTTCAAAGGAGTTGCCGTCTCTTAAATGGAAATCGAAAGCAGATAACAATAGCTCGTACACTATTAGGTGTTAATGAATCATAATTATGTGATATATCCGGTTGGCGTTAATTGAGACTATAGTTTGGTGACACTTGTTTAGGTAGTGAACATATGTGAAAGATAAGGATGCGTGTGCATATGTTATGTGAAAGAAAGAGAGAGAATCCAGTAGGTATAAGAGAAGCAGGGGGCTGGGTTACAGTCTGTTACGGCAACAATAATAATAACAATAATTATAATATTACAGTGTTTGGAATGTGTCCCAGATCTTTTAATGATCATTTCGAGAGTTGCTGGTGTTTGTGTAGGAGTCGTTATGTTGGTTGAGTATAATGAGTACAGGTTATCACCGCGATAGGAAGCTATACAGTTATGCCGTATGCTTCGCTTGGGTCGTGTTGTTTGTGCTGTCAAGTTTTTAGGGTGAGGTTAACTTCCTATCCTATAGATATCGTGTGATGAAGATCAATATTTAACCTTGGAATATAGACATTGATCCGGAACAAAGTCGAAAATTTGTAGAGAGCATTAGAGACTACTGTGTTCTGAACAGTGTTGCCAGATTTTTTTTTGCCAAGTCGGGATTTTGGAACTTTTTGAGTGAAAAAAGCGGGATTCTTTCGTCGAAAGTGGGAAATAGTAAAAAAACGTATATAATCAGAAGTTTTTAAATATTTATCTTTTTATTTGAGTTCAAATTACGTTTACGTGACAATAGATAGCAAAAATAGCCATAGAAAATGTATTTTAATAAAAATATGATATTTTAAATCAGATTTACTCTATCGCTAAATCGTTGAGTTTTATTCGTCTTCTGAATAAAAAAATTTAAAAAAACAGAAATCAAAATCAAAAAAGTTTTATTCATTAGAAAAATATGGCGTTTCAAACAATAGTCTGAGGAGTGAGTGTTACAAATTGCAACTTACAATAAGAGAATAATTATTTACGCACGGTCGAGTTATCCCCGAAAAGCGGGACTGAGCCTGTCCCGTGCGGGACATTTAATTTTGATTTAAAAATCGGGACGTCTGGCAACGCTGTCCCTAAGCGACTTAATCGAAAAATCGTGCGAATAAAGTGGCATGTGTGCGTTTGCCCTAAAAAAGATAGATTTGGTTTTAGCATCCGAAATACATTAATTTAAAAGGATTTGTAATTTTGTGAAATTTTGTATATGAAATTTTTATAGGGGTGTAAATAAATATTCACAGTTTTCCCTGGCGAGTTTTAACGAGAAACTACCTCTAGTGAGAGCCCCCCCACTATGTTTACACATCTAGTTAATCAGACGATAAAAGTGATCAATTTGTCTCCGAGCTTGATGATGCATTAAAAAAACGTGAAGTGTCGAAGTTACCACGAATGCCAAACCAGCTTCGGTTTTCATCAATGTTTGAAAAGTCGCAGATATTTCTGCCATAAAATTTTTATTAGCAGTTTGACTTTTCACAATTACGGGATATGTTTTTTATAGTTTCAACTTTAAAAGCTTTAATTTTAAAAAGATTTATTTTATACCTATTGATCTATAGATCAACAAACTTCCAATTATAAAATAAGATTAGATTCCAACAAATACAAGGAAATAAGGTTATTTTAAAATAAACCGTTGTATTTCATTAATATTTTGATTGCTACGGTTTTAGCAGCCTACTTCTAGTGCATTGCCTACGTTGTTTGTTTTTGCTCGTATAAATTTTATGTTGCATGCACCGCTTCATTAGGCGTGGCTAACAAACATTACAATATTTTATATCGACAACATTCTCATAAAGCTAGTTCTATTAAAGTTTAGTTTATTAGGTTTTGAAGTCTTTGTATTTTAGTAGTTTCTTCGTAAGTGCAGATAAATATTACTACAATCTTTTGACATAGTATAAGAGATTTTAAACATTGTGGCATACAATTTCCTAAATAAAATTAAATCATAATACGTTCTGTTTTGTTTTCTTCTGTATCCACTAGCGGCACAGCCCGGCTTCGCCCGGGTGTAAATGTAATATATAGGATATAAAAGACGAGAATCATTATCATTAAATTCTCAACGTGTATTAAATTGCGCGAATTCAATCGCTTTTATTTGTGAATGTTCAAAAATCGAAGAAAAATCTTATTTCCCAAAAAGAAATTTAAAAAATTCTGTTGATCCGATCGCTCCCAAAATTCAGAAAATCACCCGCTGGGCTAATCTAAAGATTGTCTGAAAATTTCATCAAAAATGGTCTACCCGTTTAGAGTCCATAGGTTACATATACATCGTCTTTTATCTATGTAGATTATTAAAATGTAAAAAGTGGTTATTGTGACATAACGATAATAGTTAGACATATAGTATCGCGAAGTTTGTTGTAGTTATTGATATGTTCTTTAATATTGTAGGACATACTTTTGTTCTATCATCAATAGTTTCCGCAGCGCATGCGACGAAAGATGTTTTATGGCATTTTTTTTACACCTTGGGTTACGTTACTAAAGTTTTAGTAAGGATCCCTAATATTTTCTAGCAATAAATATAGCCTATGTTACTCAGGGTGAATGCAGCTTTCTAATGGTGAAAGAATTTTTTAAATCGGCACAGTAGTTTTTGAGTTTATTCATTACAAACACACACACACACACACAAATACAAATCTTTCCTCTTTATAATATTAGTGTAGATTAAGCTGAAGTGTGGTTTACAGACGTAGATTGATGATCCAAACACAAGAATCGTAAGATTTTTGGTAAAATCATTTGTTGATCTGTCGGACATTTTCAAAAAAAGATGAAAATCTGCTATTTCGTCGCAGGTACTGCAAAAAATACTACATATATAAGTCGTGCGTGATTATTTTACGACTTGCGTGACGTTAAAACTCGATGGCTGTTCGATTTACTACAATGTCACATTGCGTAATAAAATAATAATTCACCCAGTAGATACATAACCTACTATTTTTGGCATATTTCAGTTTTATTAGCTGTGAGTTCAAGACGTTTTGAATTTTTTACGCGATGCAAATCGAAAGACTAAATTTTAGACTAGTAAGTATTTTCATTATTCAAAACGCGATCGAAATGGGTAATTAAACATCAATAAAAATGTGACGGTAGGAATCAGATCATAAAGTGGGTGATTTGACTGGATTAAAGTGGCCAGGCTTATAGGCGGTTGGCCATGTCTTATCCAGAATGTTACAAGGTACGCTTAAGATTAATTACATCGGCGTTCATCTGTAGAGAACGCACTGGTGATTGTAATTGCTGTCTCGGTACTCGGTAAGGTACAAAGATAGACGCGCTGAGAACGTGTAATCTGTGTAGTAATAGGGCTGCACTACTCCCATCTTATCAGAACTTTGTGATCTGTGTAATAAACGGAAGCGGTCTAATGCATACTCTGGAAAACTAAGTTGATCATGTCCTTTGATTGTGAGCATATAGCTATACTCAATTATAATAGAATTATAATAGAATATAATCGATTGTTAGTTCAGGCATTAAAGCTAAAAAAATGGTGTTACCTGGAAAATTCTAAATCAGTGTTGATATTTTGTATTTTTTTTCGGAGTGCTGAAAATGAATCCGAGGTTTGCTACCTTGAATTTTTGCCAAAAATCCTTTTTTTTATATGTATTAATATAAAAACTTGGAAAGTTTTAAGCAAATTTAAAAAAAAACATTTTACTAGAAAATTTTAGAAAAGGTTTAATGATGTATATTTGGATGAACTTTTTTAAATGATACCTACAATTTGTTGGTAGATTATTATCTTACCAAATCGAGAACTTTCGATTGCGAAAAAAATCAGGATTTAGACACAAAAGAAAATTATACATAAAAAATAATTAATGACTTCAAAATTGTTATTTACTATTAATGAATTTAATAATTAATATTTAACGGTGCATTGGCACCTACCTAGGTATTAGTTCTTTTGTACTTGGCAAAAAAATTCACCTGTTAGAGACTTTCTTTCTCCTTATGTGTTAAAAAATCTTTTTAAAAAATCGTAAAAATATCTGTCATGCGTAGGGTTGCCAGGACGCCAAACCTAAAAGCCGAACAGACCAGCCAGTTTGGCCGGACATTTGGGTAAAAAAGCCGGACACCCTACATTAGTGAGGATTTTTTTCTCAGTATTAATAGGTTCGACAAAAAAAAATTATGTTGAATCAAGAAATATCCCTTCTCTATGGAATCAAGCTTCAAAATTTGAACACTACTGACAGCTAACTGACAGAGCGGATTGCGGGAGCGACTGACAGTCGACTCGCTTGCGATCGGCCTCGCTCGTTTGCGAAATGTAAAAAAACATAAAAAGCCGGACGCCTATAACTATGTCCTGCTTTATCCGGACGTCTGGCAACCCTAGTCATGCGGGACTTTCAATTTTAGCAAAAAAATAATAATCGGGATTTCCGCGAAAATTGGGACATCTGCTGGGACAACGCTGATTTTTACTGAGAATTATTAGTTTCTTCTTCAACGATCGAACGTGATTTTGTAAGAAAAAGATCGTTTTGTGACTTGGTGATAGTCGACATCATCTTACCCAACCCTGCTACTGTAAGTACACTTATGTACGATGACTGCGATAGGGCTTCGGGCGATGCTCAGATCACGTTCAGTAAATTAACAGAGCGCAGATATTCAAGGACTGTTTTTGCAATGACAACTAGAACATACCTGTAAAAACGTTATACTATATATGTATGCTTAAGTACGTAAAATATATAAATAATCATGATGCATTCAAATCTAGAGTACGTAATACAAATTGCTATATTCTGTATATCTATTTATGTATTGTCATTTGAAATTTTTGTCGAAGAAAAAAAGGTTTAATTGAGACCAGGTTTTTATTTATTTTTGTTATTAATGCATAAAAAATATAAAAAGGATAGTTCCTCTCAGTTACGCAAAATCAACTGTGAGACACAAGGAAACTAAAAGGGGAATGTAATGTTAAAAAGGAACTATTGATTTTTTTTCTTTTTTGTCCTTGGTAATTAATATAAAAATGATTTGTCGGGAAAAAGGACTTTTTAAGTAAACAAAAACTACTTTTTTAACTTGTTCGAGAGAGGCATATTAAATGATTACATAAAATTGTACCGAGATGTCTGGCATTTTGTATAACTCAAAGACGGGAGAATTCATTTCTAAAGTTGTTATCTATTTGTATTGGGATCATTCGAAAACTATTAGAGTGATTTTAATGAAATTTGGCATACTATTCGTTGGTAATCAGATTGAAAGTATAAAGTACTTTTTACTTGGGTACTTTCAATTTAATTGATAGTTTTTTGGTAAGTTAACGCAAGCAAATCCCTACGGGCCAAGTCGATGTACACGCGAGTTGAGCTGCGTGCCGAAAATAGTGTCACATAACGGCGTGAAATTTTGTTATACTAAAATTTAAAATTGTAATTATAGGCAAGAGTAAAATATTAATTTATATTTACATTTCACGATATCACTGAAATTAATATCAAAAAAATTCAGTTATAATTATATTACTCATTGCTCTTGCGTGGATCGAAAAAAGACAAGAAAATTATTAGTAATTATTTTATGTGGACAACCTAATAATTAAACTGTTTTGTAATTTTGTTTGGCTTAATATCGCATTTGCTAACATATTTTGTACTTATCTGTTATGAAATCATGATTTTTTTTAATATTCAATTTTTTTATTTTTTGAAGTTATAACTAATAATACCTTAACAGTTTTAATTTTATTTTGATTTTTTTTGTAGTAAATATTTTTTTAATGAGCAAACGGTGGAAGTATATTGTCAACTATTAAATTAGTAACTGGCCATTTCCTGTTATCAATTACGTAATATTTGTAAAAAGTTCCAGACAAATAATTTAATTATTAATTAATAATTTAATTTGAGTTGTTTGAATATAAATAGACTTACATTTTTTCTATGTTATTGTGTATATTTGTGGTTTTATTTTATCTACAAACTGTTGTTAGTCCAGTCATATAGGCATTTCACCTCGGAATCTAACGGAATAAGCTGAATTTTTGTACAAGCCTTCATTTTGGCATTACAAATGTTGTCTCAAAAGTCACATATGCCAACGTGTGAGCGTCCTTAGATATTCAAGGTCAAAGGTCGCAAAAATCAGTTTTTTGAGAATATCTCGTTTTCTGTGCCTCCTATCGTCTTTACATTTATTATAAAAGTTGTAGAGAATAGAGTTCTCTACAAATTTTATTTGAAACTTTTTTTTATACGTCGAACCGTTTTTGAGATAGAGGGCGCTGAGTGTGAAGCGCTCAGCCATACGTACCTTAGCGCAAGGTCAATCGTGAATTCCAATCTATTATACCGTTTTTTTTACTTGATTATTTATTAAATATTACTTAAATAACAATTTAATACCTTCTACTTATACATATTTATTTTCCATTTAAATCAAATAGTCATTAAAAATGACTTACCTTTGACTTACAAATAATCAAATAATGAAGTCAAGCATTGAAATATATTCTATCTTAATATCTATTTTAATATCTTAAAAGAAAGTATTGTCTATAATAAATCTATTCAGCTTACCATGTGGTATGGTAAGCTGAATAGATTTATTATAGACAATACTTTCTTTTAAGTTAATGTCTATTAAAGGTTCATTGATATTTATCGGCTTTTTTAAAAATTAGAAATTTGTAATGTTTTGATTATAGTAATACTGATCCTGGCTCTTGAGCATGACGTGTTTCCTTAACGCTGTACTTTTTTTTTGTATAATATTTTATACTCTGACAAACAGAAAATGACAAGTCTGTCTAGTTTGCGTTGGGTCCAAAAAACAATTGCCAAAAGTCCACATTGAGGCTAAGTTGACACACATTTAATAAAAACCCTGAATTTTTTAGCACTTTTTTACATAAAAACTTTAGTCGCTTCGGAAATACTTAGCGTCAACGTGGACTAATGGCATTTTAAATAGACTTGGGTAACTCAGATCTGAACCGGTTCAAAGAGCCGACTCCGACAGAAGATCCGTGAGAGCCGACTCACTTTTTTTTTGAGCCGACGGATCAACGGATCCGCATGACTCAGTGAAACACTTAACACACAGAAGCACATTTTACACTTACGTATCAGTTCTTGCTTTGATGCATCTGTCAGCTCAAATGACTCATGCATCACATGTTTGGCTATGCATTCTTGATTCTATACAGGTCGTGATATGATTGACTGAACTAGGTAACTCAGTGGCAGACTGCAGTAACATATTCAGAACTCGGCTCTTTTTGAACCGGTTCAGTGAGCCGGCTCACATACGGGATCCAGATGCAAAGATGCAGATCACTAAAAGACCCGTTTTTCCCATCTCTAATTTTAAACATATTTTAAAGCAATTTTTTTGGAGAGAATATTTAAACTTCCAAATAAAATTATGTTAACATGTTTTGAAGACCAGAAAATACTTTGTAATGAACGAGTAAGTAAATTTTATTTCTGTAATCATGTAATACGTAGTATAAACAAAATATCACGGTTTGTCGAACGGTGTTCATGCAGATGGACCGTCGCCGGCCAAACTGTATTAGCTTTGCCCACTTCCAAACTGGCGATCTAGATCGCTGATTAGAATCTGTATTTACCGGACGACGTTTCTGCAGACATTTTTTTATTAAACGATTTATAACAGTCTAGTGATTGGCTACTTGTTTGTTTTCTCTGACATGAATAAAGGAAACAATTATATTTAAAAAAAGTAAAAAAATGTACTCACGAGTTAATGAGATTACGTGGGCATGCGCGGTAGCAAAGGAAAGTTTTATAAACTAATGATGTAGAAATTAATTAGTATCAACATTTATACGTTAAATGTGAGTGACGAGTTGTTGGCTTTTTTTTACTCGGTCAGTTTACCTTTAGAAGATTATTGTAATCATAGACGAGCAGACATCATTAAAGTAGATAACACTGGCTACCTGAACGCCATTATATACTAGTTTGATGTTGGAAAGTGTGGATTGTATATTATTATTATAGTGATGTTATGGTCAGTGACCTTTTGTTGTCATTTTTACAACATTATTTATACTCGGTATTTCTTTTTATTTTCAACGAATTCAACGTGAGATGTAAACGTAATGACATTCAGGAGACTGGTTTGCAAATATGATTTTTGCAACAGAGGTACTCGTTGTAGGTATTTGTGAATTGTTTAATAGGGATATGTTGACTATTTTTGGGAAAGTATTTTAAATCGTGCATAAGTACCAAATATTGCCACAAATATTTATTATTTTTATTTAAATACAACTCAAGCCTTAAAAATCATGTATTTTAAATCCCGTTTCAAATTTCGGTCCAAAACGCCAATAGTAGTCGCGTGACGTCACCTGTTCATACCAAAGGAGGCTCAAAAGTTTACACGGGAGCTACCATCCTATAGATGCGTATTCTGTGCTCATAAACGTTAGTAAACTGAGGTGATGAAAAGTTGTTTCGTAGTCGTTGCTATAGTTACATGTAATTTGACGTTTCCTATAAACAAATAATAATAAATTACGCACTAAATATTAACCAGACAATGAAGTTTTTTGACAGCGGCTGAACATACGCGCTTTGATTGGTGTCTGTTGTCACGTGACTTGAGAGTGATTTTATTAGACTTTATTTATTAAATATTAATTAAATTCCTTAAAAATAAGAAAAAATATAGTGTTTTTTAGTATTTCTATCATAGAAACTACTACTTTTCGTTAGAATTATGTTTTTATTTGAATACAGTCAACATCCCTATTCGATTTTCATTAATAACTTCGTGGATAATTTTGCTTTAATTCTCGCGCTTCAATTAGACTAGAATCCTCCAGTTCTCAGCTGTTCCTAATAAATATAATAACCGCACTTTTTATTGTTGTCAACTGCCGTTAGTTTTCTGTTTGCAAATATATCAATATTAATAAATGTATACCTACCTGTCTATTTATTAAACGAAAGTTACAATCTGCATTAACCTTTCATAACATGTAGGTGTTATGCAGTGTTACACCTATAATATAGATTGCAGATCATATAGTATCAAATTGTGTGTCGACGTTGTCGTAAAGGCAGGGGCGTAGCTACCGCCGTATCTGCCGTATCAATTATACGGGGCCCCCGGGCTACGGGGGCCCCCAACGTGCGTTAGCAAAAATTAATAAAAACTTCCCAATTTTTTTTTATTTCAGAAATGACAAAAGTCAAAAAAAGCAATTTCTTTTTTTCCCCGCGTAAAGCGTGCGTTCAAAAATTGGCGACACCCTACATCGGTTATCGCGGGCTGTGGGATTTCCCCGTTTAAGTCATTTACTTCAACGGGGGAAGGGCCCCCAAACTAATTTTTATACGGGGCCCCGCCAAGGCACGCTACGCTTCTGCGTAAAGGTAATTATTTTTAGCGACGTATTGCGTATTATTATGTCGATTATGCAGGTATTTACAAAAGCAATTGTACACTATTGCTCACAAGTTACAGATGTTTTTATAAATGTTGTTTTTTTCTCCAAACTGTGATATTTATCACATTTGTTTGATAAGTAATGCTAAATTTCTATTACTTTCTAATAAGTTGAATTGCATTTAATATTGAAATTATTTATTGTCATTTACATGTATTTTATGCGATGCATAAAAACGATTTATTACCTGCACTTTTTCTTTTTATATGTCGTTAAGAATTTTTTAGCGAAAATAGTGTTGTTTTAATACATTTCTTATAATATGGGTTACATGCCGCAGTTGTAATAAGTCATTGTTAAATCTCAGAACTGAACAAAAATTCTGTTTTCATGCAAATCACGGGGTAATCAGCTAATATTATCTTCAAAAGTTAGTATGTTTTTGTTTTGCATACAAAAATTGCATCAGTCGTTGACAGTTTTAAATGTTGAAGAAACTTGGAAATTATGCTTTCCAAATATCAAAAATAAACTACTTAATAAGTAGATGATGATAATTTTATGGGGTAATATTTATTTCAACGTATTTCAAACGAAGAAAATAAATTTCGTAGAAGCGTGGGGCACTCGAAGAATTAAATTAAACATAGATAAAATGAGTGCCCCACGCTTCTGAACGTTATAGAGAAGAAATTAATTTATTTTCTACTTTTTAGTGCGTTAATATAATATTTAAAAGTGCTTTTTTAGATTTTTTTAGACTATCAATTTTTATGGATATTTTTGTTATTTTTTCCGGAATGTGGTGTATTACCCTGTCTATAGTGACATTGTATATAGGTATGTTATATGTACGTTAGTGAAAGGAAAGTAGCTAACGGTGTTTCATTTAGCTCTGGCTGAAAGCAACCCGTTTACAAGGTATGCGCATGTATTCTATACTTTTAATACACCGTCAGCTAGGAAAACAAAACTACAAATTAATTAGTACAATATAATAATCTTTATTTCTAGTCACCACAAAAGTGTTTCTTCTTCTCGTTTTTGAATAATCGACTGCTGCGTTTTTAGGCACAGTATGTCTCACCCTATCTTTTTTAATTTTAATATTAATTTAATAGTTATAACGTTGCCAATTTAGGAAAAACCCGGGTCGCAGTGCCAAAACCCTGCCGACAATATAGTGTATTTGCTTGTATAGGGCCGTGTGAAATTAAGTTTGTTTTTGGGCAAAATAAAAAATTTAACCCCTTAATACACCCCTTAAAATAACATTTTTTTCTTAATTGTAATATTATTATCAATCTAACGTCTACACCAAATTAAATACACCCTTCAATAAATAAGTCACTATCTGCAAACTAGTGTTTTCATAAAATTTGTAAATCCGGTCCTGTCGGGCCGATTTTATTAAAATTGTGGGGACACTTTTTAATCACCACCAGAGGGTTAAATTTCAATTTTGAAACGATTCGGAGAATTTTTTCGGTATTTTGGGGCCCAAAAACAGTTTTCAACCTCTAAAAACTACCCTTAAAATAGCCCGATTAGGCCCATTTTAAATAGGCTTCTTGCGGTGATGGATTTCAACATGTGGCCCAAATTTCGTTGAAATCAATTAACTCTTTCGAAAGTTATCGCGCGTACACATATATATATATATATATAAATATATATATAAACATTTTTAAAAATGGTGCCAAAGTGTTTAGGAGGTTATGAAACGTCGAGAAATTTTGGTCCGACCCCTAGGTCCCACCATCCGACCGACGCCAATAGTGTATGTTGCCATATGGCAAATACACTAACAAGGAGTAATTAATTTTTCCGCAGCGCATGCGACGAAAGATGTTTTATGGCATTTTTTTTTTTACACCTTGGGTTACGTTACTAAAGTTTTAGTAAGGATCCCTAATATTTTCTAGCAATAAATATAGCCTTTGTTACTCAGGGTGAATGTAGCTTTCTAATGGTGAAAGAATTTTTTAAATCGGCACAGTAGTTTTTGAGTTTATTCATTACAAACATACACACACACAAAAATACAAATCGTTCCTCTTTATAATATTAAATGTAGATAAAAACAACTTGAGTTTTCGTTCTAATTCTGATCACTAATTCGTTTGTTATAAACATGTGATAAACCTGTGCACTTTTCAGAGTCAATTCCACTGAGTGTATCTACTCTAATACACCAAACACACTTTATGATTCGCGTGCGAAAGAAATTTAGCCAGTACTGTAAGGGAGCACCTAATGTCAACGTCGTACCTTTACAGAGTTTGTGACGGCGGATTAAAAAGCTGCCAATCATGCCACTTACTTGCTTGTGACACGCGCATTTTA
The DNA here is from genome assembly GCA_034508555.1 of Venustoraphidia nigricollis. NCBI lineage: Eukaryota > Metazoa > Arthropoda > Insecta > Raphidioptera > Raphidiidae > Venustoraphidia > Venustoraphidia nigricollis. Next base: position 3,138,050 of record JAVRKA010000058.1, on the reverse strand, counting down.
TAATGCCTATTAATGAAAACGTTCTACGTTTGCGTGCATAAAGATAGAATGACTAAACTCGTTAGTTGGTGTTTCAGACAGTTCCTTTGAACAAAGAACTAGCTCACTTCCGAGTTCAACAAGTTCAAGTGAACAAAAAATGGTTCCAGATACTCTCAAGAGATGTGTAATTACAATCAAACTTGCATAAACCTCTTTTTTTTACAGCTGATCAAGAAGGATAGAATATAGCTGACATTTATTTGAATAACATAAATATGAATACTTATTTTTCAAACTTAATTTTGTAAATAAAACTGATTATATTGTACACTGGGGCAGCGTTTTCTAAAATAGGATACGTGGGAATATCCGAGGGGGTTCTCGGGATTCACCTCTGGGATAGTATTGATAAAAATTACCTTGTAATTTACACTACTTACTACAGAAGTGAACTTGATTACCTATAATCTATATACGTCCGGCAAACAGCGATCTGGAACGCCATTTTGTAAATGAGCAAAATTATACAATTCGGCCGAACTGTATAAACGCCCTCCGGTAAACAGTGATTCTAGTCAGCGATTTGGAATACAAGTTTGATAAGCAGACGCGACACAATGACCATTGCTACCTATTGTCTTAAAACAGGTGTACAAAATGCACATAGAATAGACCGGCCTGAATGCATTGAGAATATAATATCAAGACATTCTATATGCGTTTTATTTCTATGGTTCTTTCCTTGTTTAAGCTAAGATTTGAACACAAATACGTATGTACGTCTTTGTTTCGTAACGTTTATTAACTCACTTTTTTGCAGCTCCGAGGCTTCAAAAATCAAATTACTCTTTTTACACTGTTGTCAGGGACAATTTTACTATTACGAGTTCCTAGGCAAAAAAGTAGAAAACGCTACACTGGGGTAAATTGATATTTATTTCGAATTTATGTAACACCACATTCTTGAAAGGTATGTCGGTACCCGTCGTCATCTCTGAGAGACATTAAGTAGTTTATAATTTTATTATATTTTATACACATTTATATAATATTTATGTATCTCCGATTGGACTGATTAGCGACTATAGTTTTTTTTCCTGCTAATATAAATTATAAGATTGAACAGCCTTCATAATATAATAGCATTCATTTAAGATTTCAGAAACTTATCTCTGAAATTATTTAATTTTATGGCAATTTAAGAACTAACTACTTTATATATTTGCATAATACTTAAGAGGTCAGTATACTTTTAAAAGGTATTAGAAACGACAGGTAATTGCTGATAAATTACTTCGCAAAATATAGCATATCATTTTAACTCCTAAGGCCCAAGAAATTATCTGCAGAGTGTCTAAGAGAATATAATTAAGGCTGGTGACTACGCTTCATTGCACAGCAAAGATTTGGTAGTTTGCCTTTAAAAAGAGTTATTTACATTTTTATTACGCGATATGATGCAGGCTTTGCAGAGTGCATTTTCAGTTTTAAATTTGCAGTTATTTGACATGTCGCAATGGTGGTTTGAAGTGTGATGTCAAACTTGTAGTAATCTCGACACGACTCACACACGTGAGTAAATATTAAAGGAACCTCGTGAATTTGTTTGTATACTACAAGAATGACGTTACATTAGGTCAACATGGCAGCTCACGTTATATGTTTAAAATTTTGAGTGCTATTTTATTCATGGAAATATATTTTTTCAATCTGATAACCCCTTGTGCGCCACGGGCAATGTCGGGCGTAAGTCCAGCGTTGCCAGATTTTTTTTTTGCCAAGTCGAAAGCGGGACATAGTAAAAAAACGTATATAATCAGGAGTTTTTAAATATTTATCTTTTTATTTGAGTTCAAATTACGTTTACGTGACAATAGATAACAAAAATAGCCATAGAAAATGTATTTTAAAAAAAATATGGTATTTTAAATCAGATTTACCCTATCGTTAAATAGTTGAGTCTTATTCGTCTTCTGAATAAAAAAAAATAAAAAAAAAACAAATCAAAATGAAAAAAGTTCTATTTATTAGAAAAAGATGGCGTTTCAAACAATAGTCGGAGGAGTGAGTGTTACAAATTGCAACTTACAATAAGAGAATAATTATTTACGCACGATCGCATTATCCCCGAAAAGCGAGACTGAGCCTGTCCCGCGCGGGACATTTAATTTTTATTTCAAAATCGGGACGTCTGGCAACACTGGGCCTAACAAAAATTAAAAACTATAATCGATAAGTCGCCGTAAACGCAGCAAGCATTAATGGCAAAAGCATTATAGCGGGACTTTGAATAATTAACACTAGCGAAAGTTGAGATTAAATAACGGATTTAACATTCTCGTACTTATAACATACATTCGTAAGTAGACAGGTATTTGTACTTAGATTTTATGTGTGTGCTGTAGGAATCTTTTGTATTAAAATACAAGATGGCTCTTACTTTCACGCTTGGAATATTATCTTCAAACAACTTTTTTTAATTTAATAATATACGTGCCTTTATGTATTACACGTACATGGTGTGTAATTGAAACTTACGGAATTAAATTTTCTTCGTTTTGTACTGTTTAAGTTATATGTATGACAATAGTAATTAACTTTTATATTTTCTTTTTTGTCCTTGGTAATTAATATAAAAATGATTTGTCGGGAAAAAGGACTTTTTAAGTAAACACTTATTTGTTATTTATAGAGACGTTTCGTCCCTTTCTTGGGACTTTTTCAAGCTTTATAACTATTAAATGCTTTGGTCAAGTAGATATAAGAGTTAACATACACATGTAAATATAAATTTTAGTTAAACAATTGTTCATTAAAAAGTTTGTAATAATTCCGTTTTTTAAAATTATAATTGTGTTTTGTTCAATGATTGTTCGTGTGGATATGCGCATTATAAATAATCAACGGTGTAAGGATTACTGTTATTATTAATTGCTTCTAACATATTTATGGAGCATTCAGTCCATTTAACGTTCGTTAAATGTGGATACATTGAAATGAATGGTATCTTGCATGACCATAAAGCAGGACTACTTACGGGGTAATATTCATTACATTGCACATGGTGTTTGATTGCACGTGTGCCAATTTTATAGGTGAATTATTATAACATTAACGATGCATTCTGCATATTAACATAATAATCTATACATTGCGTTCCCTATATGAAGTTGTACACTGTTGGTATCTCGGAAATCAAGAACGTTCTTTATCATCCCATATTTCCAATACAAAAGCTGCTTAGTTTAAGTTTTCAATTGAAACATTGAATAATTTATTGTTTTATACGATGCTTGGATAACTAAAAGTGGTTTGAATTTCCCGCCATTTTGTGATTTTCCTATGGCTCAGGTGCACTCAAGCTGTGATTGTACACTGTTGCGATGTTTTTTTCTATTTTTCGAGACGAATGACGTCACTGACTCGTTTTAGCATCTGTTTTTATCTCTGGCTAATTAAGTAGTAAAATAACTTGAAAAATATAGAAATTTGTTCAGAAATGACCAATTATTAAGTACCAAAAGTTTCATTACAGTGGTAATATTTAATAAAAGCCAGAATATTCAAAAAAAAAAATAGTCCATTTTACTTCCGTGTATAAGATCGAATTTAAATATTTTATTCCTCAAAAACTGTGTAGCGAATAAAGTTGAAATTTTCGCAATGAGCATTTTTTGTATTCATCTTTCGGTGAAAAAAATTTTAAAATGCTGGGATTATTTTGAATTCAGTCTCGAACCTCCTTAGCGAGGGAAATGTGTATGTCTTTGCGAAAACCCTAGGAAGATTGCAAAAAATCGGGTAATTGGTTTCCGGTTTTTTGGAAACATCCTAGAATTTTCGCGAGAATCCGATTTTTTAAAATATCCTACGACATATGCATTACGCAAACTATTTGAAAAATATTTTTTATAATTATTTTTCTATATAATGCCGTGTCATGAACGATTTGTTTCCAAGATCTCAATAGTGATCCGCGCAAATTTGTGTATACTATAGTTGCGTAACACGATGTGTACCGTAACACATTACCTATTAACAGTTTTATAACTGAGAATAGCCCATAACTATAATACATTAATACACACATGCATAAAGCTTCCGCTATAGAACGCGCTAATAATTCGTTCAAATTATCGTACTAACCTTTTCTCGCGTTTTCGCTCGCGTTAATGCCGGTTTTTTAGTTACTGTTTAACACTTTTTAATAAAAGTTCCATGATATTTTGGGATACTATTCCCTGATAAATAAATTGATATCGCAGTAAAATTAGGAATGAAATATTTATAGTGTAGCCACAGACAACATACTTGCAGAGTTATTTATAATCAAAATAATTACAGAAAGTTCAGCTCCTTATTTTTAATTAAATAAATAGTTCAAAGGATTTTTTATGGAGCAGATAAATTAGTCAATATTTATTTTGTTCAACAAAATAAATATTGACTAATTTAGTCAATATTTATTTTGTTCAACAAAATAAATATTGACTAATTTATCTGCTCCATAAAACATCCTTTGAACTATTTATTTAATCAAAATAATCAGAAGTCGGAAATCATGTGTAATCAGTATTAATATAGTTTGAAATTTCGAATATCATGAGAGCACTCGGTGTTGTGACTATTCGAAAACGTTTAAATTATTATTTTCTCAAATACCAAATATTTTTCCAATAATTTAGCCCGTTGCCAAATACAATAGTTTTAATAATTATTTAGATAGTATAATTATTATACTTCAGTTAGCTTCTACCATTTGTTGCTTTAAATTTGTTGATTTAAAATTTAGTATCCATAATTATATTAATCAATAGAACCAGTTTGACATTTAAATCATTTTTTTTCATTTGCTTGACAATTTTTAAGCTTTTTTGCTACTAATCGGACGAGAGCCGTCACAGAATTACGACGTTAACCCGGCGTCTGGATATTTACTTGTAAAACCCCTAGTGGCCCTAGTCATTCGGTCAGGGGGCTGCGCTGTCACTACAATGTTTTCATTTTTGCTAATGGTATGCGATGCATAACACATATTTGGTTGAAATTTATCTTTTTAGGGCTCCGTACATCCCCTGAAGAAACGGGACTCGTATAGGATCAGTCTGTCACAGCTTTTCTTCGAATTTACTGAACGAAAAAATTCGAAATTTGTACATATATAGTTATATCACCTAATAGCGGACGTATAGCGTAAATAGATGATTTCCGATTTTGGGGTTTCATTTTCAAGGCCAAATTAGAATAATAAAAAAAATTTTTTTTCAAGTGCATCATGTGACGTATTTCAAATGAATGGGCTCGTTATGAAAAATATAAATATATACACATACATTTTTTTTATAATTTAAAAATGCATAACTTAAAAGATATTAAAGAAAATCGAGCATAACCCTATCACCGAAACTTTGGAGCCTAAAATTTTGAGAAAATATGCAATATACGGCTCACAGTTTAAATCTTTGAAGTTCTCACGGAAAATTGAATGGCAAGGAACTCTCTCCACGCCAGTTCGAATAGGTTTTTGTTCAAGTGTTTGGGTATGTTTTGGGGATTGGGCGAAGTATTGTTGCGATAAATATTTACTTGCCGTAGAGACTTCGATGATGCGGCAAGAAACATTTTATGCAAATATACCGGTTGTAATAAAATATATGCAAGTGGAAATGGCGTCAGTTAATAAATAATTTTACTTTTAATGCACACCCGTTGGCTATTTTATAGCAGTCGTGTAACATTTGTAAAATGTCAAATTTTTGTTTTGTGCAGGCATTTATGTATAAATAAAATTGGTATGCCTTCAATAACATTTCAGCGTTTCTTGATAATTTATAGCGTAAAAATTTCCTTAAAATTAAAAATATGATTATATAATTTCTTAAAAATATCAATGACTTATTTGTATAATGCCAATTTATTTGAGTATTAATTTTATGTGAATGATTACTTTCTAATAATTTTCTTTGCAGTGCGTTTAACTATTTAAAATATTTGGATTATGCATACGTACGCCTAGTACAACGTAACAGTTTATCAAACAGTTCGCAAGGAAAAATATTATCAATACCTTACTTGTCACGGAAATTTGGACCAATTAAATGAACTAAAACTCGGTTCTTTTCTAATTCGCGACGTTTCGGCTTTATTTAAGATTTCACCAAGCTCTTAGCATAAACACGACTTTGTCAAAAATTGTAATGTTGTCATTCTCCAATAAAAATTAATAATAATAATGTCACTTTCTCAAAATACCTACTATTGTATATATCAGATTCTACACTGCTGCGTGATTTGCACAATACTGAATTTGTAAAAACAATTTGATACATCTTGTTAATTTATGCAAAGTTATAAGTAGGCAGTGATAAAAGTTACAGAACACAGCCAGCGAGTAGTGTTTTAGTCGCGATGTAACGGGAGGAGACTGTGAAACGCATTTTTTTAAATCATTCTTTCTCTTAATTGAGAAAAATCATTTTCTTGTGATTTTATTTTACTTTGGACTGTCAAGAAATATATGCATTCATATATCGTAATTAGCAATATTGTTTTGATGACAGATCGGTGACATACGTAGGCTGCGGCCTATTGCGCATCAATTTATATTATGTTAACTATTAAACATTTTTCGCAATTATAACCGACATTTTGCTCCTTAAATTGATCCGGCAAATTAAAATATCAATACATAATGTTAAAACGACTGTCCTTTGATAATATTAAAAAAGGGTAGGCGTCGGGGTAGAGATGGGAAAAACGAGTCTTTTTAGTGATCTGCATCTTTGCATCTGGATCCCGTATGTGAGCCGGCTCACTGAACCGGTTCAAAAAGAGCCGAGTTCTGAATATGTTACTGTAGTCTGCCACTGAGTTACCTAGTTCACTCAATCATATCACGACCTGTATAGAATCAAAGAATGCATAGCCAAACATGTGATGCATGAGTCATTTGAGCTGACAGATGCATCAAAGCAAGAACTGATACGTAACTGTGAAATGTGCTTCTGTGTGTTAAGTGTTTCACTGAGTTATGCGGATCCGTTGATCCGTCGGCTCAAAAAAAAAGTGAGTCGGCTCTTTGAACCGGTTCAGATCTCAGTTACCCAACTCTACGTCGGGGGACACCCGACCGATGCGAAACTTCCACGAATTTATAGTAGTGACAAAGCGTCGCTCCAATAATATTGTTTATTTTGTGTATTTTTTTTTTAAATTTAGCACGCTCAGTTGCAAGTTTTAAATATTGCTTATATGGTTCACTAATTTATTCATTGTAAGCATCGATATTGATTAATTATTAAAACTTAATTTAATAAAAATAATATGCAGAATTTTCTTTAAATAATTTGACCCGAAAAAATACGGTTTCAAGGTTACTTTTTTATTGATTACGCTTCGTTCGTCTCACATTTCATCTGATATTATCACACATGATTTCATACAATGCTGATGAGTTAATAAACTTCCTTGTAAGGCGAAACAAAAAATAAATTAATATTTATTAAAAACATTCACTTGCAATCAAACGGTACTCGCACCTTTGTTCAATTTTAAGGCTGATACGCATCTACTTTAAACTCTGAACTAATCGATATGTATTGACACACTTTTGAAATATTGAAAAAAATAACGTTGGTAATAATAAACAATAGTTTTTTTTAAATATTTTTTTTTATAAACTGGGACGTTACTTTTAAGCTACAATGAATTATTAGGAGTACAGTGTAGTCCAGTAGTTTGCACGCTGGCTAAAATAGCTGGTTGTAGCGTTATAGCAATATTCGCTACCTGGTTAGATATGAGATGGAGAGCCCAGAATAAGTTTTATGGAAAACTGCAGTGTTTGATAAAAAGAATTAAGAAGCAAGAGTGGGCCCATTCCTGCAGTTTTCGTTCATATCTGACCAGCCGTAGATTCAAACTAGAAAAATATATAAAATTACACAGATTTTCGTATTTTAAGAGAATAAAAAAGATACATATTTGATTTAGATTTACACTTACAAAAGTACGATTTACAAGGCAAATAATTTAAGCGCAAAAATTACAAGAATTTTTTTTAGACGACAATAACATTCAATCATTTTAATTTTTTTATATGTTTTTGTCTGTAAAATTTTTTTTTTTTCTCTTATTTTACATTTTTTATATATATATATATTTTTAAATTAAATTAGACACTAAAAAAAAAAGCAGGTCACTGGTCATGGTAATAGCGGCTGTTCATGTTGTCTGAAATAAAAAAATCGAATGGATCATTGTTCAGTAGGGATGTCACTATCGTCCCTACTCAAATTTATCAATTTCATTAAAAAAAAAAAAAATGCCGTACTGTAGAAAAAAAGTTTGTTTTTTGTTAATTTTTTTGTTAAAAATCGTTTAAAAAAATAAGAAAATATTTTCGAAAATAAGCAATTTTAGTACGGACGATAACCATTAATGAGTAAAAGAACATATATAAATTTCAAAGCAATCGCTCCATAGGACCATGACAGTTTTAGAAAATAATGTTTCCAGAAAAATGCGTTTAAAGTTTCAAGAGCCAACAAGTCGTTTACGGTGCGTCGGCCACTATATGAGTTGTAATTTATTTAAAACTAGGAATTTCGGTCTCTATTTTTCACAGCATATTTTCGATAGGTTTTACTATTAAAATATGAAAAAAAATCGATTTTTCGAAGTGGTCACATAAGAATACCCCCTTAACAAATATTTGATTAACTTATACTTGAGATGCGTCAGTTCAATATGATTCGAAGGACAAAAGTAAATAAAATAATTAACATCAATATAATAGTAATATGTAAAAAAAATTAACAGCTATGCAACATTACGTTATCAGGTTGTATATTAATAATTGTGTTATTGTATAAATTTAGATAAACGTGATGTTTTCAATGTTGGCCAATTACCTCAGAACATAAAGTTAATCAGCCGACAAGGTTGCCTTTCAGACTGAGTTTTTATATTATATTTATTATTAATGAATATTTATGTGGTTGAGTAATTGCAGGTGATCGATAACCAATTACTAGTAACTGTATTGCTGATTAATTAAATTTATTTTTAAGATGATTTAATTTTGGTAATATTAACATATCTTGATTGGTATTTAACCTTTGACTAGTTTTCACAGAGATAATTGTTTGCGTTCATAGGTGATCTCAACACAATTAGTTATAACGATAAAGGTCGATTTATATTGTCTGCACTGGTCTCTAACAACATATTGTGTATTGTAAATGGCGGTAATTTTGTGAAACCATTTGTACATCTTAATCATATTACATACACACCATACACTCCATACTAACGCCGTATAGATATTTAACTCGTCAATTCCCATGTCCAAGTTAATAAAGATTTTTGGTTTCTTTTTAAATAAAATACCTTATATACATTTGGTTATAACAAGAAAAAATATAAATAAAAAATAAACTACCCCAATTTTCTTTTATGGGTGTGTCACCTGCAGGTGACACTGGGCGTTGTGAAATTAAGACTTTGAAGCAGACATAGATTGTTTCTTATTGTTACGGTAAGAATAAAACGTTAGAATTTATAATATTTATTTATATTTAGATATATCAGTTTCTTTATAATAAAAATAGTTTATCTGAAAGAAACAAAACACTTATCTATTCTAATATCATAAAGCTGAAGAGTTTGTTTGTTTGTTTGAGCGCGGTAATCCCAGAAAATACTGGTTTGAATTGAAAAATTATTTTTTTGTTGGATAGTCCATTTATCGAGGAAGGCTATAGGCTATATAGCTACGACCAATAGGAATGGAGCATCAATGAAAAATGTTGCAAAAACGGGAAAAATTATTCCTTTTGAGAGCTTCCGTTGCGGCGTAAACGGTTATTATAATGCCCAGTGTCACCCGTAGGTGACACGGCATATTTCCAACGTCGTAAAAAACGTATTCAAAGTTATTTTGACCAATAAAAAAATTTGTGCAATAGCTTATTTATTTATTTATTACACGCAATAAGAAAAAAAAAACCGGGTCGCAGTGCCAAAACCCTGCCGACAATATAGTGTATTTGCTAATAGAGTTTTGTGGCTTTATTAAATGAAATTAAGTTTGTTTTTGGACAAAATAAAAAAAAATTGAACCCCTTAATACACCCCTTACAGTAATAATTTTATTAGTTGAAATATTGTTATCAATCCAACATCTGCACCAAATTAAATACGACCTTCAGTAAGTAAATTCGTATACGCAAACTAGTGTTTTCATAAAATTTGTAAGTCCGGTCCTGTCGGGCCGATTTGCTTATAATTTTAGGAGCACTTTTTAATTGCTACTAAAGGGTTAAATTTCAATTTTGAAACGATTCTGAGAATTTTTTCGGTATTTTTGGGCTTAAAAACTTTTTTCAACCCCTAAAAACTACCCTTAAAATGACCCGATTGGGCCCATTTTAAATAGGCTTCGTGCGGTGATGGATTCCAACATGTATGCCAAATTTCGTTAAAATGAATTAACTCCTTCGAAAGTTATTGCCCGCACATATAAATATATATATATACAGGGTGTCTCACCGAACGTTGGCTAACATGGGTAACTTTGTTATTAGTGGAGATAGAAAGTCGGTTAAATGGGCAAAGTAGTGCAGAAAATTGGGCTCATTAACATACCGTCGAAAAAACAATTGAATTTTGACACCCTATAAATTTATTCAGAAAATAGTGAAAATTGCCATTTATGAAAACTGGCCATAACTTTTTTATTTATGAAGATATTTGAAAATTTCATTAACCATTTTTTGATAACTTTTTGAGGTCTTTTCAGTGGCGTAGGCTTAATTTTTTTATTTCCACTACATAATGAGATATTAACATGAATTTTGGTTTTTCTTATGGACGGTATTTTTTATTTTCAGATATTCGAATTCTACTTATTTTTCTGAATAATTTGACATAGCATATCCTATATCTAAACCAATCAGAAGCTACAAAACTGACAAAAATAGCTTATTGGCGTTATCAAAGTGTGCCGTGTAAAACGAAATTTGTTGAAACAAATACATATCGACAGGTTAACAATCTGTCGAGCGATCGCTACAGTTTTGCTTATTCATTTTGTTTGATTTACTCTCTAAGATGGCTCAAGCATTCTCAAATTTGGAGAAACAGGCTATTTTTGCGCATACATTCAGCGTAACAAAAATACCACGTGGGCTCAAGCACAATACTTGAACCTTTATCCAGAAAGGCGACAGCCTTATTCAATAACTTTTAGGAACTTTTCTCCATTAATTTCAACGTTTGCTAAACCGAATTCTTCTTCACAGTGTTGAATGTTGCCTTTTTTCTTTGAAAATGAACCGTATACCTTTAAATTTCTATTTAAGTTCCTAAAAGTTATTGAATAAGGCTGTCGCCTTTCTGGATAAAGGTTCAAGTATTCTACTTGAGCCCATGTGGTATTTTTGTTACGCTGAATGTATGCGCAAAAATAGCCTGTTTCTCCAAATTTGAGAATGCTTGAGCCATCTTAGAGAGTAAATCAAACAAAATGAATTAGCAAAACTGTAGCAATCGCTCGACAGATTGTTAACCTGTCGATATGTATTTGTTTCAACAAATTTTGTTTTACACGTCACACTTTGATAACGCCAAAAAGCTATTTTTGTCAGTTTTGTAGCTTCTGATTGGTTTAGATATAGGATATGCTATGTCAAATTATTCAGAAAAATAAGTAGAATTCGAATATCTGAAAATCAAAAATGCCGTCCATAAGAAAAACCAAAGTTCATGTCAATATCTCATTATGTAGTGGAAATAAAAAAATTAAACCTACGCCACTGAAAAGACCTTAAAAAGTTATCAAAAAATGGTTAATGAAATTTTCAAATATCTTCATAAATAAAAAAGTTATGGCCAGTTTTCATAAATGGCAATTTTCACTATTTTCTGAATAAATTCACAGGGTGTCAAAATTCAATTGTTTTTTCGACGGGATGTTAATGAGCCCAATTTTCTGCACTACTTTGCCCATTTAACCGACTTTCTATCTCCACTAATAACAAAGTTACCCATGTTAGCCAACGTTCGGTGAGACACCCTGTATATACATATATATATAAACATTTTTAAAAATGGTGCCAAAGTGTTTAGGAGGTTATGAAACGTCGAGAAATTTTGGTCCGACCCCTAGGTCCCGCCATCCGACCGACGCCAATAGTGTATGTTGCCATATGGCAAATACACTAATAACAATAGTTACGGTTTAGGCATTTTTATTTCACTTTTTATCGCAAGAGATTACACAAACACAACTGCTCGAATTTCGCGCGAAACATCTGATTATATTTGACAGATGACATTTGGCTAGAGTTGCCAGAAAATAATAATTAATAGTTTTACTTATTGGCTTTGCAACAATGGTAGTGGAATTAAATAATAAAATCTCCGTGTGGTAGAAAAAAAATATTAAACTTGTGTCACCTACAAGTGACACTGGGAATTGAAGAGTTAATTTATACTTATTTTATTATGTATTATAAATTGTATTATTTTGATACTGATAATGGCCATAGATGCCAAATGATATTTTTTTTGCAAATTAAAAAAAAAATAAAAACCCGGGTCGCAGTGCCAAAACCCTGCCGACAATATAGTGTATTTGCTTGTATAGGGCCGTGTGGTTTTATACTTTTATTATGTGAAATTAAGTTTGTTTTTGGGCAAAATAAAAAATTTAACCCCTTAATACACCCCTTAAAATAACATTTTTTTCTTAATTGTAATATTATTATCAATCTAACGTCTACACCGAATTAAATACACCCTTCAATAAATAAGTCACTATCTGCAAACTAGTGTTTTCATAAAATTTGTAAATCCGGTCCTGTCGGGCCGATTTTATTAAAATTGTGGGGACACTTTTTAATCACTACCAAAGGGTTAAATTTCAATTTTGAAACGATTCGGAGAATTTTTTCGGTATTTTTGGGCCCAAAAACAGTTTTCAACCCCTAAAAACTACCCTTAAAATAGCCCGATTAGGCCCATTTTAAATAGGCTTCTTGCGGTGATGGATTTCAATACGTGGCCCAAATTTCGTTGAAATCAATTAACTCTTTCGAAAGTTATCGCGCGTACACATATATATATATATACGTATATAAATATATATATATATATATATATATATATATATATACATATATATATAAACATTTTTAAAAATGGTGCCAAAGTGTTTAGGAGGTTATGAAACGTCGAGAAATTTTGGTCCGACCCCTAGGTCCCGCCATCCGACCGACGCCAATAGTGTATGTTGCCATATGGCAAATACACTAATTATACAGTGAAAGCTCTAGGATTTTGGCGCTGCGGCCCAAGTTTTTCTTGTCATTCACATTGATAGCTGACCCCACGATTTTCTATTTATGAGTATATTTTTTTTCAAGGATCTTTACTGCAGACATTTCATTTTAAAATGTTTAAAATGGAACATGTGTATTTTTTAAACTTTTGAATAATTCAAAGGTTTTGTGACGAGTTATGTGGAAATATGTTTAACTAACAAATGTAAATACAATGTGCATTGATGTTATTACGAGTAAAAATGAATGGACACAGTGTAATGCCTTTGTTACTTTGACTTGTAACATTTCTACAGACACTAATCAGTCATCAATTGACTATTTAAATTTAAAACGTTATAGTGCAATCCTTTATTAAGTAGACTGAAGTAATAATTAAAAGAATAGTGTTATTTATTGCATTCTGTGACAACACACTTTATTTATCTTACGCCACTTGTCTGTCAATTTTTTGACGTGTCGGTAATTGCATATTTCTTTCTAATATGTAATTATGGTTAAAAAAGTAGGGAGAAAATGGAAAACAACCTTGTTACTTTTCGTTAGTTAAAATTGACGATTCGTTTATAAATATGTTATAACAGGTGCGCTATGAATTGAGTAAATTTTTCAAGCGTTTTACTTCACTTGTTACTTAGTAATCTTGTAATTTCATTTTGATCATACATATCCAATCGACTTGAAAGTTTGCCTACATACGTAATTCCGATGTAAATAATATTTTTTTTGCACACCCTTTCTACAAAATAGCTGCTTTTCATGCCAGTATATAGCGATACTAAAATGACCCATTTGACACTAGTGCATAAAGAAAAATAACCCGTTGTCGTACTACCATTGTAAGAGTAAAAATATGAATATCCAGCGCAGGCTACAAATTAGAAGTAAACTTACTCAAAATTGAACTGTAAACAATTTTGAAAAATATGGTGAAATCGGTGCGTGATGATATTATGGCTCAGGTGACGTCAAAAGTCGCGAGGGCTTGTTTTTTTTACATAATGTCACGTCTCGTCGAACCCTAGGTATAAATTTGCTATTAAATAAGGATTCAGTTCGCATAACCAGTTGCTTCGTTATTGAAATGTCCGTAACTATAACATTTCCACCAAAATATTTTGTTTCTCTCGCCATGCAAAATAAGATATTTTTGTGAGAATATAATTACAAATTTATTGAAAATATTTCTTCGTAAAAATTGTATGAAAGAACAATTTTTGCTAAGGACCTAATAGTAAGCAGAAACACAACATTGTAAAATGTAAATTTAATATTAGGAAAAATCAGGTCTTGAAATAAACTAAATAAAAAGGATCAGGTGAAAAGACCAATTTTTAGATACGTTTTTATTCGATATACGACGTTTCGTCGGTATTATTCCGACTTCTTCAGATATCTCGAAAATTCTGTTAAAACATGTCATACCAATATTTTTTTACAATAAAATAATGAAGTACAATAATAGTCCAAAAATTATTAGCGTCAACTGATTAACTAATATATTATAAATTTCATATTAGTTAATCGGTTGACGCTAATAATTTTTGGACTATTATTGTACTTCATTATTTTATTGTAAAAAAATATTGGTACGACTTATGTTTTAACAGAATTTTCGAGATAGCTGAAGAAGTCGGAATAATACCGACGAAACGTCGTATATCGAATAAAAACGTACCTAAAAATTGGTCTTTTCACCTGATCCTTTTCATGTAAATTTAATTTTATCGTGATAATTTATTATAGACATTTTATATAGAAATATATGCTGACAAACATATTAAATTAAAAACAAAACAAAAAACGGCAGGAATTCTCTTGAGATCGTGATAAACTTCTCTTGCTTTGTATTTTTTCGAATTTTTGGAATCGTCATGGTTTATTTCTGTTGCTGTGTTTCTGACATGTCTGGCCTTAATTTATAGAAATTTGATGGATGAATAATTACGATGCCTTCGATTTTAGATTGTTATTAATTGGTATGTTTTCGCATACGTAGAGGTTTAATTTCCAAGCGCATGAAGGATATCAAGATGCGCAATGGATACGTATACTGATAATGGTAATGTAGGTAACAATGCAAATGATGATGATAATTATTATGATGATGATACCAACGATTAAACTGTTACATTCACACGATGTTCTTCGCGTATATGGCTCATTTAGTCACTCTTCATGCATCTTACTCTCAAACAACCTTGATAATACCGAAAAACACTACCTACCCATGCAATTACTGTTTATATCTTATTTCAAAGTAGGTCAAAAAGTTGTGTCGCTTTTTTCTGTTTATTTGGAGATTTTGCTTATTAGTGTATTTGCCATATGGCAACATACACTATTGGCGTCGGTCGGATGGCGGGACCTAGGGGTCGGACCAAAATTTCTCGACGTTTCATAACCTCCTAAACACTTTGGCACCATTTTAAAAAAATGTTTATATATATTCGAAAGAGTTAATTGATTTCAACGAAATTTGGGCCACGTGTTGAAACCCATCACCGCAAGAAGCCTATTTAAAACGGGCCTAATCGGGCTATTTTAAGGGTAGTTTTTAGGGGTTGAAAAATGTTTTTGGGCCCCAAAATACCGAAAAAATTCTCTCCTCTGGTAGTGATTAAAAAGTGTCCCTACAATTTTAATAAAATCGGCCCGACAGGACCGGATTTACAAATTTTATGAAAACACTAGTTTGCAGATAGTGACTTATTTATTGAAGGGTGTATTTAATTCGGTGTAGACGTTAGATTGATAATAATATTACAATTAAGAAAAAAATGTTATTTTAAGGGGTGTATTAAGGGGTTAAATTTTTTATTTTGCCCAAAAACAAACTTAATTTCACATAATAAAAGTATAAAACCACACGGCCCTATACAAGCAAATACACTATATTGTCGGCAGGGTTTTGGCACTGCGACCCGGGTTTTTTTTCGTTAAAGCAAAATAATTTAAAGGTAAATATGCATTGGTGATTATGAGTCGTTTATGCTGTGTTGCAGAACGCATTGTCAAAAAAAAATAATTTGCTCTTAGATATATTACATCTTATATTCATACAAGAACAGTCTAAAGTCGTTCTTTATTATGCTGCTATGCAGAACATGATAGATGTGTTTGATATCGTACTCCAGTTCAAAAAGTGTCGGAGTAAAAACAGCCCCGATTCTTGACCAGGGGTAGGATTGCCAGGACGCTAAACCCAAAAGCCGAACAGACCAGCCAGTTTGGCCGGACATTTGAGTAAAAAAGCCGGACACCCTACATTATTGAGGATTTTTTTCTCAGGATTAATAGGTACGATAAAAAAAAATTATGTAGAACGAAGCTTTTTTGATTATTACCGTAAATCTTGTTAAATTCTAATGAAAAATAAATAAACCGCCAAATCAGTCCAAATAATTTATTTTCTATCAGTCAAATAAAGCCATCAGTCAAAATTAGAGCGGGAGTGAATCGGGCGGATTGCGGGAGCGACCGACAGTCGACTCGCCTGCGAAATGTAAAAAACCTAAAAAGCCGGACACCGTTTAATCAAAAAGGCTAACTATGTCCTGCTTTATCCGGACGCCTGGCAACCCTAACCAGTATAGTGTAGATCACGTAACATATATCTTTTGATAATTGTTTAGCCAAATACGTGTTTTATTATCAGTTTTAATGTGTCTTAGAATGAATCAGTTTCAACATAAAAATATAATTTATAAAAACAACCTGTAAAAAATACATTGTGTATTAAAACATTAAAAACCACGTTTAACTTATCTGTATACCTATGTTTGGTACGGTAGTCTGTAATTCTCTAATATTTTAAAAATAAAGTACTGTTCAAAGCGAGATTTTTTGTCCGAGAACTTTCAGGAACGTCAGATTTTTTTAAATTATTTGTTCCTACTGTAGTGTTGTCAACTCTGCTTTGTTTTACCATTTTACAAAGTTTGTCGCGTCATCGACGAGTAGACGCAGCTAGTAACTACAAAGATAAATAATGATACGTGCAGTACAATAACTTTATAAAATATAGAGGTTATTTATTTGAAATAAATTTCATTTTGCTTCCGTTCCTTTAAACTTTGCTTTATTTTTATATCCATGTGCTAAAATAGCGTTTCTTAACATTTTTCATCTAGGAACCCTTAGAGATTAATAGAATTGGTTTGATAAATTAATTTTTTTGGGGTGAGACAAAAAAAAAAACAAAACGAATATTCTGTAAATGCTAATTTAATCATTTAGATGTAGAGAGATTTAGCGTGGTTATCACTTTTGTAGTGTGTAGTACAAAACATATCATATGCCGGATGCCTTTCAATCACTGTTCGCCGGACGGCGTTTATTCAGTTAGGCCATCGCCGGTCAAACTGTAAGTATAGCTTTGCTTACGTTACGTCCCTGGATATACTTGGAACCCTCTAGTGGTTTTCGTACTCCAATTTTGAAAAACGCTGTAAAAATATTTTTTTTTTTTTATATAAGGATTGTTGGCTTCTACACCTATTAGTGTAATAAGCCATGGCTTGTTTGTAAACCTGAAATAGATTGAAGAGAAAACCCACAAACATTACACTTATCACTGGGATACAAGATGGACGGACAACAGGAGTTACGTGATAAGGATCCAGGAAGTGCATTGGGCTCGACTCCGCAGGACAAAACGTACAAGAGAGCCAGGAACATGGACGGCCGTGATAGGAAAGGTAAGACACAATAGGTAATGTTAGTACATATTATTATATTAACACTGTTATAACTATCTAATTCTAATTTTTCTACCTAACTCTATCATATTCGAATGTTAATATTTTTTAGGAATTTGAGGATTTCACAATAAATTTTTTTATTTTCAGATCTTAAAATATCGGGATACCATAACGGTAATGAGATGTTGGCATCAATAATGGATTTGTACAGTAAGGATCTGTGTCTATAAAAATATTTTATAAAATGTTTAAATTACGTACCGATTAATAATTAACTAATGATCGTTGGCTTGTTTGGGAATTGTAGAGAATTTGAAGATGACTTATGACTTTTCGACTATCCTATTTATTGAAGATTTGAGAAAATTTTCCATATGTGGTTGACAGAGACATGGTATTTTGAAATACACTTTGTAATTTGTTGGAATGTTTCACCTTTGACACAATCAAGTTGTATTTTTTAAAGGTGTGTATCGATTATTAAAGACATACTTTTTATTGATCGGACACATTGCAGTAAGATATTGATTGTTGACAGGATAGGCTTAAGAATTTTACTAACTAACAACTCATTGTTTTTATTAGTGTGCGTTGATACAATGAATTAGTTAAATTAACTGTTTATTGTTCGTTACCGAAATAACTATTTCTGTTTTAAGAATTAACTTGTTGACGATTAAACCTTATTGTCTAATAACTTTGAGACATTGCTAATTTAGACACTAGAATAAATTTGTGATGGACAGAGCAGGAGGAAATATTGAATTCAAAAGAATTTGCCAGTTTAACTAAAGTAAACATATATTTTGGAAATGAACGCTAAGGTTTGTTGAACACTAGTTTACTTTTCGTACTGTTAGGTTTTTTTTTTTAAACTTTAGGTGTGATGTTCACCTTGATTCAGTTAGGTGATAATAAACGACTAATTCGGTTCTGTTATCTGTCTGACAAAATTGAACGTCTAAATAATAATATGATCATTCAATGCAGATGTTATTTATTTCCTGCAGCTAATAATCATTAACAGTTAATAGTATCATAATATTTGATATATTATTTATATTTATTAGATATCTTAACCGTTTTCTGTTTTTATTTATGAATATAAACAATAAATTATACTTGAACCAGGTCAGTGTGTTTATAGAAAATAATATAGTTTTCACAATTGTGTAGGTTATGTTTTTTCAAAAAATTTTCAGTTTTGAAATTTTATCTTAAGATTATCTTAAGATTGGATCTTTTTTAAGATACAGACTATATAAAATTGAGACACACACGTGCTCGGGATAACATTCTTGATCATATTCCTCGAGGCGAGATTCTGGAGTGGATACGGACGAAATTAATTTACCATACATCTAAGTGTAAATTTTTTGTTTTTGTTAAGAAGCTTATTATCTATTTGCGATCTACGCGTTCTTGAATGTACATAATGCAAGTTTTGTTAAATTGAATTGTAATCTTTTTAGGATTCTGTACCCAAAGGGTGTAAACGGACCCCTATTATTGTGGCCACGTTGTTTTGGAAAATCGTTCCAACTATATTTTCACTTATTTGAGAACGGTATACAAAAGCCTTACAAATGCAATGTTGAAAGTGTGAATTGTCTCAGAAGATAAAAACTACCAGTTATGAATTTTAGACAGAAATTCGAATCCATAACTGAAAAAATACTTCATCGAGGACTTTTTTAACAATAAGTTTTTTTGACGCTTTCTACATTGTTTCAACAGTATTAACAGAATAAAGTTAGTATCTATTTAGATTCAAAATATACATTCTATAAGATACTTGAAGACAGTGCTGTCTCTTTTTATTGTAGCAGAACTCTACGACACGGGAATTTATTATGTTTGGATGTCATTATCCTACTCCAACGTCTTTGAATGACTATTATCACCTATATAGGTTATTGGTTTGTTATATATTGTGACACTGGAATATTTGTAATGCATCTAAAATTAAAAATATGTACAGAGATAAATCATTTATCACAACGGAGAGCTAAAAAAATACAGAAATGTTAATAATTCGACATAAGCGATTTTACCCTGAGGACACAGATATAAACTAGATTTTGAATTTAGAACAAGACACGTCCTAATATAGTAGGTAATAATTGGCGATACGATCAATAAAACTAATCTTGATGTTGTCTGAGCAGATCTCACAGTCTCGAGTTTAACAAAGATTCATGAAAGTAAAGATAATGGTTTTAAGAAACTACCGCATTGCTTATAATTTGATACTTGAATAGAGGCAATAAAAATGAAATTACTATAGGAAATGAATTAAATTAGAAACGATGAGATGAGGAGGTACAGCAGGTGTAGATAATTTGTGGGAATGGCAAGATACGACGATTTTAGTGTTTTGTTTGTACCCATCTATTGTTTTCCAATTTATATTGTAACAGTCACCCAGAAAAACAAATCTAGTTTATTTTAGAGCTAAAATTATAGTAAATATAGGTTGACTTTATTGCGTGACCACTGATTTCTAATTGGTGGATATCAGATAAGCCACTAGTCTGTATATCTATATCTATAAAAGGCAATGTATGTATGTATGTTTTTTATGGACTCCAAAACGGCTGGATCGATTTTGATGAAATTTTCAGGCAGTCTTTAGATTAGCCCAGCGGGTGATCCTGTAAAGTTTGGCAGTGATCGGAACAACAGTTTTTATTTTGGTTTTTTGGCAATTTTTTCTAGGCAACTTATGTAAACGTCTAATAATAATTTTGACAAGTGCGTTGTATATTATTAAAAACGAAACAGTTGGAAAAAAAACAAAAATCACACACGCCGATCCTGTGATCCGAACTCTGTTCACCCAAGGTATGAAGCAATGCACGTGCGCTAGACCACTCGGCTATCCATCTTGCTTCCCAAAGTACCTTATACCATGTATACTACTGTAAATATATGTCATACGAAAAATAGGTAAGAGCGTACGAAACTTGGAAACTGGCTTATTATATAGGGCGTTATATGGGAGAGACTCAAATTCAATGTATAAGAATCTGTTAGAGATTTCGTCGAGCGGTCGGACGGCGGGTGTAAGGGATGGGCTGTTTTTGCGTTTAATGTACGAAATTTATTTTTCATTTATTTTTCATGTGCGGAATTTAGCACAGAAAAAATCTCTAACGAGATGTACGATTTGTACGATTTACTAGAAAAAGTTGGCATTAATTGTGCCAAAAAAACACACGTTTTCAATTTCACACTACGACCTTATTCGTACTTATTTCACAAAACTGTTCCATCACAAACCTAAAGTAACTTCCTTTTTCAGAAAAGTTTTTTAAATCTTCAAAATATTTCCAAAAATTAGAGTAATCAATTCACAGCGGCACTCTTGCAACAGCATTTTTTAGCCTCGTAGTTGGCACCAGCCAAAAATTGAAGCGTGCGGATGATTTGAGCGAGACAGAGCCAAAGAAGGTCACACCCACAATATGTCTTTTGCCTACCTCGCCTCTTACCGCTGGGTCTCAACACAAACTGTTTGAAAGTGATCCAACACAAAACTATTTAAAAACGACAGGATTCTGCCGTATCAACGGAGGCGAAAATTTGAATTATCAATTCAGTTAATGCACGTTACGTTACACCGGTTTACCTCAAAACTGAGAAAACTGAAAACATTTTGAATTATAAAATGAATATTGATATGAACTCTGTTTGAAAATTGTCATGTCGAACAGTCCGTCAAAAAAGTTACCCAACAAGTATTATTATGTTGAACTTATAACTCTCTATAAACATTCGAAGGACAGAATTTGAAAGCTCGTATTATTGCACAATATGAAGGGATTTTTTATTTCTTATAGTTAATAGTAATTTCATACCTAATAATATCTTATTAGTAAAGTGCCTGCCTTAATAAACCTAATAGACTTATACTTTAAAAAATCATTGCCAACGTGGAAAACGAATAAATTTAATTTTATTTAAGAACACGTAAATGACTTTCATTTTTCTGGTTTTAATTTGAAGGGTGATTTGCCTATAAGTTATCAATATAGAGGAAGTCCCGACATGACTTCCCAGGTTTGTATCTCGATTGTTTTTGAAAATAACCCCGTCAAAGCCTTTATATAAGTAAATGGGATGAAATTCCTTACAAAATAACACTAATAAATCATCTTCAGTATCTTTGTATGGACCAGAAACAATCGTTTATTTTTTTCTTAATATAAGACCACATAATTTTTTTAGCCATTCTCATAAAGCTTTTAATTCTGCTTGCTGTCACGCTGGGTAAAAATATTCCATATTTCAACTGAAACAAATTTTGTGCCATAAAAATGAAGATTTATTCAAAATAAGAAATTGTATCTGATAGCTTACATTATGACAAATGCAGATGCTTGTCATCAAAAATGAACTACTTATATTAATTTTATTATACCGCATTCAGCATTTTATATCGTTTGCTGCTTTAAAAATTAATATTTTAAAAAAGAAAACTGGAACTATATACTCATGATGTTCCGAAATAAAAATATATTATGTATAATGCATGAATTGTACCAAAAAAATACGAATAAACATTATGTTAAAACAGGAAGTATAATTTTGACATTATTTTCTTTAAATTAAAAAGTAATTTCGCCAACTAAAAGAAGCTGTAGAAAGTATGAATGTGTTTGTTCACAACAGCGTTTCTTAAACTTTTTCGTCAACGAACCCCTTTGTAATCAGTAACATTGTGGCGCAAGTTTCACTTTTGTAGAGTGTATAGTGTAAACAACTGATCACTGATTGCTGGACAACGTTCATACAGTTCGGCCATTGTCGGCCGAATTGTAAGTTTTGTCCACTCATGAACTTGCGTCCCAGATCGCAGACTACAGAGTAGCTGTTATTTGAACGATTTTTATATAATATTATAAATATTTTAGAGGAATTAGGATCAATGAAATTAAAAGACAAATTATTATTTCACAACGTTTCGTATTAAATTAATACTTCATCAGGTGATCTAAAATAAAATAACAAGACAATTTAACAATACAAAATAACAAGACAATTTAACAATATAAAATAACAAGACGTGAAATAATAATTTGTCTTTTAATTTCATTGATCCTAATTCCTCTAAAATATTTATAATATTATATGTATTGTTTCCAGACACCTGATGAAGGAATAAATTAATTCCGAAACGTCGTGTAAAAAATAAAAAATTTAGTATCGATTTAAAAAAACTGATCCTAAGTCCTCAGACAATTTTTCATCTAATATTTATATTATTAACATCAAAAGGATCTGATATATACATTATTCAAGATTTTTATATAGTTCGACCGAACTGTGTGTACGCCGTCCGGCAAACAGTGCTAAGTCGTTTACACTACACTCTACAGAAGGGAAACTTACGAAGAATCTACATCTAAACGTACTAAATTGGCATGCACTACACTAAAAATTAATTACTTAACTTCATACTACTGATAATACTAGAGATGAGTTCTCGGACCTCCTCGAATATACTTGCGGAGCCTGGCTTAGGAAACGCTGGTATATAAATAAAATAAAATATTCGACTATAACAAGTGTTTATTTTGCGTTTATTATACTCCGTGTTTAGTTTTATTCTCAGTACTGTAAAACTTATTACACCTGTGAGATACGATAATAAAAAGTACCATGTGTTATATTTGGCCGCTTATAAACGTATACAGTGCACAGCAAAAGTTCCTCTGCTACTTTTGTTTTATAAATAACATTACGTAGGTCGGAGTAAAACATAATTTGTGGAGAGACAAACGAGCGCCTGTACTTCTAGCTTAGGCAGAAAATTAGGGATGTCGAAAAAATATCGATATAGTGTCCGAGAATTATCTTTACAACTTTGAAATTTAATAACTTTTCATATAAAAAAGATATTCACATTCTGTGTTCTGCAGTTATTAATGCAACTCATAAAGTTTTTTTTCTGGGGTTATTTGAAGGATATTGTTTATCGGAGAAAGGTTACTGACATTGCCGACTTAGAAACCCGCATTACAGAGGCTTTTGCCACTGTCACAGACGTTATGTTACAGCGTACCTGGCAAGAAATCGATTACCGACTGGATGTGCTTCGGGCCACACGTGGTGCACATGTGGAGGTGCTAACCTCAACAGAACAAAACTTTATGAGTTGCACTAATAACTGCAGAAAACAGAATGTGAATATCCTTTTTATTTCAAAAGTTATTAAATTTCAAAGTTGTAAAGATGATTCTGGGACACCCTGTAAATTTTTTAGTAGATATATTGATATTTTTGGGAGACATTTAATATTGGATATATCGATATAAAATTCCGAGTATCGAAAACCGATATGTTTTTGCCAGTAGCAACACTTGTATGTACTACCGCGACTGACTATGGTCGTTTAATTATTCCGAAAATATCGAAAACTCCACTGAAAAACGTCTAACATCCCTACAATGAATATCTATGACTTCTAGGATGTACAAAATATTATTTAGTTTATATTAGGCGTGTCTAACCATTGACTACACAATTAATTGTAGGTTAAATTTTGAGTACGGCCTACGAAGATGTTTTTCCAGTAGTGCTTAGTAGGTGTTTTAGTGAGCATTTTGGACTTCGGTGCCGTGCAAGTTTTCTCGATATGTCTTAAAAAAACAAACGACAGAGCAACGTTAGTTTTTATGTTCTTTGGACTATTTACAACAAAATACATAGGGTCAATGACTTTTTATTGTAAAGTCAATAGTTCTCAAGTAATATTTTTTTTAATCTGAAATTGTATCACTTTGTTAGTGTTCAATTCCTTGAAAGTACCTTTAAAAATTATATTAGCTACTATTTTTTGACCTTGAACTATAAACTTCATAAAATTTTTATTTTTAACCCTTGTTTGAATTTCGCAGGAGTCACAACTTCTATAGTTTTATGACATGTAACTAGTTGGTTTATATTAGGTGTATTTACTTAAATAATACCGATTTTGTAGTAGTCATCATTTCTCCTTAAATCTAAGAGTAGATTTTTTCTCATATCCTGCAGCTTTTCAACCTTGTATATAGTTTAATATTTACGAAAGGCATGTGCTACGTATTATGTTAACGCCTGTTTGTAGACATAAATAAATAAACAAATGCAACTTTATCGCAAGTAACTACATAAATAACTTTTTGTTGGCTACACTGTATATTTATAAATATAGAAGAGATATGTAATGTTGTAATGTATGTATTTTATCTTTTTATAAGTTTTTTTTCTTTATAATAATCAAATATCGACGTTTTCATATTGGCTACCATAGAATTTTATTTACATTTTCACAAAATGGATGAAAAGAATGAGAAAAGTAAACCACGATTAAAATATATAAAAAATGTATTTTTTATATGTTTAGTTGGTAATAAATAATATGCAATGAACAATTTGTTTAACGGCAAAAGGTCGCTTTAAATTTTACTTTTCTGAATGTTATGTTCTGTAATGAAATTATTAAAATTTTTAAACTGTAATTTTTTAATAAAAACAATAATTTTAAGATTATTTTTCGTCATTAGAGAGAAAAATAATCTCCAAAATAGCGTATCAAACATTAATTTTGATACAGTTTTAAGGGAAATATTTTCAACCGACAAAAAACACCTTTAAGAAATAATATATTATATTTAATTTGTCGGAATTGAAAATATATAGAATTTGCTTTGTTCTGATGTTATGTAAAAACCGCGGTTTGTTTTATAAACTGTGACGTAATCAAAAGTTTCCATAAAATATTAATTCATTGCGTGACGACTTAATTGTTATGCATTATTTGCATTGTGTCTGTAGTAAACCGCGGGTAATTATGTAGTATACATTGTAGAACTTCACACTCTGTTTTACACATAGAGTATAAGGGCTACGAACTGACAAGTTTATATTAAAATCATCAGAGTAATATGAAAGCATACGTTTGAACCACATTTAAGGTAGTTGTTGTGGTACAATATTGTCAAAAAGTTATAGATTATACGCGCCACAAAAGTATACTAGCTTGTAGCTAAGTGATCCATAATTTGTACGCAAGACTGTACCCGTGGAAACGTAACCCATACAGTATTCATATGCATGTATACTTTTCTATAAATTGTTGAACTTTAAATTAATTTTATTAAAAAATATTAATTTAATTAATTAAATTAATTTAATTAGACGGTCAAAAATGTTTTCTTATTTTTTTTAAACTCGTAACAAATACATTGAAAGACTGTCAGTTTTTGGAAAGTTTCTGACAGTTAGTTCTTTTTTTATAAATCAGAAAATGGTTCAGAACTACAGAGATCGTATACAATCAATGTTAATTATCCAATTTTAATTGAATTTATCGCGGATTATATATGGTCGATCGACTTCAAATTTTTAGGGTAATTGTATTATCATGTTCTTAATAAGTATACAAAAATTAAGAATTTTCTGACGGTGTGCCTTAACCACGATAACTACCTTAAGACAAAAAATATTTTTTTTACTAATTTATGGATAAATACATAATAATTAGTAGGAAACATCATAGATTGAACAACATTTTTGGTTTAGAAGAGTTTGCGTGTAAAATTGTCCATGTCTGATGGAAGGGGACGAACTACATGAGACAGGGTTAAAATTTATGTCAAGGTGACTAACAAATAATAACTTTGAACTTGGTTACCTAAAGTGTACTTTGATTGTATTTAGTAAATTAGATAATAATAACATAATCTTTGTTTAAAGAACTTGATACAGGTCATAATAGCGTCAAATTAAGTACAATTCAAAATTCCCATAAAAAACTTACTACCTACTTAAAAATTCATTTATATTATAGTAACATCCATTAATTAAAAAATATAATTACCTATGATAGATTTAAAAATTCTACAAAATGCTTTTCCTATGGAAAAGTATATGTGGTCACAATATTTAAGCCAATGTTAAAATAGATATTCTGACAATGTTTTTTTGCAAACCAGAACTGTTGTTCAAATCAATCATGTTTAGTGTTAGATGAATACCTCAGTTTTTATCGACAGTTCCAACCGACACGCTGTCGGTCGTTTGTTTAAATCTGTTTATTTATTAAAAAAACTAAATCTTAGAGATATCCTTCGAATAGCATCAATATTATATTCTGGTGCCGCTGCACACAAAGCTATTATAAATGTCGAATGAAAAAGTTCTGGTTCTGGTGCAACCTGAAAAAGACGACTATACTGTAATTATCATTTCAGTTCTATTGCATTACACTTTGCATGTACATTGTGCATGTATGATTGCATTTGTTATGTATTCAACTAAACTCGACACCCGCCCGCGCTTGTTGAAAACACGTGATTACATATTATCGTTGCTACCGGTATTTAAATAGCTATTATTTCGTGCAGTGTTGTTTTTGACTCGACGATTTACTAAATGAACAGTCTGGCTCCAGGCAGGGAGTGTTCCAACTCAATGAGTGCAATGAATAAAGAACGTATTTAAATGCAAAAATGGACAACTGTAATTATAATAATTTTTGTTCATGTTTATAGCGTAATTAGGTATTTGAAGTCCATTTAAATAAGCTTAATGACTGGAAGCTTCAGTTTTAAGTATCATAATTTGAATGCAAGGGCTTATAAATTTACCACTTTCTGGTAGTTATTCTTCAAGGAAGATAGATGACTATAAGACTTGTGATTGCCTAGATTCAATAGATGTTCTATTTTAAAAGCTTTTGTATTTAATTACATTTTTACTTGCTAGTATAATATTGTATAATCCAATCTTGACTCACCTCCACATATTCGACTGATGTAAAACTTTGCACCCATGCGATGTAAAACTTTGCACCCATGCAAATTGTTTTAATGACAATAGACTATTTTCATGTCTCCGATCTGATGATAGAGTTAGGAGAGCGGATAGCTATCATAGTTCGCCAACTCTCTCTGTGGGGAGCATTATCGTGATTATGCTTATTTTACATAGCTTGACGATGAGTTTTTTCATGACTTTTTCCTTTTTTAACATAGTTTAAAAGATTGACTAAAATGTGTACTTTTATTGGATAACCGACACTATAATAATAATACTTGAAATATAACAAATCATTCAGAGGATTAATTTTTGGAGCGGGTGAATTAGCTCAATATTTTTTATTTAACGGAAATTAATCCGCTGAATTATTTGTATGCGAAACGTCCGTTAAATAAAAAATATTGAACTAATTTACCCGCTCCAAAAATTAATCCTCTGAAGTATTTGTTATATTAAGCACAAAGAGCTGAACTTTTCGTAAAAATACTTGAAATGTTTGGGTTTATTCAGAAAGCTTTATCGCTTATGTGGTACTATTTTTTAGATGTATTTTATGCCATAAATTAATATTAATAATAATATTAATTGTAATAATGTTACCAATTTTAACTTAAAAATAAAATTTTGAAGCATTTACCACGCTTTTCTTACAATTATTAATTTTCCATTAAATACTACCCTGAAAGTAGATTGGGCGATTCTGATTATCTGGTTTTATTGTCAAAAAATGTTTGTCATTAGTTTGTTTTAATGTACAATCTTTCCAATTTCACACAATATCCAAATGAAACCGACTTGCCCGCAATCTCTGGAGACAGAAGGTTGCTCAAAATGTTATGTAGAACTTTAACGTTGCAATGTCGACATCCTCGCTTTATAAATACATATTGAGACATTTAAATTTCAATTATTTAATGTTGCATGAAAATCGTTTTTATTTTAAAATTATACATTTTAACTGTCTGAAGTATGAATCAAAATTTTCACGGTTACATTAATTGCAAAATAATTCATTTCTGATTGTTTTTAACAAACTGATTTTAATGCGAATCATTTGTGATGAAAGGTGAACAACCGTTAATTATTTTACCTGATGTATAAATTTGTATGATGCATGCATTATCATTGAATTTATAATTATATTCTGTACTGCATTAATTAATAACACTATTATAGCTAAAAATAAAATCTGCTTTTAGTTTTAATTGGTCCTATCGAGTTTAATAACCTTCCAGCAGATGCATTGATTTAAACATTAATTTTGTTACATATATTAGAACGGTTATTCTCAACGATGTCGATAAAGTTATCGTCTGTTGATTACATCAATCAGTGCAATGGAAAAATCGTCGCTACAGTTATGACATTACATATATATTATTATGAATACCAACAAAAAACTACAAGTTTTTTACCAACTGATAAGTATTTCCGAAGAATGTAAGATGGTCAAACGTTATATCTAACGATAACTTCCTAATTAAAGCCGACCAAGAACCAATCCACATCACCATCTTGAGAAGAAACTTACTCTAGATTGGTTACACTTTAAGAAAAGACTCTCAAGACGTTACCAGGATAGCAGCTCTAGTGTGAACATCACAAGGACACAGGAAAAAGGGCGACCAGTTATTAAATGGAGACGCAGTGTTTTGACAGAAATTGGCAGCATATGCATTACACTTGGCTCTATCAAAAATTGGTACATGGCTTAAATCCTTCGTAGAAGCCTTACGCTTCTCTTATAAGAGTTGAGGATTTATAGAAACATTTTAATATTTTTATTAAGCCTACACTAGTTTTATTTTTCTTCGATCTCTCATCAGAGGCTTCAAAACAATTTTTTGTTTGTTTGACCTTCTCACATTTAAAAAAACCCGGGTCGCAGTGCCAAAACCCTGCCGACAATATAGTGTATTTGCTCGTATAGGGCCGTGTGGTTTTAGACTTTTATTATGTGAAATTAAGTTTGTTTTTGGGCAAAATAAAAAATTTAACCCCTTAATACACCCCTTAAGATAACATTTTTTTCTTAATTGTAATATTATTATCAATCTAACGTCTACACCGAATTAAAGACACCCTTCAATAAATAAGTCACTATCTGCAAATTAGTGTTTTCAAAAAATGTGTAAGTCCGGTCCTGTTGGGCCGATTTTACTAAAATTTTAGAGGCACTTTTTAATTGCTATTAGAGGGTTAAATTTCAATTTTAAAACGATTCTGAGATTTTTTTCGGTATTTTGGGGCCCAAAAACTTTTTTCAACCCCTAAAATTCACCCTTAAAATGATCCGATTGGGCCCATTTTAAATAGGCTTCGTGCGGTAATGGATTCCAACATGTGTGCCAAATTTCGTCAAAATGAATCAACTTCTTCGAAAGTTATAGCCCGCACACATATATATATACCTATATATTATATATATATATATATATATATATATATATATATATATATATATATATATATATATATATATATATATATATATATACATATATATATATAAACATTTTTAAAAATGGTGCCAAAGTGTTTAGGAGGTTATGAAACGTCGAGAAATTTTGGTCCGACCCCTAGGTCCCGCCATCCGACCAACGCCAATAGTGTATGTTGCCATATGGCAAATACACTAATAAAGATCGCGAGGGCGGTGCCTTACCTGTTTCATCTAGACGTGTTGCAATTTGTTACATACTATATTGTCTGTACTTTATTATACAGAATGCAACTCAGTGATTTCAAATACGACTAGTTTTGAGTAACGGGAGTCCTGTCGTTACAATGTAATTCTACTTTAGGCAATAGGTTTTAAATTCACCTGCGTTACTAAAGGCTAGATTTTCTAGGAAAGCAGTAACGTAATATGACGACCATAATATGACGGTGAATAATGTAACAAAAAGCGTGTGCATATAATTAAATGGACGCGGGTTTTTCGCTAGCGCTGGCATCACCGTAATGCTAAAATACGGCATCCATTTACTTCCATTGCACACGTTTCGAATGTGAATACTGCAGCTTAATATAATATACTAAAAAAGATGCAAAGAAAAAGATCGATGAATGCGTTTTTTTAAATAAAAATTAGTCTGTTGGTTTGTTTGCTTGCCTGTTTGTTAGTCTGTTTGTGTTTGTTTGTTTGTGAACACGACACAGGTCGAACGGATTGAAACCAAATTTGGTAGGATCTTTGAAATGCAAATTCCGATAGTTTTTGGGGAAAATCGGCGCATACATAGAGGAGCTGTGTGCTATAATTTTGTTTTTTATATTATAATGATATACTTTTCATAACGCTTTGTTGTTCTATTTATTTGTATATAAATTTTTTTTCCTAAACTCTAGCGTTCCGGAAATATTTTGAAAAAAACAGCTGTTAAAAGGAAATTGGTAGATAAGAAGCATACTTCGGTTAATTTTGATTTTTTTCCACTCAATTCTTTAATTTAATTGATTCGTCTATGGAATTGATTGATTTTTGTTATATTTAAAAAATGGACTATAGATACCAGATAATAATTTGTTGTTGCAATCTGTAGATCAATAGCTAAAAGTCTACAGGTGCGGTCGAGTGAAATACAATACTGCAGACTCGTTTGTTCATTAGTAATTTTGCATCGTTGAATTTTGTTCTGCATTAATTTATGTTATCGTGACAGCGACAAGGTTTGCTAACAGAAAAACAGGGGGATTGGATTCTTCAAGTATAAATAATCAAGCTACGTGTTTTTCTTTGCAAATTTTATTACTTCAGTAAATATTAAAACGTCTGTGATAGCTTATTATTTGTATTGAAGTTTAAAAAATAAACATGGTTTGGTATTCTATTTTAGGAGAAACAGCAGGCTACTCTTACATGATACCTAATTGAGATACAGATTTTAAACGCATAAGTAGAGTTGGGTAACTCAGATCTGAACCGGTTCAAAGAGCCGACTCCGACAGAAGATCCGTGAGAGCCGACTCACTTTTTTTTTGAGCCGACGGATCAACGGATCCGCATAACTCAGTGAAACACTTAACACGCAGAAGCACATTTTACACTTACGTATCAGTTCTTGCTTTGATGCATCTGTCAGCTCAAATGACTCGTGCATCACATGTTTGGTTATACATTCTTGATTCTATACAGGTCGTGATATGATTGACTGAACTAGGTAACTCAGTGGCAGACTGCAGTAACATATTATTCAGAACTCGGCTCTTTTTGAACCGGTTCAGTGAGCCGGCTCACATACGGGATCCAGATGCAAAGATGCAGATCACTAAAAAGACCCGTTTTTCCCACCTCTATAAATAAGTCTACAGAGAAAACAAACACTTATGGAATCACTTCGGTGGCCGCCCGTCTGTCACAAGCAATTTCGTATTTTCATGGCACACATGAACAATAACATCAATAAAGAATCAATAAGAATCTCCAAAATAGCTGACAGATTTATAAAATGATACATTCTAGAAAAGCTAAAAGAAGAATTTCCATCGTCCAACGGCTGTAAGAAAAACATCGAAAATGTAAAAAAAAAAAATAAATATGCAAACGAAACTTAATGCTACCGACAAATACTTATCCATATATAAAATTTGTTTGTGTTACTTTTTGAAATTTTCATTAATAATTTTGTTGATTTATTAAAATCGCGGGCTTTAAATTCATCGATAATATGAGTTCACACGAAATTGTCACAATCTTCTGTTGATGACCTATACACACAACGAATTGCTAATTTAAATTTAGTAAGTGTAAATTGCTCAATTATCACGATCTTGACTTATTTAAGTAATGTGCTGCGTCAGGTTCTTACATAGTTTAATGAATTTGTGATTGACTCCTCTCATTTTTTGACAACCATAAAAGTTTATTGCTTATGAATTATTATATCAATTATTATGAATGCTGCATTAGTCGATCAAAACTACAGTTTTTAGATATTCGAGGTCAATGAATTTATGTAATGAGATCATACCGTTTAATTACTCGTGCACACAATGTCCTTGTGTTAGAAAATTATTATTGCTACTACGTTTAAAAAAATGTAAAATTTTTAGAGCATCTAATAACTCACAATTTGACTGGACCTTGTTTCTTTGGCTTTAAAAATATTAAATATTATTTGTGGGGTCAAATTTGTAAAAATCGAACAATGGAATAATTTTTGAGATTTTTGCAGAAACATATCTATGGGACTTGTTTTACCACGTCCATTGCTTTCAGAAACTAGATCCACGTTCTTCAGTATCTTTTAACAATATAAAGAGTGCCCAATTTCATGCTTTTATCATAAAGAGTCCAGCAATATACTGCAATATTTTTGGTGTTATCTGCCCCACTACATCTGCTATTAGATGTGTTGAAATAGATTGTGTTTCAAAATGGTATTGCGTCTTTGATACACGTTGTATTTTTTGTCCTATATCCTGTATAAAATAGCGGGTTTTTATGCTCGTTTCTAGTTTTTTCAACGGTAATGAAAATTTGGCAAAAGATGCGTCTTTATCGTACATTAAAATATAGGTAAATATTTTATCTTCAAAAGAAAACTTAACTTCGTCTTCGTCCTCATTTCCCTTGTCGCAATCTTGTGCTTTCAAGACGTGATAGTGCCTTACTTGTTACTTTTTAAAGACGCTTATCAATGCTTCACTTGTTTGTTTGTTGTATGTACGCATCAGCGTTGCCAGATTTTTTTTTGCCAAGTCGGGATTTTGGAACTTTTTGAGTGAAAAAAGCGAGATTCTTTCGTCGAAAGCGGGACATAGTAAAAAAACGTATATAATCAAAAGTTTTTAAAATATTTATCTTTTTATTTGAGTTCAAATTACGTTTACGTGACAATAGATAGCAAAAATAGCCATAGAAAATGTATTTTAATAAAAATATGATATTTTAAATCAGATTTACCCTATCGTTAAATAGTTGAGTCATATTCGTCTTCTGAATAAAAAAAATAAAAAAAACAGAAATTTAAAATCAAAAAAGTTTTATTCATTAGAAAAATATGGCGTTTCAAATAATAGTCTGAGGAGTGAATGTTACAAATTGCAACTTACAATAAGAGAATAATTATTTACGCACGGTCGAGTTATCCCCGAAAAGCGGGACTGAGTCTGTCCCGCGCGGGACATTTAATTTTGATTTAAAAATCGGGACGTCTCGCCAAAATCGGGACGTCTGGCAACGCTGGTACGCATGCATTTAAAAAAGTCTTACAACTTGATTTTCAATCTCTTCGAAATTTGAAAATGAAAATATGGATATATTTAACAAAATAAAAATAAAAGGCAATGCATCAAAAAATGAAAAATACATTTCTTTTTCATTTATAAAGTTATGCGCTTTTCAACGTTATAGAAGATATATTTTGTACTTTTGAGTCCTTGATAAAATTTTCGAAAATGATAATTTTAAGTTAAAATAATTTATTTGTTCTCTTTTGTTTTAGGTGAGTTTCCTGCATCAAAACATTTGTACCCTGTTCACAAGTCATGTGGTTTTTTGTAAGTATACATATTTTTGGTATAAATCAGTTTATTTATAAAATACGAAAAAAACATATTCAGAATTGTTTCTTTATAATATGAACGTTTACAATATATTTTTCCTAAAATTCTTTTTTTTCATGACCCCCTAAAATAGCTGTTTTTCATGCCCATATAGTGGTTGTAAAGTGTCCTTTTTTCTAACTAGTACGTAAAGTAGGACACGCGTAATTTAAATCTATATGAGCAACAGATCAGCATAGTAGGCGTTGCCATCGTAAACAAACCACATAAATTCAATATAGTCGAACTGAATTGTCAAAATTATTACAAATAATAACATAACGTCACATCTCGTATAATACGAGATATTAAAGTACTATTTTAAATATTCTCACTTCATCGAATTGAGACGGGGTTAGTCTGGTTTTATAATTTATATAATAATAATAATAATAATAATGCGTTTAACGTCCGTTTCTCGACTTTATGCCATAACAGACGCCATTCGCACCATTACTATTTTTTCATCTACCACTTCCCGTTATTTTCTACATTTTTTACAACTTCAACTTATGTAATAGTAATGGGCGAATGAAGGAATTATAGGAAATTAGGATAAGGTAGGTAATTTTTGAACTAGGAATTTGATAGGTAATCGGCCATGGCCTCACATAAGGAACCATCTCGATATTTATCTGGAATTAATTGAGGGAAACCATGGAAAACCTCAATCAAGGTGGCCGGTACAGGAATTACCGTTTCTCGGCGAGAGGCAGTAGGAAAAAGTCCAAGCCACATCTACCCCTGCCGGGAATCGAACCCGTACCTCCCGAATGCGAGTCTAGTGCTGTACTACTACTCTACCCAGCTCGGTATTTATATTATGCCTCAGGTGTTAATTCCGGAGGGATTTGCATTTATGCATGTAGTACGTTCGCCGCGCATTCTTTGTCTAATTTATTAGCTCTGTTTGCAATGCAATGTTCATATCTGTTTGGATTATATAAAAATCTATACCGGTTCCCACAGCTCTGTTTACCCAGTCAAGTGACTTCGATGAAAGTGTAAGCGAGCAGCCGGCACATAATAATGTTGCTGTCTAGCGTAAATAAACCTCCAGGAGAGCCGAGAGATCTTTCTGTGCAACGTATACTTATCCGCGGACAGTTCAACCGATTAGAGATGGGAAAAACGGGTCTTTTTAGTGATCTGCATCTTTGCATCTGGATCCCGTATGTGAGCCGGCTCACTGAACCGGTTCAAAAAGAGCCGAGTTCTGAATATGTTACTGCAGTCTGCCACTGAGTTCCCTAGTTCAGTCAATCATATCACGACCTGTATAGAATCAAGAATGCATAGTCAAACATGTGATGCATAAGTCACTTGAGCTGACAGATGCATCAAAGTAAGAACTGATACGTAAGTGTAAAATGTGCTTTTGTGTGTTAAGTGTTTCACTGAGTTATGCGGATACGTTTATCCGTCGGCTCAAAAAAAAGTGAGTCGGCTCTTTGAACCGGTTCAGATCTGAGTTAGCCAACTCTAAAATGGTAAGAACATACTGAAGCATATGTGCACTCTTATGTATCATTTTCGTTTTTTTAATAACAGCTGTCGCATAAAACACTCTATTAAAAAATAAACGACTGTCACCTCATTGAATTAAAGTACTATACTTCAGATTAGTACGATTGTAGTTTGTTTCTAGAATTTGAATGAAATGTGCCAGTCAGTGTCGTGGTGAGAAGCGCTATAACTATTTTATTCCAACATTCTATTGTTAGCAGGTCAAGTGGATTTAATAACACTTTCTAAAACCGCGCGCGAATTATTTTGTCATATCTTGCATGTAGTTTATGATATCTACGATTTATATAGATAGTTGGATTGGATACCTGTTTCGACGAGAATATATCACAATATTATCAAAACCGTTTAAAAGACAGAGAATTTTCTTTATACCCGGTCGAAAGTATACGTTAAATGTTAAACCAAAAAAAAAAAGAAAAAAATAAATAAATAATTGTATATGTATATGTACAGTATGTCTCGTGGTTTAATGAGAAAAACTATTTACATTATTGTTAATTTTCGTATTCGTGGACCGTGAAGAACCATTTATGTATCTTCCTCGTTTCATTATAAAAAATTGCAATTTCGTTTTAAGTAGAGAGATATTTATGCATTCTTTTTATGGCTTGTAATTTATATAATTAGGATTACATTTATAAATAAAAAATTATTGTACCTAATATACATATTGTGTCTAGATAGGGTTACCATCTCTAAAATTTGGCAACCAGGACAAGACGCGTGAAAACCCCGGATTTTAGAGCCCAGAACCCGGACATGTCAGCAGGTTTTTTTAAGCATAGTCAGTGTAATAAAAAACAGTTGAAAATGTCATAAACCACCTTTTTATTTATTTTCAGACCTTAAAATAAAATTTAGTCATCTTTTATCATCATTTTAAATGTACCTAACAAAACAGAATCTTATTACAGTTTGTTACAAACTGTTTTAATAAGCAGTTGTTTTTTTTTTATTCGTAAAATAAAACACAAATTATTAATATACTTTGTTGTGAAAACAAAACCTTATTCAAATATGTCGCTGGCGGCCCAAGACTTTAAAATTTTAAACCCGGACTACAAATGAAGTCCCGCCCGGATGCTCCCCGGATGCCCTCTAAACTAGGACGAATCCGGGGAAACCCGGATGGCTGGCAACCCTATGTCTAGATTTATTTTAACAGTAAGAAATTTAGAAATAGGGTTTTTATTAAGTACACACCCTACACTCTTCAACTCGAATCCTTTCCCCTTGTCTAAAAACGAATACAGCTCTCCTGACGCTATGTTTAAAGGTAATGAGTTCGGATAAACCCAAATGAAGGACAAAGATTCACAATAAAGATTCTACAGTTGTATTTTTTGAAAGTGTTTTCACTATGCATGAAAGATTATATAATTTATAATTTTTTTAGAAAATCGTTTTCCAGCAATTTTTCGCCTGTAGGATCCGTAGTGTGGTCGTAGTCCTTCATTTGGCCTTTACCCTAACTTTTAGAAGTAGCATCGGAAGAACTGTAGTCGTGTTCAGGCGAGGGAAAGGATTATAGATTATTAGTGCAGGGAGTATTTGTAAGTATCTAATAATTCAATGTTTTCAAACCCTTTCGTTGTCGCATAACTTGCATAATTAAATATTTTTTCAAGCTACTTCTTTATCAACAATTTTGATCGATTTCGTTTATTGTTGATAATTATGACATTATCACCAAAATCAGGAGTATCGTAAATTCGGCTTCGGAATGTCCCTTTCAAAGATATTTTGTTAGCAGCATGCAAAATATCAAAACTTTTCATTTATTGTTTCCTAATAAATCTCAGCGTTTAATAAAATGAATTGAGAACTCTTTGAGAGACATTAATCAAAGTATAGGTACTCTCCAGTAGTTATTATCAGACCGAAATCGTTGTAGAAAGAGCAGTTCCATAATATTTATTAGAAAAAAATGTAGGGATAATATTGCAATTTTATTTCTAAAACTCCATTGTCAGGATCTACAACTCGATTTTATGGATTTAACCGAGCTGGGCAGAGTAGTGGTGATAGCACTAGACTCGCATTCGGGCGGTCCGGGTTCGAATCCCGGCGGGTGCAGATATGGCTGGGACTTTTTCCTACTGCCTCTCGCCAAGAAACGGTAATTCCTGTACCGGCCATCTTGATTGAGGTTTTCCATGGTTTCCCTCAATTAATTCCAGATAAATATCGAGATGGTTCCTTATTTGAGGCCATGGCCGATTACCTATCAAACTCCTAGTTCAAAAATTGCCTACCTTATCCTAATTTCCTATAATTCCTTCATTCGCCCATTGCTATTACATAAGTTGAAGTTTTAAAAATGTAGAAAAATAACGGGAAGTGTGGTAAATGGAAAATAGTACTGGTACGAATGGCGTCTGTTAAGACATAAAGTCGAGAAACGGACGTTAAACGCATTATTATTATTATTCTTATATTATGGATTTTGTGAACTGCAAAGCGTTTAGCTGCAATAACTTTCACACAAAACAGTAGGAAAATATTTTATACATATATTGTGTTAAGTTTGTTATTTTATGTAAATTAAAATTTAAAATGCAAATTATCAAATTATATTTGCATAGATATACTTCCATATTTTAGCATTTGAAATACATAAATATTTTCTAACGTTTTCCGCATAATGCTCACAGAATGTCATTGCTCAATTAGTTGTAATGAATACCTTATTATTTTTTACTTTCTAGATTTTTCTAAATTGAAATGGATTATTTCACGTACTATATAAAATTTTCTTTGAATCCGTTGAAATCAAATAAAGATCCTGCATTTTTAATCTGTGAAGTAAGCTGTTTGTATATATTGCAGGTAAAATATGAGTGTTACCTAAAAAATGTTTAATAAAAACGCAAGGCTGTAACTAATGCATGAAATTGCTTTTTTTTTTGTTCACCTCGACATAACTGTACTCTTAGTAATACACCTTGAAAGATACATTTCTTTTAAACTATTGTTCATTGTTGATTGTTCCTAGTCTTCCTTTTTGTACAAGTGAAATTGTCATATTAGTATGTGTCTAAAATTATACATAATTAATACTTAGTCACACCTTAGTCGTACCACAGGGGTCACCAACTATTTTTGATGGGATTCGTTTTTAATAACTTGCTTTAATTCCGTACTCCGGCAAACTTAAGGCTAAGACCTACAGACCAGCGTTGCCAGATTTTTTTTTGCCAAGTCGGGGTTTTAGAATTTTTTGAGTGAGAAAAGCAGGATTCTTTCGTCGAAAGCGGGACATAGTAAAAAAACGTATATAATCAGAAGTTTTTAAATATTTATCTTTTTATTTGAGTTCAAATTACGTTTACGTGACAATAGATAGCAAAAATAGCCATAGAAAATGTATTCTAATAAAAATATGAAATTTTTAATCAGATTTACCTTATCGTTAAATAGTTGAGTCTTATTCGTCTTCTGAATAAAAAAAAAAAAAATAAAAAAAAAACAGAAATCAAAATCAAAAAAGTTTTATTCATTAGAAAAATATGGCGTTTCAAACAATAGTCTGAGGAGTGAGTGTTACAAATTGCAAAGTACAATAAGAGAATCATTATTTCCGCACGGTCGAGTTATCCCCGAAAAGCGGGACTGAGCCTGTCCCGCGCGGGACAATTAATTTTGAGTTAAAAATCGGGACGTCCCGCCAAAATCGGGACGTCTGGCAACGCTGCTACAGACCTAAACTTATTAAAAACGAGATTTCCTTTCCTTTTGATTATTTCAAAGATTTATTAATAAAAACAATACAATTTCAATTGAATAAAACACAATTTTTAATAATAATCATTCTGCTATTAGAAATAACATTTCTCTTCATACCCTGTCGAAAGTGCGCACTTTTGGCTTTGATTTTAAAGTCTAACATTTATGAACTGCTGGAATTGCTCGCATGCCGTCTGTAACGGCGGGCCGAAACAGTTGTCTCGTGCATACGAAAGTACGTACTTTCGACCGAGTACGAAGAAAAATAGTACACACCATACGGCCAAAATTTCATCTGCCTGCCCTTGCGGTGCAATATACTATTTATAACGAAATGTCTGTGTCAGCATCATTGGAGAACAGGTAGACCGATTTTGATGAAACTTGTATTTAATTGAGCTACTATGACAGTGGTCCATTCGGGAGGTCCGGGACTCCGGGTCCGAATCCCGGCGAGGGCAGATGTGGCTGGGACTTTTTCCTACTGCCTCGCCGAGAAACGGTAATTCCTGTACCGGCCATCTTGATTGAGGTTTTCCATGGTTTCCCTCAATTAATTCCAGATAAATATTGAGATGGTTCCTTATTTGAGGCCATGGCCGATTACCTATCAAACTCCTAGTTCAAAAATTGCCTACCTTATCCTAATTTTCTATAATTCCTTCATTCACCCATTGCTATTACATAAGTTGAAGTTTTAAACATGTAGAAAAATAACGGGAAGTGTGGTAAATGGAAAATAGTAATGGTGCGAATGGCGTCTGTTATGACATAAAGTCGAGAAACGGACGTTAAACGCATTATTATTATTATTATTATTATAACGAAATCACTGGAGAACAGGTAGACCGATTTTGATGAAACTTCTATCTAATTGAGCTACTATGACAGTGCAGATAAATCGTAATCATTTATTTACTATTAAGTATCTGTTAAAATAATTAATCGCTACTAAAAAAATATTTTAGGTCCTACATGCTTTTCTTAGAGAGAGAGCCAATAGCAGACTGTTTGAAATTAGATGTTGATTTTGGTACCGTGAACGTTCCTTGATTTTGGATATCAGTTTACCTACTTTATATCTATAATAAACTTGCGTGTATGAAAGAGAGAGAGGGAATGAGAGTGTTTGCGGTGTATGTTGAACACGTAGCGGGTACAGGTTAAGTGTTAATGCAACGATCTGGTTACGGTAGTTTGATTTCATAAATTGTATACTAAAAGTTATTCGTGTGTTACACATTATTTTAAAACATAGAGATCACCGATTCTCAAATTGAAATATTGAAACATTTTGTTTTATTTCCGACTTGTATTTTCGTACCAACAGTCCATCCGGCTTCGTCCGGATTAATACAGCGTACATTCTTATAGAATATTTTAGACCCCCATCCTCCCTGAATAAGAGAAAATAGGCAAATCGAGAACGTTTTTCTCCCAAGTGATAAGATATCAAGATTTTTTTTAGAACTTTTATTAAACAATTAGAATTTAAAAAATAAATAGTGTTTTTGAGCTCAAGGACATTGAAAACAGCGAAAAGTTATAGAGCGGGATTTTACGGTCAACAGTGTTTCAGATTTTTTTTTATCTTACGTAAGATTCATTATATCTCCTGCTCTCCTGGTCAGCAAAAATAAGAAAAAATTGACCCTCTTCTAACAAAGCTTGCTTGCGTAATATCTGAACGCCTCCTTATTCCCTCCGACCAATAACCTTGATCCAACCACGGACCATCGAGTTACGCATAAATGGTGAGGAACTGGGTTTTTGTGACGGTTCAAGTAATATGGTGTCCATAAAAATGCAATTAATTTATTAGCTCAAAAATTAATTTAAAAAATTAAATAATACATAGCCTGTACCACCTCTGGAGTCATGAGGAACATTTGAAAAAAATTCATCAAAATCCGTCAAATAGATTTTAAGCCAAATCTGTTCATGCATAAATACCTCATTACGTACATACGAAAAATTTAGTGCTCCATTTAGTTTAAAGCAAATTACAATCTAGATTTAAAGCTGCTATAAGTCGTATCAGAAGCCCATCATTAGTCAGTAGTCGGTAGTAATTTCTTCGGTGAGAAAGTGGTTACAACAAAAAGCCAGGATTTTTTTGACAACTAAGACATTTGGTGATTCTGTTTTTCT
Organism: Venustoraphidia nigricollis; assembly: GCA_034508555.1. NCBI lineage: Eukaryota > Metazoa > Arthropoda > Insecta > Raphidioptera > Raphidiidae > Venustoraphidia > Venustoraphidia nigricollis. The sequence continues at coordinate 3,096,259 of JAVRKA010000058.1, read as the reverse complement.
CATAAAACCGATTTTTTATTGTTATGGCAGGCTTCATGACTGGGTCAAATATGCACTCTATATTTAATATTGCAGATACAGGATATAGTAAATTATCTTGGTTTACAAGTTTCTATATTTGGTATAATACAATACATAGACAATGTGTACTTATAATATCGTTAATATGCGGTCTGAAGGTCAAGATTGAGTTGTTCGATTTACTCTAAAATGAAAATTAAAATAAGCACAGACATTTATATTTTTTATAGATTTTAAAATATGAGACTGTTTTATAGGTTATTTTGTTAAAAAAAATGATAAAGAATACAGTAAGGCCTCGATAATCCGGACTAATTAAAACCGCTGTGATCCGGATTAGTAAAAAATTCGGATTACTGAAGCAGCCCAGCTTTTTTATTGTAAAGGTAAACATTTATTATAAAATAACTAGAAAATAGTACGAAAACAAAAAATTATGCAAAATAGAAGTATATTTATTAAATTTTATATTATTGTTTGCTTAACCCTTTTCTGCTAGCTCTAAAATTATCATTTCCATAGATTTCGGTATAGAAGTTTTGCTTTGGCAGATAAGATTTCGTAAGGAATTGGAACATGCCTTGATCGTTGTGTACAAAATCATGCATACAAATGAGTTTCCATTTCTGGATATTCGGCTTTTCGTAATTCCTTTCTGGCGCCGGGACCGGAATAAAAGAGGGAACACATACATAGTAAAAATCCAAAATAGTCATTAAAATATACCATATCTTTTGATTTTGCTTTTGTTTTTTTTTATATCGGAAATTGATGTTCCTATCCTGTATTCATTTGCCAAAACTTTTCCACTTTCACCACAGGCTATGTCGGATTTTTGTTTTATTGCCAACGTAGTGTGTTTTCTTCTAGAAGCTATTTTAACATATACGTGTATAAAATTATTTATATACTTATGTAGAACATAAAATAATGCACCTATATACAATTAATACTCAATCAAAACAACGTCACACAATATATAATGCCTGCTTATAGGAATCCTCAGATATGTATCAGATCCGATCGAATACATGGCGGGGAATCTCTCACTAGCGCTATAGTATCGAATGCTATTAATTTGAATGAAATAGACGTTTAAAAACGCAGATCCGAATTACCAAGTAGTGTCAAATCCGGATTATAAAGTACACAATGTAATTGAAATGCTTAGCCGAATTATCAAAGAATCCGGTTTACTGAATGTCCGAATTATCGAGGCCTTACTGTACTTGCTTGATTTGGCTGTAAAACAAATGTAACATTGCGTCAATTAAATTTAATTATTACAAATTACATTTTTACAGTAGCGATCGTTATTGAATATATTAGTTAGACTATAGATGTGTTACCCGGCTTCACTCGGGAGCAACTGCGCTCATTCACTCGACCTGATCGTGAATTAGAATCAATCTAATTTGCAAAAGTCGAATCGGGCACCTAGTACGGACCTAACCCTTCCTCAAGAAATAAACTGTCGTGTGGCAAAAAAAAAAAAAATTCAGATTCGTTTAGTAGTTCTCGAGTTTAGCCAGTACAGACAGACAGACACCGCAATTTTCATTTGTGTTATTGATATAAATGATATATTTATCGATTTTCTGATAAATTATACTTTTTCTGTATTATCTGTTCTAGATTTTTTTAAAACAAAATAACGGATACAGTATATATAAATACGCCCATATATAATTAAATATAACAAAGGAAGTGTCTTAATATAGTGCCATGGGCAAGGTTTACGAGAAAGTTTGCTGGTGTTAGCACTTAATAAATTAAAATTACGGTAATTAAACAATAATTCCCAATATTTTACTGCAGGGTCGATTTTAGACGTAAAAATACAAAAATGTTTTTTAGTCAAGTTATCGCCCCCTAAAATTTACCGCCCTATACCTTGCCTTACTTTTACTCTATTAGTAAATCCGTCACTGATTATTTCGCTGCTAAATCAAAATCCAACCGAGAAAATTCAAGCTGGTAAAAGGCACTTTCGACTAATCTTTTTGGTTTTCATTTTTTCATAAGATGAAAATATAGTTTTTATTATTTGAAAAATAATTTAACAGTTCGTTATATTGTACTGAACATTAAAATATCATTTTAAACATTAATTAGAAAATATGAATTAAGCATTATTATTATTAATTCTATTTGAAGCCAGCCATAATTTGCACATTATTTTTATTTAGAAAAAATAATTAGAAAAATTCACAAAATACTGATTTATTTGTTTATTATAAATATGTTTTTTAAAATATAACAATACGTTTTTGTGCTAAATGCAATCAGTTTATTAATATGATTTATGTTTTGATGAGCATGATCTGAGTTCTCAAACGTCTATTATATTATCTACATGTATGTATTTATATTATTTATCTGTACTAACTCTAATTAAATAAGCAATTGCAGCGTACTGTTAAAACTATTCGCATTACAAATATGTAACTGTAAATAAAAGATTATATTTTTTTCATATTTTTTGAAAAAAAAATCAAAAAGAAGGTCAGTGCCGCTTCTATGGAAAAGTAAATCATATTAAGATCGAATCTTTTGTTTGAGTCTGTAATATATTTGTGAAAAGTCACGATTGGAAGTGGTGTTCCAAGAAGCATCAGACCCTCCGCTGAACGCTTGTTCACGGTTTGTATATATACCGACGCTGTGAAAAATTCACACACTCGGAGAGTGCTGTGATTACGCAATTATTTCAATATACCTACACAAACTACTGCAATAACACTACCACATATTGATATAGTAACGATATCTCTAATGAAGTGTAGAAATATTTTTCTGGAATTAGCGTCATTAGCGCCCCATTTGGTCTTTTTTCTTTTCTCCATGCATTTTATATGTAAATACACTGGCTAGTACAGCGTAGCGTTATATACGCGGTATACATTTCCCTATCGATTTTCTTTGTCATACATAAGGAGAGTAGGTATGTGGCTAAAAATGTAGTATACTTAATTGAAATTTATAATATTTAAAAAATTACGCACGTATTCTTTTATTTATTTATTTTTTTAAGATTTTATAAATACATATCTAGTATTTTATTTTATTACTGTGGGAGTTACAGAATATCAGATTTTTTTATTTTTAACACGAAATAACGACATTTTATCAAAAACAAATTTGAAAAAATGTGTGTTGTTAACACTAATATTAATAGAAAACAGTATCACGGGTAATTGGAATAATGAAAATAAATCAACTACCCGTGATACTGTTTTCTATTATAACATATATCTGGAATTGAACTTTAAAGATGAACTAATATTAATAATAAAAAAAACAATAAAACTAACGCTTCAGGTTCCCATTAAAATGTAGCTAAATAAAAATGTAAAAATTTAAAAAAGTGGCCAATTGAGGCAGATGGCAAAGTTAACAAGTTTTCCTGTAATAATTTATTAGTAATCCATAAAATTAACAATAATATTTCTTATTTGATAAGGGATTAATTAATTATTCGCGAATACATATGAGGAGTCGGTATATTAAAGCGTCTGGTCAAAAAAAAAAAAAAAAACTAATACAGTTTATGCAAAACCATTTGTTAATTTAGTTTTTTTATCTAACAAACGATTGACAAGATGCTAATTTGTTCTGGTTACAGATAGGTACTTATATAGTGGATTACAGTTTGAGTTTTGCTTACATTGTGTATCTTCAGGTTTGTTTAAATTGTCCCAGAAATATAAAAAATAGGTAGGTGCTTACTTTCAATTAAATAAAATTTGGTTGTCTGATCCAGCATTCAGTTTTAAATATCATAGTCAGCCATTAAGACGTTTATTGATAAAATTGTGTTTTAACAAAAGGTTTTTTAAATTACGTCGCATTTTTGGTGTTATGATAGATTTTCACTTTAGAAAACGAACTTTAATCATTAATTAATTTTTTGAAAATATTTATTGTGGAGCATTATGTCTTTATTTTTAACTAATAGATACGTGTAATAAGCTGAGAAATTTGGCTCAGGTTCAAGAATTTTAAAATTTATAAAACTCAATAGTACGTCTGTTCTATTATTTTAACTATAAACGCATTACTATTTTTAAATATTTAATTGATAAGAAAAATCTATATGTCACAGCTGAGGTTCCAACTGGAATCCTCTACTTTTGCGGTAGGCATGTTAGCTGCACAATATACACCATTCAGTTTTGTATTATGTTACAGTGCGAGCCTAAACTTTGGAATGAATTTAATTTTCTGATGGAAACAAAAAAATATATATTGTATATAACAAAATGACTACAGCTTCCAACATGAAACGTAGTCGTATAAGAACTAATTAAAGCTTTAATATTGGTAGTGTACTAATACGTATTTATAGTACACATATATGTATATTTTTTCATAATTTATTTCAGTTTTTATAATTTTCAACAAAAATGTTATTTATCGAAGAGTATCGACCATAAATATTGAATAACTGAGAGTAAATTTGTAATGTCATTATACACTTAACTGATTTTTACACTTGAGTAATACATTTTAAATTTTATTTCAGTGAAAAGTCTCTATGAGAACACAAAATACACCTCGTTGGCTTTGGTGGCGAAATTTCACACCTATACGTTTTCTGTGTTATGAAAATACCTGCTATTTTATTGAGTCAAATTTTGAAAAAAGTGTTTCAGAATGTAAAATTTTCTCTCTTTGCCATTAGACTTATTTTTTCCTTCCTCGATTTAAAGTGGACCACCTAGCACCTACCTTCCATTATACAGATTCGCATTCAGGTTGGAATTTTGGTAGGGGTAGATTTGACATAGGACTTACTACAACTGCCTTTAGTGGATAATCAAGAATGGTTTTCTGTCAGATTAGTCAATGTAATTAATAAAGTGGTAACGAGATTTCTGTCTTGGAATTTAGTTTTTTACGTTTTTTTCGGAATCTTGTATGGCACTTAATGAAACCGCATTTCCAGGATATTGCACAATCAGTTAGAATGTGAACTCAAAATATAATGTACTTTTTCTTCTCGATTCAGGAGTTAAGTTAGGATTTCCGTCAAAGCCGTCCAAACTCGAACGAATCATCGGGCAACATCGACGTTAATGCGAGCGAGGTCGCGAACAAAATATTGTTCCCTAAATGGCTACCATCGATTGCCTTACCTGTCTTCTGTACTCACGAAGTTTCTTGCTATATCCTAATTATTATTTTATACCTCGCACTCCGTATTACCAAATAAATATTAAAAACAATTATGGCGCTAATCAGATATTCGATGCACATAGCATAAAACAGGTACCATACATAGTTATAGTTACTCGCTATTGTGATTATATACAAGTACAGTACTCTGTCGTTAAGTGGATGCTTCTAACACTTCTCGTCCTGCTTCTTACAGTCAAAGCCCTCTAAGTGCACAGCTCGGAACCGAGCCCATCCTTTAAGTGCACACTTCCCCTACGATCTTTTTCATCCCCACTCTTCTAACTCCTATAGCTATCTTTATTCAATCAGATGCTATAAACAATATCTCTAAAACTCTATGAATATGATGGAAATGGAAAGTTTGAAAATAGCGCGCTTACGGTCGCACGTGATGGATCGCAGATTATTCGAAGTGGGGGCTGGGGAACGTGCACTTAGAGGGCGAGTTCGTGTGCAGTAAGAGAGCGTGTGCATTTAGAGAGCGTGCACTTAGAGGGCTTTGACTGTACTGTTTTTAACCTGTCCTGCATGCTGTGATGAGAATACAATACGTTACATGTAATGGATTGGACTTGAAGAAAGGGAGAACTTTTTATTTCTTCTGAGTCGAAGTTTTCTTCCCCACCAATCCCGTTGGTGCTGATTTAAAGTTTACTGTATGAGAACAGTTGTCTGAGTGCCCGGTTCCACACTACTCGAGAACATTCACTCGTGAATATTTGCGAAGGGATCGACCTTTGGTTCACTAATTAAAAAGAAAACACAATATTGTATTTTAAGAAAGCAATTGATGTATTAATAAACGCAGAAGCGGTAGCGTGCCTTGGCGGGGCCCCGTATAAAAATTTGTTTGGAGGCCCTTGCCCCGTTGAAGTAAATGATTTAAACGGGGAAATCCCGCAGCCCGCGATAACCAATGAAGGGTGTTGCCAACTTTTGAACGCGCGCTTTACGCGGGAAAAAAAGAAATTGTTTTTTTTGACTTTTGTCATTTCTGAAATAAAAAAAAAATTGGGAAGTTTTTGTTAATTTTTGCTTACGCACGTTGGGGGCCTCCGTGGCCCGGGGGCCCCGTATAATTGATAAGGCAGATACGGCGCTAGCTACGCCCCCGAATAAACGATATTCTTTCTGTCTAATTGTTAAGTTACATTTTGTGTGTTTCAAAGTAATTGAACATTAAGAGTGTACTTTTTTATGATAAACTTTATTATTCTTTAAAAGTTTACGATTTCATGCATATTTTGTTTTATGTAGAACCGTAAAAGCGTCACTATGAACATATGTATTATTGGATATACTACACCATTCTGTTTGTCATTATACATATTTTTTTGAGGTCATGGGAGAACAAACCATCAATAAATTATTGTTTTATTGTGTCTTCTAAGTGTTCAGTCACCATTATAATTATGCATGATGCGCGGAATTATTGTTTAAAACATTGAGCATTGGCGTAGAAGACTGTCGCAGAGTTAATATCAAAAGAAAAAATGTAATCGATTTTATATTATTAAAAATGCAGTTATGTGTTTCGTTTGTAATGAAAGGTGGATAATACCTTTCATTATAAACGAGATACATAACTACATTTTTTGCGCGGACTTCTTATATAAATGATTTTCACTTCATAATTAATATTTACTTATATATAACATTTATTATTTATATTCGTTTTTCGAAAATCAGGCCTTACCCATTTTTTTTTGAAAATTTTCAACAGCATAGAGATACATAGAGTATAAATTAAATTGTCTGAAATGAAAACAATTTAATTTATTATCGGTGACAGAGTTGAGATATATTATATATTATGTATATTCAAAGTTTGAATAGACATAGCTCTCAACTCTGTCACTGATAGTAGTAGTAAAACCACTATCCCGTTTTTGTGGGCGTGGATTTCATCTGTAGTACCTATTGTAGTAATTATTACTTATGTACTGTGATTATAATGCTATGAAAACACATATTATAACAGAGAAGGTAAAACGGGTTAAGTGTGAAAGGCAACGCTGGAATTTGACCGCCAATTTTATTATTTTCACTAATAATAATTTAAAAAAACTTGGTATGAAATATATGTAGAACATTTTAAAGAGAATGTTATTTTTGCAGTGATACATAAATGAAATAAAAAAATTTAACTTTTTTAACATTATGATATGTACTTTTTGTAATTTTAATAAGTTTTAAGTAATTTCTATTTTTGGAAACTGTATTTGTATTGCAACAACAGGAAAAAACTCGGGTCCTTTCTGCAACGCTACATAGACATCGTAACTTTCTGATCATTCCTATTGATTTTGGGGTTTGACATGAGTGATAAGTGATGATATTTTAACGACTACTTCATTCTCTCGGAACTATACTGTTAGGGTACACCAGATGCTAAGAACATTTGCAACATTATCTGTACCTAAAATAGTAATATTGTAACTTTCTGATCGTTTCGTATTGATTACGGCCTGCCGTTTTTTTTGCCGCCCGGCAATGTTATTTATGACTTTCATATGAATGAAACCGTCGAAATATTATTATTGAGATCGGATATCACAACGGGACCAAAATGATAAATCATTTTTTTTTTTGTTAGAAAATGTTTTTAACTTTTGTATTCAGTTTTGTGTGTGCATCAATACGGTTTTATTATGTTGTTATGCACATATGTATGTAAAGTAGTTTTCTATAGCTTTTAAATTTACCTTATGTACATCATTTAGTGCGAAGATGGTTGTTGCTTTGTTTTATATGGATATGAAACTTTGGGTGTATCCCAGCGTTGCCAGATTTTTTTTTGCCAAGTCGGGATTTTGGAACTTTTTGAGTGAAAAAAGCGGGATTCTTTCGTCGGAAGCGGGACATAGTAAAAAAACGTATATAATCAGAAGTTTTTAAATATTTTTCTTTTTATTTGAGTTCAAATTACGTTTACGTGACAATAGATAGCAAAAGTAGCCATAGAAAATGTATTTTAATAAAAATATGATATTTTAAATCAGATTTACCCTATCGTTAAATAATTGTCTTATTCATCTTCTGAATAAAAAAAAAAAAATCAAAAAGGTTTTATTCATTAGAAAAATATGGCGTTTCAAACAATAGTCTGAGGAGTGAGTGTTACAAATTGCAACTTACAATAAGAGAATAATTATTAACGCACGGTCGAGTTATCCCCGAAAAGCGAGACTAAGCCTGTCCCGCGCGAGACATTTAATTTTGATTTAAAAATCGGGACGTCTGGCAACGCTGGTGTATCCGGACAAAAATTAGGTAGGTTAGTTTGAATTTGAAGTGAGGTTTAGGAAAAATTGAGCTAAAAATCATTAGTATATGTGTGCTTTCTAAACGAGATTATCAATTTAATGAAATCTAAAAAAAGTGGATTTTTTTTTGATTTAATAAATTGATAATCTTATGTACTTGCGTTTGAAGTTATATTTCTTGACATGATTAAAAACTAATTTTTTATATACAAGCAAATAATTTATCGAAATAAAATCTTCAAAAAGTTTAAGAATAATACTTAAAAAAATAAACCTCGAATATTTGACAACATTTTCAAATTTTTTTTTTTGTTTTCAGTTTTTTCCGCTATGTGCACTTAGGCGTGCGTAACTTCCGTGGCCTGCTTTTTAGTCTGTTTGCAAAAAAAAAAATATAGCTTCAAAAAGAATGAACTTTTTTGGCATACGTCTGTAAAAAATATAAAATCGTACCGTGGTGTAGTATGTCCATAGTAGACTTCTTTCACTACCACTGAAGTCAAGGCCGACCGGTATCCCATCTTCTCCCGCGACTGTCTTACATGATTATATACCGTGGAATAGCCAGTGCAGCCAGTGAAGATGGAAAAAAGTCGTTTTTTTCAAATTTTACTCCAAGAACGGTTTTCCCTTTGAGAAAATTTCAGAATATACAGGGGTTCAATAAAAATATGTTATTTTTGCGAAACACATAAACCTGATGCTTAATTATTTTTTTGTTTTTACTATTATAATCTTAGTCGCAGCTCCAATATTATTCACTTTGAACAACCTTTATATAAAAAACACATAAATAAAAATTTTAGCTTTCTCTTTGTTGAAACGGTGAATGATTTTGCGGTTGTAAATTATAAACGTAAGAGTATAAAGACGATTTAAATTTTCATTTTTTTCTGTTTCAGGTGAGATTCTTTTCACATACAACGTTTGAGAGTATTTACGTAAGTTAACTGATTTTTCGTAAGTACAGTATACTCTACTATTTTATTTATGTTAAAATGGTTTATACAGTTTGTTTTTCTGTGTTGATTTTAAATTTCGTAATGTTTCATACTTCGGAGATCTGTTGAAATGCAATACATTATCTATTTATTTTCCATGTAATGTGCAAAAAGTACATATGCAAATTTTTTAACAAAAAAGTTAGGAAATAATCTGGAATGTAAATCTGACGACTAGTGAAGCGTTAAAAAACTTCTTTTGAATATTCAACAGATTGAACAGTACTAGATTGTGTTGGAAATGCTATTTATGTTTGTTTAGTGTAAGTCAATGGTTTTATAATGTAAACTATATCTATGGTACGTGTATGGAATTAATTAACAGTTTTGAAAATGACAATTCATTAATGTATTAAAGACCTGTTAAATCTCTCAATAGTTATTGAATCGTTAACTGTTATTGAACCAATAAGGAAAGTCGGTATACATGAAGCAGAATTGTCAAATAACTATCGACTCGTTAAGATTTGTGTCACTGTCGAACAGGGAGCAGCTCCGTGATGCTACGTAGCCTGGCGAAGTAAGATAGTAATATGGTGTAGACGAAGGCTCCTCTACTGTTGTCGCTGCCGTGTTTCATCTAAATCGCGTACGGATCTGCGGGTAGCGGCTAGTATGAATACAAAAAAAAAACTGTTTCGTTGGGAAATTTTTTATTTGCTAGTTTACTAGGTGGGAAGTATAGGGCTGGCTATCCAGTCAATTTTTTTTTATTTTGTAGAGATCTAGAAATCTTGTAAGATACTAAATTTACGAGGTTGACTCTAATTAAAAGAAATTAATTAGAGTGGTTGTGATCCTTGATGAATGTTGGATAATTTTGAATAAAACAGCAACAACTGAGATTAAAATTGCATTTTCACTAACGTTTCGGTACGTTTTGCACCATCTTCAGAGTTCTAAAAATTATTTGCATAATGATGTTTGTGTTATTAATGTAAACTGGTTACATTGTGTAAAAACTTACCAAATGCTGTCAAATCATATTATATATTTATATTATATTTGGTAAGTTTTTACACAATATAACCTGTTTATATTAATAACACAAACATCATTATGCAAATAATTTTTAGAACTCTGATGATGCAAAGCGTACTGAAACGTTAGTGAAAATGCATTTTTAATCTCAGTATTGCTGTTTTATTGATCCTGCGCCACGGATTTTATCCAAACTTATCCAACAATATTAAATTTACATGCTCGAAATTATAATGAGATGTTTGGACAATTATTTCACAAATGTTTATTACTAAATTAGCAACGTTTCGATATCAATGATATCTTCATCAGGCTTCTTAGATGTTAATACATTTGTATTGTTGTTAAGTACACCAATAAGTAACATGATGATATCATTGATATCGAAACGTTGCTAATTTAGTAATAAACATTTGTGAAATAATTGTCCAAACATCTCCTTATAATTTCGAGCATTTAATAATATGGACGTAAGAAAACTACACACTAAATTTACATTTTTTCGCTATTTTGGAAACCCTGAACACACACTAATTTTATGAAACTATAAAGTTTATTTTTTAAAGTTATGATCTCCCTAACATTATAATTGTATGTTGTTATGGTATGCTAGTTATGTAATAAAGGTATTTACGACCGCACCTTGACTGTAACACACTGTACTAGTAATAACAAACTGTATTTGTGACAAAAACGAAATCATAATTCATAACGTTCATTAATCATAACTCATTGAAATAATACATACCAGGTTTTGTTTTCGTAATGCCTTTGTCATTGATAATAATTGACAAGCGTACTTCTTGCTTGGTTGTCATTCGTTCTTTTATGTGAGGTGTTTCTGTTTTTATTATGCAAAACACTTTTGACCTTGTGTCGAAAAACTTTTTTTGCGCAATGCGAAAGACGCAATTTTATATTGACGAACTTTTCTATGTTCTAATTTATGTCATAAATAGGTAAGGTATTAATAATTGTAAAGTATGTTAATTTTGTAGATGATTTCCAACTACCACTCTAAATTAATATATACCCGCGTTTTATTGTTTTCTGATTTTAAAAACCTCTGTTTTGAAAAGAAGAATAGAATTTCTAAATACATAGAATTTCTAAAAGACGTCCTAACGTGATTTCGTGACGATGCGAGCTTAAAATACTTTATTCCCATTACGCCAAATATCGAAGGAACTCTCTTTAACTTGCCAACTCTTTGGTAAGAGCGGAATGGTTCTCTCCACTTCTGATCACAAAGTAAAATGTGTCTAGTTTTAAATCTTACATTGAAATATAGATTTGGGGTTGTGCAATCAGACAAGTACTGTACAGTGGCGCACTTAATTTAGTTTATATTATGTGAGGTAATATCTCACTAAAATTTGTTACATTTTTGCTTTGTATATTGAGTGCTTATAGCGAATATTTTTTAACATCAGAAGAATAATTTGTTTTTTTAACTAATGTCATTGGGAAACTTGTCTACTATCCTCTTAATTTTCCTCTGAAGTAATGTTTGAAGTTTATTTACATTATGACAATGAGATAGAAGAATGGGAGAATAAAAATAATTATTTGTTAGATTATTTTGTGACCGATGTTTTAACACGATTAGTGATCAAATATTGGTTATTAGAATAATCTTTAGATTAACCCAGCGGGTGATCTTCTGAAGTTTGGTAGCGATTGAATCAACAGAATTTGTTAAATTTCTTTTTGGGAAATAAGATTTTTCTTCGATTTTTGAACATTCACAAATAAAAGCGATTGAATTCGCGCAAATTCAATACACGTTGAGAATTTAATGATAATGATTCTCATCTTTTATATCCTATATATTACATTTACACCCGGGCGAAGCCGGACTGGGCCGCTAGTAGTAAATAAACATTGTACATAGTAGTTGTAATTGTTATCGATTGTGAATCGTAATTTGTCGTTGCAAGAATTGTGTTTTGGTTTTTGTTAGAACTGACTTCTATTTTGATAAATAAATAATTTTAATGCCACAACTAACCATTTTCCACATGCTTTTATTAGCTTCACATATACGTATGTATCAATATGACAGAATCTTTTAACGAAATTTTCACCGACTTCAAGATGTCCGATTGATTAAAAAATTTGCACACGTATTAAGACCGATGACAATACAATAATTTGATAACTTTATCCTAATGTTCCTATAATAGTTTAAAAAACTAGAAATCCACTCACTCAATGCAATTATGAACTTTCTATCGCTGTTAAAAAAATCTTAATTATTAATTTTTTTTCTTTTTAGTTCGATTTGCTATTAAAGTGTTTTTTAGTTTTTTTAAACTATAATTTTTTTACAATATGTTTTCACAAAACATAAAAAAATTTAATTTGTGATAGTTGTCGATTCTTAATTATATCGCGCCCTAAACGATGCACCGCACATGTCTGCCGGATTTCAAAGATGGCAAACTTAAGACATGAATACAATGTATACTACGCCTGTTATTTATTTACCCCGGAGAGTATTGCCTAAACTTTCGGTTCGAAAACTTGGAATATTGTTTCTTGAGGCTTTTGTGTTTGGATATTTATCTTTATAGAACTTTATGTATTTATGGTTTAGTTTTATTACGACATCGTTTACTCAATATAACGTTAAAAATTACTAACTGTATTTACCCGTTAATGACAGGGCGAAGTTTGTTGATGAACTCCAACATAAAAAATGGCAATACAAAGTAAAACTGCTCATTCTGCTGCGTTACACTACAAATTAAGAAAAAAACATTAAAATCTATTAAATGAAATCTGATAAAAGCGCCTATATATAGAAAGAAATGAAAAAAACGCCCTGTGAAACTATTAAAAATATACATAAAATGTATATTGTTGGGTTTTTTGTTATTTTTTTAACAAATAAATTAACACAACTGTTTCAACATAGCATAAAAATGATTTTTCGGGAAAAAGGACTTTATTTATAAGTAAAACACTTAATATTTTATTTTCAGCGACGTTTCGTTCCTTGTTTGGAACTTTATCAAGCTTTTACTTATAAATAAAGTCCTTTTTCCCGAAAAATCATTTTTATATTAATTACCAAGGACAAAAAAGAAATAAAGTCAATGTTTCAACATAGCATTTGATTAAATAGGCGAGGAGCTGATAATGAGTCGTGTTCGAAAATGCACACTATAGTTGGGTAACTCAGATCTGAATCGGTTCAAAGAGCCGACTCCGACAGAAGATCCGTGAGAACCGACTCACGTTTTTTTGAGCCGACGGATCAACGGATCCGCATAACTCAGTGAAACACTTAACACACAGAAGCACATTTTACACTTACGTATCAGTTCTTGCTTTGATGCATCTGTCAGCTCAAATGACTCAAGCATCACATGTTTGGCTATGCATTCTTGATTCTATACAGGTCGTGATATGATTGACTGAACTAGGTAACTCAGTGGCTGACTGCAGTAACATATTCAGAACTCGGCTCTTTTTGAACCGGTTCAGTGAGCCGGCTCACATACGGGATCCAGATGCAAAGATGCAGATCACTAAAAGACCCGTTTTTCCCATCTCTAATGCACACCGCGTTTTATTTAGGGTCACGTGGTCTCTTCAGCTTCCAATCGCGTCAGGAGAGGGTCCCAGCAGCTGCCGATTAGCGTCTCTCTTCCACTTAAGCCTACCCATAAGATTTTTCTGTCACCCTAACGCAATTATTTATAGCTACAGAATCTGTCTGAGCTTTTGCTAATATTTTTAATAACCAACATATTACAAATTCTAGTGTGCCAAAATTATGGTTATTTAGATACAAGTGTGGGACAGTTTGGACATATTTTATAACCATTCAAATTGTCTAGCATTTTATTTCCGCGTTCAAATATGTATGAAATTAAAACTTATTTAAATTTCGAAGTGCCTGAAGAATACTTTTTGGGTATATTTTTTTTTCGCAAACTTGATAACTACGCGGTAGGTAAATAACTGTGAACGGCTCTTCAGACATTTCGTTCCCTGTTCAACTGCTGTAAAATTTTTGGCGTGCCTAAAATACTTCGCCATCAGCTGTTGAACTATGTAGGGGTAAATAATATTTTAAGAAATAAGTCTCCTACCATTGCGATTTATCCTTCCCCCTCGTTATAAGACGAGATTACTCATCATTCTTAACATCATCATCATATATATTAATACGCTAAGGTTAAGATGTTTGCCTCCCTTTTTCGGAAAAACCTCACAATTACTCCACATAAATTTTGTATCATTTTATAGATAATTACTTGCTCTATGTGTATCAACAATTAAAAAATTTATTATTGCTTTTGTTTTTGCAAAATAATTAATTATAACAATTATACATTTATTCAGTATATGCAGCAATGCTGCCATCTGACGGTTCTAACTTTGAAACAACGTCAACATGATTGACGATCGGTAAATTTTTTTTGTTTAATTTTTAATCAAAATTCACGTATAAATACTTTTCGTATGGCGGCGCTTCAGCTCAACGTTTTCGATACTTGTGCCTCTATATGACAGTTTTAGAAAAAATATTTCTTGAACTGTCACTGAGCTTCGTAATGTAATACAACAAAAAGAAGAAAGTTATAAAGAGTGTCAGAAATTAGAAACGAATTTTAGTGCGAATTATTCGCACAGGTACCGCTAGTCGTGTATTGATTTCTTTTTAATGTTGCTACGGCATCAACATTTAATGCACATTTTCACTGCTAGATTGAAACTGTCTACGTCCAGCTCTTGGACTAAATTACATGCCTGAAAGCGTATGTTTCAACTGCAGTAAGCCCACATAAATAATTAATATTGTGACATATATAATATGTATTAAAGGGAATAAACTGTATAAATTGACATAATCAATCAGTGTAATCAGTGTATTTGTCACATTTGAGCGTCATCATTAACTAATTGCAGTTACAACACAAACTAGATTATCATTTTTCATTTTTTGTGTCGATGGACATTGTTACGTGAGTAGAAAAAAAAATGAAACAATACAAACTTTTGCAGATGACGTAGATTTTAAAATGCTGTTTCCGCATGTCCTTATTGAAGTTATACTTCTTTGGGCTCGTTCAGAGTAAAATTTTAACGCATAGCTAACGAAAAATCTATTGTATAAGGTTGGCCGTGTTCACGAAATTTCGAAAGTACGAAGTTGGCCGCGCTAACGAAAATTTGAAATTATGAAGTTGGCTGCGCAATGGATAATTCGAAAGTATGAAGTTGGTTTTGCTAACGAAAATTCGAAAGTATGAAGCTGACCATAAGAGACCTTGATTAAAATGACAGATGGACGAAATCGATGCACTTTGGAAACTATATAATAATATACTAGAACACTATAGCCTTTGATAACAATCAATAGTTGTTTATAGTGTCATACAGTGGAAAAAAGGAAATACCAAAATATTTGACGCTAATTTTTCTAATTATTATTCTTAAAATTTTGTAAGATTTTGTTTCAATAAATTATTTGCAGGCATATTAAAAATTGGGTTTTATTCACGTCAAAGAAGTATAACTTCAAACGCGCGATCTAAGACTGGAGAACCTGTGAATGAATATGGTTTTTGAGTTATTTAAATGCCCACTTCTTGATGAGTTATGTAGCGTTTGTTATGTAAACGTGGGATGAGCAGTGAGCGAAAATACATTTGCGATCGAGGGAAACCGGGACAGTGTTGCTTTTGTATAATAAATCTGAAAATAATTGAATTAAAGCTTTTTTTTGCCGTGTCTTTTTATTCGTTATTGGTTATTGATTGGCATTCGGTATCCAATGTTGAGTAAATTTTGTGATATTTGTAACTAGCCGCTCCCCGCGGCTCCGCCCGCGATTTTAATAGTTAGGATTCTTTCATTACTCACTCACTCCGTTCGTTCGCCCGAGTTTATAATTGTTTCAGTACTCGCTCGCTCACTTTGTTCGTTCGCTCGAATTTATAATTATTTGTTTCATTACTCGCTCACTCACTCTGTTCGTTCGTTCGAATTTATAATTATTTGTTTAATTACTCGCTCACTCACTCTGTTCGTTCGTTCGAATTTATAATTATTTGTTTAATTTCTCGCTCACTCACTCTGTTCGTTCACTCGAATTTATAATTATTTGTTTCATTACTCGCTCACTCACTCTGTTCGTTCGCTCGAATTTATAATTATTTGTTTCATTACTCACTCACTCACTCACTTCGTTCGTTCGTTCGAATTTATAATTATTTGTTTCATTACTCACTCACTCACTCCGTTCGTTCGCTCGAATTTATAATTATTTGTTTTATGGGATTTGCTTTTATATTTTTTGTACATATAAATATGACTTTTATGTCAGAGTGTATTACAAATCTAAATGGTCAGATTTAAAATATACAGATGAATGGATTAACACTGCATCTGCGACTACAATGCATATGCTAGTTTTTTATGTCACAAAAATAATCTCTGTCGATTTATTAACTGCGGCTAAATGCCGGTTCAACAAATTTGTTCAACAGACGTGATATAATAAATTTTTTAACGTATGGAGTTTTTCAAACAAAGAAGATATGGTTTCGTACTGTCATTTTATGCTAAAATACGTATAATTTTGAGTTTTCATGTAGATAAACATAAGTTCTTCAATTTTGCAAAATAATATGTGAGTCATCTGCAAATGTAAATATCTGCACTAAATATATACTGCAAATATGGAGAACTAGCTGCTCCATTTCATTCAATGCTTTTTTCCCCGTTTATATATAGCCTGTATTAGTCATCAAATCGATTCAATAGTTCTCGAGTTGTGAGATAAATTCAAAACTTATGGAGCGGGTCTTATAAATAAAATAATAAATAAAAAACCCGGGTCGCAGTGCCAAAACCCTGCCGACAATATAGTGTATTTGCTTATACAGGCAGTGTGGCTTTATTTTGCGAGCTTAAGTTGATTTTTGGGCAAAATAAAAAATGTTACCCTTAATACACCCCTTACAATAACATTTTTTTTCTTAATTGCAATATTATTATAAATCGAACCTCTATACCAAATTATATACAACTTTCAGTAAATAATTCACTATTTGTAAACTAGTGTTTTCATAAAATTTGTAAGTCCGGTCCTGTCGGGCCGATTTTATTTAAATTTTAGGGACACCTTTTATTTACTACTAAAGGGTTAAATATCAATTTTGAAAAGATTCTGAGAATTTTTTCGGTATTTTGGGGCCCAAAAACATTTTTCAACCCCTAAAAACTACCCTTAAAATGCCCCGATTACGCCCATTTTAAATAGGCTTCTTGCGGTGATGGATTTCAACACGTGGACCAAATTTCGTTAAAATCAATTAACTCTTTCGAAAGTTATTGCCCGCACACATATATATATATATACGTATATAAATATATATATATATATATATATATATATATATATATATATATATACATATATATATAAACATTTTCAAAAATGGTGCCAAAGTGTTTAGGAGGTTATGAAACGTCGAGAAATTTTGGTCCGACCCCTAGGTCCCACCATCCGACCAACGCCAATAGTGTATGTTGCCTTATGGCAAATACACTAATAAAATGGAATTAATGAGATAATGGGTGCCCCGTACCATCCGGAAATTAACGGTCTAGCAGAAATTTTTTATATTTGTCCTTAAGGTTTTGGGGGTAGTTTAAAAGCATTTTGGTTTAATTACTGCGTTACCGGAACTGGTACATTTATTCTGGTATTGAATAAAATGAAAGTATTCCAGGGGTTGTTTTGCAAAAAAAAAAAAAAAATTGCGTCGTCTGTTGCCCGCACTAAAGAATTAAAATTAGATTTTTTTTCGTTTTGTTTTACATATCGTTGGAAAGACCGAGCTTGGTAGAGTAGTGGTGACAGCATTGGACTCGCATTCGGGAGGTCCGGGTTCGAATCCCTGTGGGGGCAGATGTGGCTAGGACTTTTTCCTACTGCCTTTTGCCGAGAAACGGTAATTCCTGTACCGGCCATCTTGATTGAGGTTTTCCATGGTTTCCCCCAATTAATTCCAGATAAATATCGAGATGGTTCCTCATATGAGGCCATGGCCGATTACCTATCAAACTCCTAGTTCAAAAATTACCTACCTTACCCTAATTTCCTATAATTCCTTCATTCGCCCATTGCTATTACATAAGTTGAAGTTTTAAAAATGTAGAAAAATAACGGGAAGTGTGGTGATGGAAAATAGTAATGGTGCGAATGGCGTCTGTTATGACATAAAGTCGAGAAACGGACGTTAAACGCATTATTATTATTATTATTATATCGTTGGAAAGGACAAGATACAAAAAACATTTTTTGAGGACTTTTTTAAAAATGTACGTAGGTACCAAAAATTGAGTCTCAAATTTTGAAAAATGGATATTAAGTATTGAAAAATTGAGGAATTAATTTTTTAAACTATGACAAAAAAATAATGTGGTGTTCATGAATAATTCGTTTACTATAAACTGATTCCATGTGATGATATTCAGCCATGAACAAATTACCGATTTTATTTTAAATTATGTTTTCTCGCATTTATTTATTTTATACATCAACTTTTCTTTTCAAAAGTACTTGAACCATCCGCGTATGAAGTACCAATACGTTCGTTTTTTTAATTTTAATTTTTTCCGTCATGCGATGCTATTGTGAAGAGAAATTAAAGATTTATTGAAAAGCGATCGCTGGTGAATCCCCGAAGGTTAGAACCGGAGCAGTTTTCAATATACGTTACGTAATACAATGAGAGGGAGAGTACCGGACATACGGTAATAGCATGCCCAGTGCTGAATTGATTCAACCCAGTGTTGAATTGATTCAACCGCTGCAGATTCCATTGTGTTTGAGCAATATGCAGGTGGTCTCAGTAGTGCTGAACCTTAATTGAAAACACCTGATTACATACATTGATTGTAATGTGTGTGTGGATTTAGTGTATTTAGTTTCATGAAACTTCATTAAGGCTCTAATTTGACACTTTGACACGTGCTCATAGACACAGTAGTGGCAAACCCGTTGAATTTTAGTGTCGGCGCATAACTGACCAGATAATATTATAATCCTGTCAAACATGAAATTAATTTGCACTGATTTTTCACTCGGCACGTGGTAGAACATGATTAATAATAACAAGTAATTAAAAAACACTTGAAAATTCTACAAATAATTCTTTATTACTCGACGATCGTTTCGGACAATAAGTCCATTCTCAGGAGTACAAAAAAAAGTTTTGTACTCCTGAGGATGGACTTATTGTCCGAAACGATCGTCGAGTAATAAAGAATTATTTGTAGAATTTTCAAGTGTTTTTTAATTACTTGTTATTAAACACGAAATTATTCACAAAAATATTTTGTGATATTCTTGTAAAAAGAATACGTTTTTAACTAAAATATTTTATTCTTTATTCAGTGAACGTCAAATTTAATTCTCAATTACTGTAAATTATAATATTGAAATAATAATAATAATAATAATGCGTTTAACGTCCGTTTCTCGACTTTATGTCATAACAGACGCCATTCGCACCATTCCTATTTTTTCATCTACCACTTCCCGTTATTTTCTACATTTTTTACAACTTCAACTTATGTAATAGCAATGGGCGAATGGAGGAATTATAGGAAATTAGGATAAGGTAGGTAATTTTTTAACTAGGAGTTTGATAGGTAATCGGCCATGGCCTCAAGTAAGGAACCATCTCGATATTTATCTGGAATTAATTGAGGGAAACCATGGAAAACCTCAATCAAGATGGCTGGTACAGGAATTACCGTTTCTCGGCGAGAGGCAGTAGGAAAAAGTCCCAGCCACATCTGCTCCCGCCGGGATACGACCCGGACCTCCCCAATGCGAGTCTAGTGCTGTCACCACTACCCTGCCCAGCTCGGTGAAATATTATAAAATTAACAAAGCTATTCGAATGTATCTACATATATTTGTAATATTATGCAGGTGCTTATTGTGCTGCCTGCGTTAATTTATATTGTATAATTTATTTATAGGTAACACGCTCTGCAGAAGCTTGTCATAAATTGGATTGTTTGGTTGGTTTATTGCTACATTCAGGCTAGTGTGACAATAATAACAACAACACATGTTATCGATGGTCGTCCGTCGGATTTATGCGGTCACAAAGGCGCCACGCTAGCACTAACAAACAGGCATCAAACTAACTTTCCAGACATATTAAGGACCCTTCATCAAATGCACACTTTCTTGTACCTATTTCCATTAGTATCGTATATACATTAGGCTGGTCCTTAACAGTAGTATTGTCGAATTTCTATGCTCCCAGAGGGTCAAACGTTTCCAAATTGATAAAAAAAAAATTATCTAATAATTTGAGGTCTTAATATTAACTCTGAGATAGTCCGTATTCCAATCAAAGTTTCTTATCGAAAATAACATGTGGAAAACTCCTCTTGTTCCTCAAAATTTTAAAACTTGGGGAAAAATGAATCTACAAAAATGAGACATGCATATTTTTGTAGAGAATTTAACGATCTACCAGAAAGGTATCTTGTGATTTTTCGCCAAGTTTACGGGTTCAAAAGTTATCTGGGATTAAAGTTTAAACTTTATCCTCGGAAAACATGTTATTTTCCATAAGAAACTTTGGTTGGAATGCGGACTATCTTTAGAGTTAATATTTAGAGCTCAAATTTTTAGAGATTTTTTTTTATTATTTTGGAAACTTTGACCCCATGGGAGCTTAGTAATTCGACAATCATACCCCTGTTAAGGACTACACATATATGGCTTTTGATAGGCTGTATGTTTTATTGCATTCAGTTAACATTTGTTATTAAAAAAACTAGCTAAATGCGAGTCTAACTCGCACACGAGGTGTTCCGTACCACCGTACAATATTTACAAACTTTACTTTATTTTTATTATTTGTTGTTATAGCGGCCATAGTAATACACATTACACACTAAATGCCTGAACTTATAGATTTTAAGAGATTCCATCCGATGTCGCTAGTATGCACTCTTTTGACGTTTATAGAATGTTTGTGATATAACTACAAATTTACGGTTGCCACTGCAATGCTACTGAAATATTTGCAAATAACTGCATAACTGGAGGTACTATGGTATTGCATTGCTAAAATTAAGGATAATATTATAGTTTTGTGTACTCGCCACACACACTTGACAGTCCAACTCTAGTGACCGGAGTTGGCTAACCACATAGTCCGAAGGATGTAGTGACCACATGTCTAGCTATAGGTACATTTGGTTGGCAATACTACATTAAAGAACTTTAATTGACTGACATTGTTTTAATTGTGTTTGCTAGTTTACAACTAATATGTAGGTAACCATTTGTTATTGGATTAATTTAAGTTTGTGCTTTATAAACATAATGTCCTTTTGAGTCATTCGTTTTATAAAAATGTATATTAGAGAAGACTTTTTTAGGCTAATGCATTTAAAATGGAGATCGAGCGATGTAGAGTAGTGGTGAGGGCATTAGACTCGCATTCGGGCGGTATCGGGTTTAAATCCCGGCGGGGGCAGATGTGGATGGGACTTTTTCTACTGCCTCTCGCCGAGAAACGGTAATTCCTGTATCGGTCATCTTGTTAAGGTTTTCCATGGTTTCCCTCAATTAATTCCAGATAAATATCGAGATAGTTCCGTATTACTGGCCATGGCCGATTACCTATCAAACTTCTAGTTCAAAAATTATCTGCTCTAGCCTAATTTCCTATAATTCCTTCATTCGCCCATTGCCTAGTTAAGTTGAAGTTTTAAAAATGTAGAAAATAACGGGAAGTGGTAAATGGAAAATAGTAATGGTGCGAATGGCGTCTGTTATGACATAAAGTCGAAAAACGGAAGTTAAACGCGTTATTATTATTATTAATGCATTTAAAATGGGGATCAAAATTTCATAGCTGTCTATTTAAAGTTATTACGCCAGGCTTTTAATGCTGAAACAAATTCATTTCCATTTGCTGGTGTATTTCATTCACTTAATATTAATAAGTAATTTTATTTCTTAACATGTATATTTTTCAATCGATGTTAAAAGTATAAATATTACGAAGCCGGTTTCTGAGAATATCTTAACTGTTCGACACTATTTCAAATTTTAGTCATTTTGATTTTGACTGATGTACGAATGTACAATATCAAACAGTCTCTTTTTTTCAGCGTTGGAAACGACTAAATGAGATTTTTTTTAAATGTACGGATTTTTCTTGTCTGTATCAGATGGTATGAACTTAAGCTTCTAAATGTTCTTGCCAAATCTCAATGGCCTGACGCTAAGCGATATAACTTGTAATTACATTTCGATATGGCAATACATATCAACGTCCAATGGAAGAGAACGAAATGCGGAAGCAAATAAAAATATGATACCAACTTAGGCGTCGAATAATTCCCCAATTAAAGATAAGTTATTGCTTTATAAAGTTGTTTCAAGAGTTTTATTTCTTACATGTCTTTTTGTGTCTCTTTCTACACTAGGAGTGGTTAACGTTTTTGAGAAAATAAAATATCAAGTCTTAACGAAAAACTTTTATTATTATTATCATTAACAGTGTTGGATCACTTTCACACAGTTTGTTTTGAGACCCAGCGGTAAGAAGCGAGGTAGGCAAAAGACATATTGTGGGTGTGACCTTCTTTAGCTCTGTCTCGCTCTAATCATCCGCACGTTTCAATTTTTGGCTGGTGCCCACTACGAGGCTAAATGATGCTATTGCAAGGGTGCCGCTGTCAATTGATTACTCTAATTTTTGGAAATATTTTGAAGATTTAAAAAACTTGTCCGACAAAGGAAGAGTCACTTTAGGTTTGTGATGGAACAGTTTTGTGAAATAAGTACAAATAAGGTCGTAGTGTGACATTGAAAACGTGTGTTTTTTTGGCACAATTAATGCCATCCTTTTTCTAGTAAATCATACATAAATTACAAAAGTAGTCCATTAGAGACCTAGATTTGTCCTTTATCTTCCTTATAGAGAAAGAATTTTTGTAGAATGTTGACGAATAAGTCTGCAATCAGTTGACAGCCGAGGCTCTATTTTTGGCTTAAATTCAGAGCGTTCCGACAGCCTTAATAGTGGAGTTCAATTAGACAACAAATCAAAACACAATTGCAGTGGATGGATTTTAATGTTTTTTTGCATTAAAATCCTTAAAGCACTTGATTTATAGAAATTATTTGCTCTATTAAAAAATATTTTTTGAATACCGGCAGTTTTTAGAGCGTAAACTTTTTTATATTCATCATTTGAAACTCAATTTAAGAAACAAATCATGGATATTCATCTACTATAATTGGGTTTCGAGATGAAAAGCTAACCATTACGGCACTGTTATTGCATTGAATAAAGAGTAACATGAAATAATTTCTGGTATGAATAATGGTACCTCATTACCTTTATTATTTTCACTAAATTTGCACCATTTAACCACATTTTGTTAATGGAATGTACATTGGAAGAGCTTACATTGATAGAATACATGCGAATTGGATAATTTTGGAAACACACGTAAAAAGAATACATCTAGTTAATGATTATTTTTAAGTTATGAAATATTTCGAGTGAAAATTGACCTATTCCATTATTAAAACATCTCGAGATGTCTCGAGAGGTTCTTTAAAATTATTCGACTGACTCTTATACTTACGAGTTACAACTTTATAATACAATCTCCAATAATAAATTATTATACTAAACTCTTCTAATCTAAGTATATCCCAAGGTATACATATTTTAAGTTGCGTTCTAAGGAAATACGGAAGACAACTCCGACAGAGGACATGGTTTTTGAAGCTTTTTTTTTTTCGGTAGGCGAAAATCTTTTAAAGACACCATAATGGTAGTGTGGGATTTCCAGCCACTAAAAACCCCTACCTCTTCGCCCACCATTCCGGAACTGCGTGAAGCATACCGTCAGAATGGCCGCCGTCCAATTGTGTAACTTTTTCATCCTTTTCCTTCCTTGCCATAATATTTTTTATCAGCTCTTTTGTTATGTCCCACGCTTGTCTTCGTTCCGTAATTGTTTCAACAAAATTATCGACCGTTAGTGTTATTCCTAACCTCACATTAGCTTCTTGTTTATCCAGTTTCCACCTTGAGCAGTAAAAGATGGTGTGTTCTGCTGTGTCAGGTTCTCCGCAATACATACATTCGTCCGTTTCTGATTTACCAATTTTTGTAGTGTAGCTCTTATAAAGCTTCCATGACCACTTAAAATTTGAGTCATGGAATAATCCACGTTTCGATATTTTTGAAGCTGTGCATATCTGGAACTACTCGTAAAAGTAACGAGAAATTGTGTACCCGCATGTATTCGTTACTAAAACAATCAGCACCCGTTACTTTCGTATCGTTACGTTACTCGTTACTTTAGAGTTTTGATACAATCAAGCACTAGCGTCCAGCTGTTAATACAATGACACGAGTGCGACTCGATGCGATACTTCATGCGAGACTCGAACATGAAGTATCGCATCGACTCGCATTCGCGTCATTGTTAAAATGATTTTAAGAAGAGGTTTATCACAAACAAGTAACAACATACGACAACAATATAATATGGAAAATTCTTTATTGAGACAACATTAACAATTAAAAACTCTGAAACAAAATAAAACATTCTTTAGTAAAATAAATAATAATGAAAAGAAACATTTGAGAAAAACAATAACTATCTCAAATTATTTATCCAAATTTTCAATTTACAAATTATGCACTGTAAGTGTTAATGTTAAAAATATGCAAAAATACAAAATAGGCCTTTATGTTGTGAAAATTATTATTTACCTCATAAAAAATAGCACCACAACACTTTACACTACTCACCGAGCTACTCACTAAATATTATCTCTTCTAAAATAATGTTACAATGTACGGCGGTATGCGCAGCAATAACGTAATATTATATTTGTGTTGTAATTTGTAATGTACCGAACGAATTCAAAATACATCAAAAATGAACGTACACATTACACATACACACGCATACGTACGACGCACGATGTGTTCCAGTTCACGTTCACGTATGATTCGTATTCGTTCGTATAACTATAACGAATCAAACCTGGCTCTGTGTCTGTGACCAGCTCTGTGAATCAAACACTGACATACGACAAATGCGAGTAACGAAATTAATTTGTGAGTAACGATTCGGTACTTCGAGTCAGGCGATATACCCGTTACTCGGTAACGAATACATACGGTTTGTTACAGCTCTACTACTCAACTCTATTTGTGGAACACTGATAACTTCAAAATCAAAATCGCGAGCGATGCATTTAGTAGTTTTCAGTAATCCAAGTTCGAAGTAGTTGGCCACGGCTTGTCAGGTGTCCTGTGGGTTCTGTGTATGCTCTCAGGACTAGTCAGATACTTATACTGCAGCAACGAAAGCAGCTTTTATGATACCGATAAATAACGCGACGAATCGTTTGCCGCACTGAGATGTAGCTACCTATACTAGCACTCGTCTCATAAATAAATGCTAATATACGATAGCCTAGGTTGTACATGACGCAACACATACTATATAATATTATAATATAATTATTATATAAGTGCTTGACAGCCACTTTGTTTTCTAAGTTGTGTTAAAACGTTTACAAGTTGATTCGCATTCAAGTTTTAATGATGCAAATGTATTTTGATATGTCGAATACTTCGAATGCCAATAAATTAATGATGGTAATATATTAATTTTTTTTTATGTTTTAATATCATATTTTCGTATATGATAATAAATTTACCTCTTGCAAGAAATTATAATAGAAGATTTAATCGATATTTGTGAGATCCAGAATTATAATAGTAATAAAATTGGAAAAGGCCAAGTAGTTTTTTTTTAACAATAGCAGATTTTTGCGCATGCAGTCATTAAAAAAAATATAAGAAACATTTATTTAGTAATACTCAGTGGCGGATCTAGGACACGCCTCGGGGGGAGGAAGGGGGGGGGGGCTCGAGAGTTAAAACCTCGAAACTCCAGTTGAGTTGATTCATCGCAACTACTCATTGAAAGTTTTCAGTGCAAAATTTTTTCTTCGGTAAAGTTTGTGTGAATACATATTTGAATTCACATGAATTTCATGATATAATCGACGTATATTTTGTTTAAATGTGAAAAAGGCACATCAGTTCTTCGAAATTACGGAAAAATGTGCCTTTGAGACTGGAAAACTCCTTTCGGGGATAAAGTATTCTTCTGTTGTTTGGGGAAAATTTATCCTGGGATTTCTAGAAATGAATTCTTTTTACTGTGACTCTGGGGGGGGGGCTTTTAATATTTACGTCCTGAACGTATTCTGATAATTTAAGTTAACGACTAAATGAAAATATATGTATTATTTAATTTTTTTTCCAGTTCAGTAATTTTTATTATTGTTGGACCCTATCTTCCCACATATTTTGTATTGGATTAATCTAGTTTACAAACATAATTTTTTGAGATCTTTTCGGGAGCTTTTTCTATAGCAATAGAATTATGCTGCCGCCAAAATAATGTAGTTAAAATTCAGTGTTACGCCCACTGATCTATCCAACCACGAGGCAGATTATTTTTATGCAAAAGTCGGTTTACGTTATTAAATAAATAACGTAAACCCACTTCTGTATAAAAATTCTGTTAATTTTGATACACGGAACAACGCTATTATAAAACCCTGTAGAAGTTGTAAAAAACAAAGGAAACGGCAATAACATTAAAGAAGACAATTGAGTTTTTTTATATTTGTATTTCAATTATATCTGCGTAAATTGATCGCTATGATGTCTTTTAAAGTAATCAATTAAAAAATGCATAACGACATACCAACCTAACTTGTAACAAGTTAAAATGCAATAACGGTAACGCTGTTCATTTATTCTTCAGTTGACAAAACACTTGATCCTTCGCTTCCTGTCTCCCTATTTTATACTGTTCTTTAAACGCAACGCTTTATAAAATTCAAGTGGCTGTGTCTTCTGCTTTTACACTTTTAGCATCTGCCTGTAAACGTTGCGTCATAAATAATGAATCAATACTAATTAGTGTTGTAACGGAAGTGGAATAATATTTAACGGAAACAGAAGTGGAAACGGATCGCGAAGCAGCAGGTGCAAAAACTATATATTATGAATATAGTAACCGAGTCGGGTAGAATAGAGGTGAGAGCCCTTAGACTCGCATTCGGGAGGTATCGGGTTTGAATCCTGGCGGGAGCAGATGTGGCTGGAACTTTTTCCTACTGCCTCTCGCTGAGAAACGGTAATTCCTGTACCGGCCATCTTGATTGAGGTTTTCCATGGTTTCCCTCGATTAATTCTAGATAAATATCGAGATGGTTCCTTATTTTAGGCCATGGCCGATTACCTCTCCAACTCATAGTTCAAAAATTACCTGCCCTATCCTAATTTCCTATAATTTCTTCATTCGCCCATTACAATTAGTTAAGTTGAAGTTTTAAAAATGTAGAAAATGACAGGAAGTGGTAAATGGAAAATCGTAATGGCGTCTGTAAAGTCGTGACACGAACGTTAAAAGCATTAATATTATTATTATGAATATAATATTTATTAATTTTTCGGAATTTTATGTTAGAATACTTCTATTTTTGAAAAAAAGCTCGCATTAATAATTGTCGAAAATTTGTTTACAATCCCAGTGCACATTCACCTTGCTAATGTCATTAGTTTACGAACATATTATTCGGGTCAATTAGACAAATGAATAACGCTTTGCCCTACGCTGTTACATAACACCTGATACAAACTTCGCTTTGATCTGTTTAATTACTAATCAAACATTTGTAATAAAAACATAATCAAAGAGGATTAGATAGAGGAGATAGCTCCCATGAGAGGCGCTATTTAAAACGCGTATGAGATCATTCTTGGAATTAAATGAGAAAAGGTGGCAACATTTGAATACGGTGGTACCAATGGAGATTTAATGATAATAAAAATGATAAGTATTTATATAAAGTTAATCAAAGTAAATAAATTTGATTTTTAGGCGGTGTGGTCTTGACGTAGACAAACTTAGGTATGTAACTGATTCATCTTAGAGATGGGAACAACGGGTCTTTTTAGTGATCTGCATCTTTGCATCTGGATCCCGTATGTGAGCCAGCTCACTGAACCGGTTCAAAAAGAGCCGAGTTCTGAATATGTTACTGCAGTCTGCCACTGAGTTACCTAGTTCAGTCAATCATATCACGACCTGTATAGAATCAAGAATGCATAGCCAAACATGTGATGCATGAGTCATCTGAGCTGACAGATGCATCAAAGCAAGAGCTGATACGTAAGTGTAAAATGTGCTTCTGTGTGTTAAGTGTTTCACTGAGTTATGCGGATCCGTAGATCCGTCGGCTCTCACGGATCTTCTGTCGGGGTGACTCTCTCGATTTCTTCGGACGTAACCTTATAGTTTACAGCCACCATCCCCTTCTTTTTAAGAGCCCGTCTGTGCTTCAGGTATGTACAGTTACAATTAAGATGGTAACATTTAATTTCCAAGACTTCGAAAATAACAATCAAATATTCTCATGATGTCTCACTCTAAAGAATTACAAACAATATGTACTTGTTTCACTCCGACAATCATGGAACTAAGCTGCAGTGACTTTTTCAAATGGAATTCCACGAGAGTTCACAAGATGCGTCACCTAGGGTTAGTCTGTAAAAAGTAGCATCTTAATTGAATTTGAATTATTTAGAAGTTATATGATTGTATTCATCAGTCAATAGAAACAGCTATTATTGATACATAAGAACTGCAATCTCTTGCATAAGAAAATAAGCAAGCTAGTGGAATATATTTTTGCAATACGCGCATTGACATTGCAACAATACATATTTGTTTTCGGGACCGAATGTTGGATTTTGCATGCCAGAAAAATAATCGTCTCCCTTGATTGTAAATTATGATTGGTAGGATAGTGGGACTTGAAATAAATCAGATACTAAATTTCGCAGATTGCAACGTTTCGTGGATTATTTTTCTACTTTTTCATGCAGTTTCATAGTGAACCAGCAATAACACTACCACTTGTTTTGAACTTCATAATAATCTGTATCAAAAGCCAATGCAATTGCCAACTTTTACATTTTTAAAATTTAAACACGTAAAAAAAGTTTTATTTATGTAAATCTAGGCACTACTTATAGACAGAAAAACAATCTGGTAAAATTTTTATGTTAATGAATACTTTTTTGAATTCTGGAATTAGGATATTAATTTCTTCTTGGTTTTTTGAAGTCGATTAAATTTTGTTCGAAATAGCGAAATCTTGAAATTCCGATATGGAAGTCGTAGTTAAATTGTACACGCTACGGTAAAAAACCAATCCCGCAAAACGTTCGATTCAGTACAGTATAGCACTAATTTTGCCTAGAGTGCGTTGGCGTGCGTGAGATGGCATATGATCTTGGCTGTTAAGGTAGTTGTCGTGGTAAAATAAAAAAGTTATAGATTATACGCGTTACAAAAGTACACTAGCTTGTAGCTAAGTGATCCATAATTTGTACGCAAGACTGTACCCGTGGAAACGTAACCCATACAGTATTCATGTGCATGTATACTTTTCTATAAATTGTTGAGCTTTAAACCGTTATTTATAAATAATTAGACGGTCAAAAAATTTTTCTTATTTTTTTAAACTCATAACAAATGCATTGAAAGACTGTTTTTGGAAAGTTTCTGACAGTTAGTCCTTTTTTTATAAATAAGAAACTGGTTCAGAACTACAGAGATCGTATACAATCAATGTTAATTATCCAATTTTTAATTGAATTTATCTCGGATTATATACGGACGATCGACTTCAAATTTTCAGGGTAATTGTATTATCATGTCCTTAATAAGTATACATAAATTAAGAGTTTTCTGACGGTGTGCCTTAACCACGACAACTACCTTAAACATTGAGAACACTGTTTTAGTGTACCTAATGGAACAGAAGCGAAGTTATATTTGAGTATGATGGGTATAAACAGTCTTTATTGTATTATTATTGGCATAAGAAGAATAAAGTTATTCTATTCCGGAGTGGGATGTATATTTTGTAGAACGAATTGTTTTTCATCCGAACACGAAGACTTCGATCAGATTGAAACACTTATTTTGGAATCCCTTTCATATTAAAACATCTGTATTATTCACCCTTTTTTATCGGCCGTCACGCTGTGTCGGTAGGGGTTGTTGAATTGAAGAGACCGAATGGGGAACTGTGTGCAAACTTTTACTCAAACATCGAGGGTGATTTGTAGGAATCGAGAACACCAATCGATCTGGTCGATATGTATATCCGTGCAATTAGAAAAGTTTCCCTTTTCCGACATAATTTAATGTTACAGGACGAATATAATACATTTTATATGACTGCAATTAAATTATTTAATACTAATTACACAATTCTATATTGATGTAATTATGTTAATAGACAGTGTGCATTTTAACAATGACTTTATTAATGAAAGTTCTTTCACTTACTATATTCAAATAAGTAGACAATTTAACGATGACGACAAGACGTGTGAGAATTATAACTTGAAATATTTTTAAGTTGCGGAATTCCGGAATTACCTCATATTTTTGCTGATAATATATTATTATGGTCTACGCTACTCGGCAGAAGTAGTAATTTTTCAAATAGGTTAATTAGCTCCTGAAGTGTCCGCAACAAATAAACGTATACACTTTTCCTCTTTATTGTTTTCGTAAAGTAGGTACTATTTTGGGTTGTTACGAGTTTTGGAAAATGTGGCGTTGTTGCTTTTTTTAGTTCTCTGCTTTGCTGAACTAGTGACATGACAAGGATACATTTTTTTGGTGATATTTATTCATATTTGAAGAATGTTCATGAATTTTTTGACGTCGATATAATAATAATAATAATAATAATGCGTTTAACGTCCGTTTCTCGACTTTGTGTCATAACAGACACCATTCGCACCATTACTATTTTTTCATCTACCGCTTCCTGTTATTTTCTACATTTTTTACAACTTCAACTTATGTAATAGCAATGGGCGAATGAAGGAATTATAGGAAATTAGGATAAGGTAGGTAATTTTTGAACTAGGAGTTTGATAGCTAATCGGCCATGGCCTCAAATAAGGAACCATCTCGATATTTATCTGGAATTAATTGAGGGAAATCATGGAAAACCTCAGTCAAGATGGCCGGTACAGGAATTACCGTTTCTCGGCGAGAGGCAGTAGAAAAAAGTCCCAGCCACATCTGCCCCCGCCGGGACTCGAACCCGGACCTCCCGAATGCGAGTCTAGTGCTGTCACCACTACTCTACCCAGCTCGGTCGTTTGACGTCGATATATCGACTAGACTCGATGTTCCAGCGTCTCGACGACAAGATAAAAAAAGTAGATAAGCGACTGTTCTGTTCGTCCGAAATGAAGAAAAAAAATTCGTTTCAATCGAGACACGTGGAGTTATAACCGGAAGCAAAATCAAGTCAAAATATTGAAATTTAAATCTTTGCCGAAGTTTCATCTTCATGACCTTGTAAAACAATATATATTTCAGATATCGCGAAAATACCTCGTCACACCAAAACTAGAAGTTTTCACCGTATGTGGTCAAAATTTTACCGAATTCGATTCAGTACATCTTAAGATACCGTGGGCACCAGGTTAAAAATGGGGATTCGAGAAAAACGCGTTTGAATATTTGGGTGTGCATAAGACATCAAGAGCCTAAGTCGGCGCCGGTAAATCCTTATACAAAAGGTGGAGCACTGGAATAGCCGAGCGGAAGGACTGCTGCTCCGCTCAGACTCCATGACTCCGAATGAAAAAGCTCGAATCTTAAAAAAACCTTTTCAGCGTCGATTTATTAAAAAAATTTTTTTTTCTTTAAAATGCGCTTAGATATCGTAGATTTGATTAAATCAAATTCTATTCTTTCATTAAGTTATTGAATTTTAAATTAAGATTATCGGTACTATATTTATTATCATCAAATTAATTTGTATAGTGGTTTTATATTGAAGGATCTTTATAATGGTTCATGAGCACGACTTTAAATATAGAGCTTTTCAAATGTGCAGCCCGCAATGTTTTCAAAAGTCCTATGCTTAGAGCAGCACTGCTTTAGGTAATATGTTGTTGCGCTTTTAGATGTCTTGAGACAACCTCTTCGAGTATTTAACGTTCCACAGATAGTACAGAGAGTTGGCATGCCGACAAACGAGGACGACATAAAGTACCTATCTGCGATAGTGTTGGTGGCATTTAGAGGTAGCATTGTTCAACGTTGAAGATTACTGCACTGCAGTTTACAGTGGCAAATACATTGCGGTCAGAATTTACTCCCCCGCGATGCATTTTGAATGCTTCTCGGAGATTGGAATTTCTTTGTCAGAAATTTACTCTCTTTACATAATCATTATTGATGAAATAGGAGATAGGTTTGTGAAATACATTTAGACACTCTTTTCTTGATTAAGAAAATAAGTATATCTATTTGTTTTTGTTTTTTTGTATGGTACACTAGCGGTCCAGTCCGGCTTTGCCCGGGTGTAAATGTAATATATAGGATATAAAAGATGAGAATCATTATCATTAAATTCTCAACGTGTATTGAATTTGCGCGAATTCAATCGCTTTTATTTGTGAATGTTCAAAAATCGAAGAAAAATCTTCTTTCCCAAAAAGAAATTAAAAAAAAAACTTGGAACGTGTCGCGGGACACGCGTTTAGAACGAAGTCCCTTTCATATAAGACGTTTTTCGTAACGCGTTTTATATAATCTAAAAACACCCGGTATAATCTAAAAACACCCGGTATAATGTAAAAACACCCGGTATAATCTAAAAACACCCGGTATAATGTAAAAACACCCGGTATAATGTAAAAACACCCGGTATAATCTAAAAACACCCAATATTTTCTAGCAATAAATATAGCCTGTGTTACTCAGGGTGAATGTAGCTTTCTAATGGTGAAAGAATTTTTTAATTTTTTAAATCGGCACAGTAGTTTTTGAGTTTATTCATTACATACATACAAATCTTTCCTCTTTATAATATTAGTGTAGATTAAAAGCTTACTTTCCATGTAAGCGTATAGGGCGTGTTGACGGTCATTATTCAACGTAAATTATTCCTGTAAAAATGCTTATAGGGGACATTCGTTTATTTGGAGGACTAAAAAAAGATTTGATTGTGCAAATATTTTTTTATAGTTCGAACCTTTCCAGTATGAATAAAAACAAATTTATTTTTAGAATTTATATAAAATATTTAAATTTTGTTTTGTCAGATTTAATTGAAAAAATTAATACTTTACGAAAAAGAAAATATTGTATTGAAAAATAGAATAGCCCATTATAAACCTCCTAATATCTGTTTAAATGTCCTTTGTATTGAAATATAAACAGGGAAGTTTATTTTCAGGTCATATATAATTTCATTACATTTTTAAATGGAAAAATAAAACATCTTTCCATAAACAAAGTTTTTATGATCTGTCGTATCAAGTAGTATAAATCTTTTGCAGATAAAATAAGCAACTGTAAAATATTTGAACAAGTATTATTGTGAACATTTGCATTTGAAAGGTACCAGCTTCAAATCTTGAAATGTGATGTAAATTTTTTTCTTTTTTCATTTAACACATTTTTGTATTAATCATTCTATTTCATAATTTATTTCAGATCGAGATGACTCATTAATCAAAATTATGACACAACCTATTTTACACTGAATTGTGGCACGCATCCCATAGGCTCACCATCCCTTGCTTTGTTAATTGTTCGATTAATCTCTAAAATTATCTGCTCTTAATTGTATTAGACATTTTATTAATAAACAAAACAAAAATTCTTATCGTTGTTTTTGATTTCAGATAAATATTTATTAGTTGATTTATTAGAAATAATGTCCGTTAATTGCTATTTGAGATTATTATAAGCTAGCCAATATGTATACTAAATTTCTTCGAGTGGCAATGTTATCTTTCAAATTGGACCGATATATCGATATTTTTAAAAAAATATATCGGTACTGATATCGATACTTGAAAAAAATATCGATACGATATATATCGATATTTTTTGGCACTTCCGACATCCCTACCTCGTGAGTTGGTCACTGTAGGAGTCTCTAAAGTCAAGGCGTATAATGTTATGAAACACCTTTGTAGCTTCTAGATCTAAATTACACCATAAGCACGCTACGCTAATACTAACTACGTTGGTATGTATTGCTATTGTGAGATCAAAACTGCTTATTGCATATCTAGAAATCAGCGAGATGAAAACGAATGCAACGAAATTCAAAGGGGTTATGTATTTCAATGTTTTCACTTTGATATAACTTTATATTGGCCTATATGGTTTGTCGGTTTTTCTACATTTTAAACTTTTTATGTAAATGCATTTATTACTTTTTATACAGTTAATAAAAATCAAATCAAAGTGGGTTTGTTTTTTTTCTAATGTGGATGATTATTGATGTTTCCATCTTTTTAGTTTACTTTTAACGCAGTTCGGCTTTTTGATTTTTTTAATTTTCTTTTTTATTCTATTTTTTCTAGTCTTGTTTATTTTTTTTTTAAATACATGTTTTTGCAATCGGGTTTTTTGTTTTTTAAATAATTTGGTTTATCTGAAGCTTTATAAGATTATTTTCTTTTGCATATTCCCAATAGTCTGAGTCATTCACACGTTGACTGCCACGCAATTTTTCACGATTCCGGTCTAAAGAGCCAATTTGATTTAATCATGTTATATTATTAAAAACTTTAATAATTAATCAAAAGGCTTAAGAAATGTCTTTTTTAAATGTTTAAGTGTTTTTTCTGTTTATTTAAAGCAAACCTGATTTTTTTTATTCTCTTTCCTGAGGTCATCTATTCGTAATTACAGTGTTATGCTACGACTTTTCTCGTAGCTGTACAAATATGGTAAGTAATGAAGGGACGTCCTAGGCAAGTAAACAACCTACGAGATATCTCGTAGTTGGCAGTCAACGTGTTAACAATACCATGTTCTGAAACATATTTGGATAATTAATAATAATCGATACATATATCAATTATTTGCTTAAATATTAATGAGATAAAAAATTTAATTTCAATTTCATGACTAGTAAAATAATAAAATGTGCTTTTAGAAGATAGTGTCCAATTTTACAAAATCCATTATTTAATTAATGCCTTGTCTTGTTTTATTTTCAGAACATTCTGGATAAGTTCAACCCGGGTGCAAGACAGATGATAAATGCTGGGAAGGCATATCTCAAAGCGTTACATGGTAAGATTTTAAATTAGATAATTTTTGTACATTTAAATATATATAGAGTGTCCACAAATGATACTATAAAATTGTTTTTACAAGTTGACGTCGACAGAGAAAATATTATTGCGTGGATAACATTTACGTATCATGCGGGGAAAATTATGTTAACCGCTCTTCGACGCGATGTACAGATTTACCACTTAGAATAGCGCCGCGACGCCCAGTTAGGGATCCCCTGATCCAGGTTGTTAAGTGTCACCATAATTTTAGGATAAATTTATTTGATTTAACACGTTACAAATGAATGACGCTAAAATGTTAATCTTGTTCTTTAATATAAGAGAAATGAACTATTTTCCTGGAAAAATATTATTTATCAAAATTATTTCTATATATTTCAATTTTAAACTTTAATCAATAACTATTTTTCTTTGAGTTTGACGCAGAAGATGATTTCACTGAAGCAAAAGATGAGAAGAAAATATCTATTACTTAATTTTTTTGCAAATTTTGAATTTATTTATTTACTCAAGGGAACTGCAACCTTTCTATTATTTTCTCTTTCTTGAGAGCATGAGTTTCCAAAGCTCTCTCAGCTTATGCCAGGTTAACCGTCATGATAAAAAAAAAATTATAAACTAATTCTTGGCAGCGATATTTTGCAAGAGACAGCGTTTCAATTGTTTTAATTTTGTCTGTATTTAAGCCGTAACCCTAGATGTTTTTTTTTTCAACATAGACGTTAAGAACCTCAGTTATCGAGCGTATATAATCTATAATTTGATATTTTTTTCAACTTATTTGCTTTGTATATTACTACGGTATTTATATTGAAAAGACAATTTCACCAGCATAGTTTTTGTTCGCGATCTGTTTTTCTTTTCTTTATACTTAATATGCATATTGTTATAGAAGAATGCTTTAGATCAATATTAATCTTCTTTTACTTCATTTATTTCTGTTGTGATTTAATACAAAGTTCACATCTGCATTTGACACATACGATGTCACATTATTTACTAAAATTGACACGTTTTTACTTCAATTCAATACGTCAACTCAGTTTATCATGATATCAGACTGACGCTAAAGAATATAATATATAAAAGAAGCAGTCCCGACTGTCAACTGAAAACGATAGTCTGATGTTATTTGACGTATTGTGACGTCACTCTTTCTGTGCGTTGTTCTTCTGTTACGACAGTCGTTTGTTACGCACGACGAACTAATGTCGGATCCATCGACAGGCTTCTATTCGCGAATTGTGATGACATTATTAATCCACATTCACTGAACGTTTATTTTAAGAATCAGGTTTCAGAAAAATATGTACTGGATGTAAATAAATAAATAATAAAAAATAAATAATTTGACAGTTGCGTGTTAGGCCATATTGAGTCAATTTGGATAGTTTACGAAGAATATGTTAACTTTTTGATTGTGTTGTTTATATGATTTTAAATGGCAACTAACAGAGAAATTACTATTTGATTGGTAAAATCGCTGTTTTTGTTTTACTTTACGCACTAGTGCGAAATGAGTCATTAATAATACCGCTATACATACATGAAAAATAGCTATTTTCAATTGTTTGCGGGAAAACTGTTTGACTGAGGCTTATTATGACTCTCACGTTCAGTTTAGGCGTTTTTGACAACCGTGATAACGGTTTGGAGTTTAAGTTTTTTTAAGTTTAAGAATAATCTAGCGACCTTGATGCCTACTGCCTATTTTTTAGTGTATTTGCCATATGGC
The DNA here is from genome assembly GCA_034508555.1 of Venustoraphidia nigricollis. Lineage (NCBI taxonomy): Eukaryota > Metazoa > Arthropoda > Insecta > Raphidioptera > Raphidiidae > Venustoraphidia > Venustoraphidia nigricollis. The sequence goes on along the minus strand of JAVRKA010000058.1, from coordinate 3,058,797 downwards.
AACATACACTATTGTCGTCGGTCGGATGGCGGGACCTAGGGGTCGGACCAAAATTTCTCGACGTTTCATAACCTCCTTAACACTTTGGCACCATTTTTAAAAATGTTTATATATATATATGTATATATATGTGTGCGGGCAATAACTTTCGAAGGAGTTAATTGATTTCAACTAAATTTAGTCCACGTATTGAAATCCATCACCGCAAGAAGCCTATTTAAAATAGGCCCAATCTGACTATGTTAAGGGTAGTTTTTAGGGGTTAAAAAATGTTTTTTGGCCCCAAAATACCGAAAAAATACTCCGAATCGTTTCAAAATTGAAATTTAACCCTCTGGTAGTAATTAAAAAGTGTTCTTAAAATTTTAATAAAATCGACCCTACAGGACCGGATTTAAAAATTTTAAGAAAGACTAGTTTGCAGATTGTGAATTATTTACTGAAATGTGTATATAACTTGGTATAGAGGTTCGATTGATAATAATATTGCAATTAAGAAAAAAAATGTTATTTTAAGGGGTGTATTAAGAAGTCAAATTTTTTATTTTGCCCAAAAACCAAGTTAAATTCGCATAATAAAGCCACACTCGCTGTATTAGCAAATACACTATATTGTCGGCAGGGTTTTGGTACCGCGATCCGGGTTTTTTCTTCACTTGTGATGTACCTAATAGCGACTTATAGAATTAACTATTGACATGTTAGAATCAAATAAAGAACAATTTGGTACATTTGGGAATCAGTTAGTATGCAGCGAAGACGCGGCATGACTTGTGTGTGTGTGTGTTGTGTTGAGAGCATAGTTGGCGTAAGTATCGTACTGCCGTAGTCAGTGTGGCGTTAATATTGAGTTACGGAATTTGACACCGGCTACGTGATGCGTCCGCTATACTCCTACCACCATCCCACCGTACCCATCTTTACACCCTCTTTATTTTCGCTCTGTTTCTCTCTTTCTCCTTTGTATGTCTTTCTCTTCTGCCCCTTTTCGTTTCACGCCATTCTGTGTTGCTTTCATTTTTCATCAGCGTTTTGTTCGAGTGAAAAATGACGGAAAAACGACATTCTTTCCGGGTTTCGTTTGCTGCCATTTCATATATATAAGTATATTTCGTGTCGTGAATTTTTTCTGTTTATATTTTATTTCTTTTACAGATGGCCTAAGTTAAGTGTAGGTTATTAGGTACTTCTGAGAAATGGCGAACAATTTTCTTTAAGATTGCTTAGGTACCTACGACAAAAAGCATATTTGATATTATCATATATATTAGTCTAAAATTGATCATTTGTAAATGCTTTATTCTTCTGAAAAATATTTTATGCATATAAATTTTATATAAAATATTCAGATACTTTCGAAAGTACAGTTTGTCGAAGAAATATTTTATTTTACTCTCAAAACTATATTATATAATTTTATAATGTAGTATAATATAGTATTAATTATTAACTTTTTACTATTTTTCTTCCCATGAGACGACTACATGTTTGATGTAAATTGATATCTGGAGGACTAATTTCTTGAAAATACGTTTTTGTAAGAAAATTTTTTAACTTCATTGTTTATATTCATTTTATGTACGAAGGAAGTTGCTATCTTGGACATTTTAAATTTGATATCAATTACTATATCTTTTCTTTTATTTAAAGTGACAGTAAATAATTATCGCTAGCTTTATCCCCTTAGTCACATATCTTTGACCTAAAGACGAAACAGCTTATGTGAATTTTGAGATTAAAAGTAATGACGATAAAGTATTCGGTTCATTTAATAATAATCTATTGTAGTTCTACATTTTTCACCGGATTGAAAACAGTGTACTACCGATTACATGACAAATTAAATTGATTCACCATTGGTTATTTTGTTAACTTGAACTTCAAACGGTGCGATATAACTTTATTTGTACATAGATTTGAGTGCGTTTGCTCTGTTTTAAATCTGTCCATAATATAACTTTAAAATTCGATATTCTCTTTCTTAAAACAAGTGTGTAGAGAATTGAAATACCTTCCTGTATAAAAATTGGCGTAATATTTAAATTTTCAAAGAAAAAAGAAAACCACTTCACCTTCAAAAGATTATAATAAGATCATATCTCGAACTGTCTAATTCAATTCGTATAAAATTAATAGGGGGACACTTTATACTGTTTTGTATTTTGAATTAGCGTTCGCGAATAGCCTCTTTTAATATTGGCGGAAAAATAGACTATTGGCTTACCATGAAGGTTTAAAAAGCCGTTTTCTAATGCAGTTTAAATTAATATGTAGAGAAACGTTTTTTCACAAGATGAAAACAAATCAGCTACTATTCTAACTTAAAGAATATTGACATTTGACATATAATAAATAAAATAAACTATATGGTAGTGCGTGCAATGACGAAGGTAACGGCTAGTAATAAATATTAATATTTACTTTTCGTTTGCATGGTTACATAAAATTCATCAAAGCATGCTTGTCAGCTACCTAACTAATTAATTTTGCCAGATTGTCAGATAAAAAGAACAGCTGGTTTTTTTATTTTCAAAATATTTACGAAACTATGAAGCTGTTCACAAAATTTTCTTGTAAAAATGAATTTTGATCTAAATTAGTACCCACTTGCGGGATTTGAATGGTAAAACATAGTAAAATATGAGAAGATTTACTTAGAAGATCTTTTACTTCGACTTCGATCTTTACTTTTAATACAATGGGTAGGCACAGTAAATATCATATCTTTAAAGCTTTGCATAGAATAATATTGAAAATTAATATTATTAAAATTGAAAAATTTAAAATCCACTTTTGTGAGGACAAAAAGGAAGAGCGACGCTTTGCGACGACGAGATACGCCAGGTCTTTTCATCACAGGAAAAAATATTATGTGTACTTATATAATACACATACGCTGAAAGAAGCCTTTGATCCTTACAGAGGCGTGCCGTTCTTATTTCACGTGACTCTCATTTCGGTTCAGTCATGCCACTGAAATTGTTTCTTGGCCTGCAAACATGGTTGCACACACTAGTTTGAAACTAGTTTCAAATCAGTCGGGTTTCTGTCGACCCTTGTGCGGCTCCCCATTATGTTACGTACGAAAGGTCACAGAACGATTACATCGTTTGAAACTCAAATTGCAAAATAGTCGATCCGTGAGCGGAGGACTTACAGGGGTCCACTGTTTTGCACATTTGAGTTTTAAACCGGTTCAAGTTCCTATACTATTGTCCAATTTGAATACGAATAGTTAAAGATGGTTGCTTCTACCTTACAGTAGATTCGCTATAACATTCAATCATGCAACTGAAATTGCTTCTCGACCTGCAAACACGGTCGTACACAATCAGTTTGAAACTAGTTTTAAATCTGTTGACTTATATTCTCTAACGTACGAAAAGAGCACATTTTGATTGCTTCGTGGACCGGTTTGAAACTTGATTGCTAAATAGTTGATCCGTGTGCGAAGGCTCTTAAGGCTGTCGGAACGCTTTGAATTTAAGCCAAAAATAGAGCTTCGGCTGTGAACTGATTGTAGACTTATTCGTCAACATTTTGCAAAAATTATTTCTCTATAAGGAAGATAAAGGACAAGTCTAGGTCTCTAATGGACTACTTTTGTAATTTATGTACGAAAAAGTTGGTATTAATTGTGCCAAAAAAACACATGTTTTCAATGTCACACTACGACCTTATTCGTACTTATTTCACAAAACTGCTCCATCACAAACCTAAAGTGACTCTTCCTTTTTCGAAAAAGTTTTTTAAATCTTCAAAATAATTCCAAAAATTAGAGTAATCAGTTGACAGTGGCACCCTTGCAATAGCATCTTTTAGCTTCGTAGTGTGGCACCAGCCAAAAATTGAAACGTGCGGATGATTTGAGTGAGACAGACCTAAAGAAGGTCACACCTACCATATGTCTTTTGCCTACCTCGCCTCTTACCGCTGGGTCTCAGCACGAACTGTGTGAAAGTGATCCAACACTGTTAAAGAACCGTTCGACAACCGTCGATACTTCAGTTGGAACGCGTTTTTATGTACTGCGCATAGACCTGACCATAATAGTACCGTTTCCAGAGAGATTGGAACAAAACCTAATTTGTGACAGTTTATTACAATTGAATTAATATTTTAATGTGTTTGTGATGTTTAAAATTGTATTAATCTATAAAAATGATCATGTATATTATTAGAACAATTTACCACCATTCGGCCAGCTTAAGGTAATAAGATTTTTACTATTTACTACAATTTACCATAACATATTGATATAACTCTATGGTACAAAATGTTCTAATTTTCTTTTCATATATACATTTTCATAGGCCCTGAAGATGGAAATATATTTTTCGAAACGTTGGCCATTAGCGAAACTTTGGTAAAGTTTATTAGTGTATTTGCCATAAGGCAACATACACTATTGGCGTTGGTCGGATGGCGGGACCTAGGGGTCGGACCAAAATTTCTCGACGTTTAATAACCTCCTAAACACTTTGGCACCATTTTTGAAAATGTTTATATATATACGTATATATATATATATATATATATATATATATATATGTGTGTGTGCGAGCAATAACTTTCGAAAGAGTTAATTGATTTTAATGAAATTTGGCCCACGTGTTGAAATCCATCACTGCAAGAAGCCTATTTAAAATGGGCGTAATCGGGGCATTTTAAGGGTAGTTTTTAGGGGTTGAAAAATGTTTTTGGGCCCCAAAATACCGAAAAAATTCTCAGAATCATTTCAAAATTGACATTTAACCCTATAGTAGTAATTAAAAGGTGTCCCTAAAATTTAAATAAAATTGGTCCGACAGGACCGGACTTACAAATTTTATGAAAACACTAGTTTACAAATAGTGAATTATTTACTGAAAGTTGTATATAATTTGGTATAGAGGTTCGATTTATAATAATATTGCAATTAAGAAAAAAAATGTTATTTTAAGGGGTGTATTAAGGAGTAAAATTTTTTATTTTGCCCAAAAACCAACTTAAGCTCGCAAAATAAAGCCACACTGCCTGTATAAGCAAATACACTATATTGTCGGCAGGGTTTTGGCACTGCGACCCGGGTTTTTTATCTATTGATCCTCAACCAAATCTTCCTTTACTGTGAAAACTAAATATATTCTAAACTGATGATTGAAAAGAACTACCTACTTATGGGTGCGACTCTGTGTTCTTGATGGCGCAAGATTAATATGGGTGTTCTTACCTGGTGAGTCGAGTGGCGGCGGTGCGTTGCGCCTGCAGGATTCGTCCCTATTCATGCATGCGTATAATGCGGACGCAGATATGAAGTGAAATCGGGAGGCGTCTCATTTCTACTGATGACATTTATTTACTCGCCTTTATTCAAGGTTTTCTCCTCACAGATCGACCTGTCTGCTTTATTTTTTATACGTTTTCAATTAAATTACGACTCTGCTGGAATAATTCGAAGTCCCTTGCAATATTTTTTATTTACTGTAGATACGACTGCTTTTTAATTATTCATTGAAACTGTGTAACTGTACAAATTATGTGTAAAAATGATGAAGCCGAATAAATCTTGCAAAATAAAAAACAAAATTGGAACTTCAATTCTTATATGGTGGAAGTAAAGTAATTCCACCATATAGGAATTTTTAAATTACTGTTGTTTACATGCAAGTACATCACTGTTCAAGATTTTTTAGAAAGTGAAATAGTTTTTTGAAAAAACAGTTTTTTTTTTTAATTATATTCTTTCATTAGAAATATTGAGGTGATCCTTTAATCATACCGCACGAGGTGCGCCGGTCAATTTTCCGCAAACCACTATGCTATATTTCCACAAACCATTTCGAGCTTTTTCGACCCCTCTATCGCCGAGACTAGTAACCTAGCAGAAAAGTTAGGGTTACTATAAAAAAGTGGTATTCCAAATTTCATACGTCTAGGTGTAATAGTTTCCAAGATACGAGTGTTCAAATATCACGATTTTTGGGTATCACAAATCACAAGCATCTAATCGGTGCTGAGAGTATCGACACGAACGCATCAACCAGTCGTCCGAGGACTACTCGCGTCTAGTCGGTGTGATATAATAACGTATGGTTTATAACTATGATATAATTGAGAAGGCATGGCATCTAACTATAATGTGGTGTGTCTAGATTATTTAGTTAGAATAAGTAAGAAAGAACAGAACTTTATAAAAAGTATTGCAATTCTACCAAAAATGTGAAAAATGGGCCAAGTTCGATGCAATGAACAAGTGTGTTTGCCGATTTTCTCGAAAAAAAGAAGTGAGCTCTAAGAAGGTGCTAAGTTTTAACTTGGCGATTTTTTATGTTTTGTATTATAAATAAATGAGTCGTGTATGTAAACTTGTGAACTGAAAACTTGGCACCTTCTTAGATCTCACTTCTTTTTTTTCGACAAAGTCGGCAAATCAACTTGTTCTTTATATTGAACATTGTCCTTTCTTTACATTTATGTTTTTGGTAGGATTACTTCTACTCAGTATTCTACTTATTGTAAGAAATCAAGCATTGAAGTATTTGCTACCTTTCGTCACGTCAGATCTTCTTATTTGTCAGCAATCCAATTCACTTTAGCGTGCGTAAAGAAGTTTCACTTTTAAAAGCTCGTTTTAGATATATGGAAAAAAATAAATCCCCTCGTGTCATTAAACCAATGAGTATTTTTTATTCACGAAACAGCCAGCAGATTATTGTTGATAATCGAGTTTTCGTATAAGGTAAAACCGTGCAGTGTCACTCAAATGTAGGGAGTCTAAGAAAAGGTATTAATGCTTTCGTTTGGAGCACATAAGACTTACCCACGCTTCGAAGATCATAATGCGTCAGAAGTAGATATCTGCTTGCTACTTGTTTCACTGTAGACACAGTGAAGATCTGAAATTCGTTTCATTTTTTCTCCCTTCTTATGTAGATATAGATGGATATTCACCTTACGTAGACATCTATTTGCCATTTCTTTCCTTGCTTATTTACAGGTATCCATCCTTAAATAGTAAATACAGACGATTAAGAATTATACTAAATTTACGAATAGCATTATGTACCGTTTTATATAACTACCATAGTTTTATTAATGTTTATAAAATGTTTTTCAAGTTTAACTTCTTTAACGACGTATCTGTTTGAAAATGTAAGAAATTGAGGGGAAGTAGAATGAAACAAATTAAGGGGAAGTTAGTTTGTCCTCTAAATTACATGAAACTGACAAGGACAGAAGTTTATAGTGTGTTGCATTTTGCTTCGCAAAATAGTAAGACAAGGATAAACGGCTTGAATCTGACGTTTAAAATTACGAACAAGTGAAGTACAAAATAATTTCTGTAATTTGACATACAAACGGTAGGAACTCATAATATATATTTCATGTAAATTCAGAAAGGAGAATATTAAATATGATTTTCTATATTTTCAGATATCAGAACAATTTTCTGATCAAACATTATATGCTGAAACGTCACATAATATTAAAAATGTCTTTCTGTAGATTATAGTATGTAAATAAAACTATGGTATGAATGTGATGATCTGTCCATGTGAGAATTTTCACATGATATGTAATAATTTCGCCGTAATTATAATATTAAAAATTAAAGAAGTTAAACTTCTTATGTGAGCTTATCAGGGTGAGGTTCATTATATTTTTTTTCTACAATTTGTGCAGTTATTATGACCTGTTATGTGATTTCTTTATTTTGGTAATTTTAAAAATGTAACGCAATTATTTATTTTAAAAGTTGAAAAATATTTATAATTTGTAGCAATTTTTTCATCACCAATAAAATTCTTTTTATAATCGTCTTCACGCTTAATTGACTGAAATTTTAGTTATTTCTACAAATATAAATTATAAACAGAAAATTTTCAGTTATTTGGTTTCTGATAAATGATTTGTGTCAATATCAGACTCAACATAGTTTCCATCAAATAGTTGCTTAGTATTCTGGTGTGATATAATAGAAACGGTGAATATATTCAATAAATTTAATTTTAAATTTATTTGTTTTTAGAAAATAAATAATCCCAGATGAATGGATAGCAGAGAATAGATTAAAAAAGACAATTCAGAGATTTATTGAATCGCTATAGATAAATTCAAAGTTGTACCAGAACAAAGCTGTGACATAGATTATTATAGGCTATGTTCTAATACGAATATCGCGTACCCGTTTTATATTTGTTTATTTTTATTCTGAAATAGAGTACTAGTAGTTAAAAGCGTATTCAGAGAGAATTACAGACAATACTATATCGAACAAAAGTAACTGCATATCATAATTTACATTGTTATAAACGTTGGAATCTGTATTATTTATACAGTCAAAGCCCTCTAAGTGCACGCTCTCTAAATGCACACGCTCTCTTACTGCACACGAACTCGCCCTCTAAGTGCACGTTCCCCAGCCCCCACTTCGAATAATCTGCGACCAATCACGTGCGACCGTAAGCGCGCTATTTTCAAACTTTCCATTTCCATCATATTCATAGAGTTTTAGAGATATTGTTTATAGCATCTCATTGAATAAAGATAGCTATAGGAGTTAGAAGAGTGGGTATGAAAAAGATCGTAGGGGAAGTGTGCACTTAAAGGATGGGCCTCGGTTCCGAGCTGTGCACTAAGAGGGCTTTGACTGTAATTTAATAAGGAATTACTATCCTTCTTACTAAATTATGACTCACGGTGCAATGTTATTCATTTTCTTTTGAATAGACTCGTTTCAATTCAAATGTAGAAACTATTCTTTGTTATATAATCTACATTATCTTTAATATCCAATTACGTATCTATGGATGCCTAATATATTATTTCAATCGTTTTACTATGTTCTTGTTCGTTTTTTCGTTCTCCTTTGCTTGCATGAATGTCTACTTTTCTTTCAGATTCGCTGGCCCATGTGTCAGTTTTTACAGAACCCTATCTCACCCTGAGCGTAGTCGCATAAAAAGTAATTTGTACTTTAAGTTTGGGTACAAACTAACAGTGTACCAAGTTTTTCTTCAAAATTGATACGACAGTTTTCCAGTAATACAAGAAATTTTATGAGCGGATTTTCCTGTCTAAATATTTTTAAAAAGATTCGGTAAACGTTTTTATACGCAATATTTTCTGCATTTACGAAAGAAAAATTGCACCTGTTTTATATTTTTTTAAATTATTTTTAGATTACTGTAAATATATTTTTGTGTAGGCATACTAAATGGTTTATGAAAAAAAATAGGAATATTCTCTCGAAAAGTTTGTTCTTCCCAAACCTAAAACGGGCTTGAAAATATTTGAGCTTGTAGCAATGTATTTGTTTATATGGCATTGCCATGATTTCTTCGTTACAAACCCCACGTTTCAGGCTCTAACCCAATTGTTGATAAAAGTGTCGACTGAATTCTTAATTCATTATTGATAATAATAAATTGACATTGCTAGACGCAAATGATCTTAAAAAAAACTAAAATGGCCCATTTTTTTTTTGAATTATTCTTATTATGAAATGTAATTTTTCTCCGTGCAGTGAGTGTTTTGTTAAGATTAAATAAATGTCGCATCCTGTAGGTTGGATATGTGGCCGTACATCTAGAAGTAAGCGTGTGACGTTGGGAGCATTTCGATTTGGTCTTTAGAGGATTATATTTTCCTCTTTTATGTGTCAAAAATCTGATAAGCGTATTTACGGTTCAATCCTAAGTATGACAGTGCAATGTTAGAGGAAAGAACGAACAAATATGATGTTCATTGAACATCAGAAAATATACAGGTTCGGACAGCATCTATATTTTGACATAATATGGTACCTATCTTTCGATATGAGATTTAGATTTACTTGAAATATGTGTATCCAGCTGGATCCAGCACATTTCTGGCCTTGCTGGATCCAGCATCTGGCGCTGGATCCAGCGGTGCGGATCCGCAATCAGCTAAAAACAAGTAATTAACTGGGTCTGAGAAGGATTATGATAAGATATTTAAGAAAGAAATGGCACTTTATGAAAGTGAGGGAGTAAGAGGTGAAAACCTAACTTTAATCTATGATTATTTGATGACTCTCAAACCAACCAGTGCAGCGTAGAGGTAGAGAGAGCCCTTTCCGCAGTTGGGTATATTCTGAGGCAATCTTTAGATATTAGCCCAGTGGATAATCCTGTGAAGTTTGGTAGCGATCGGGTCAACAGAATTTTGTTTTTTGTTTTTTGGAAATTTTGATTTTACTTCGATTTTTGAACATTCACAATTCACGCAAATTGAATACCCGTTGAGAATTTTATGATAATGATTCTCATTTTTTATATTCTATATTTTACATTTACATCCGGGTAGTGTCCGACTGAAAGTTCGGTTTCGGTTTCTGCCGAGTTTCGGCAAAAAAACGAGTTTCGGTTTAGTTTCGGTTCCGGCGGAAAACCTGCCGAAACTACGACCGAAACCGAAACTGCATTCGGGAGTTCTCGCGCTGTGATCGGTCATGTTCGGGGCGTTAAATTCCATCCAAGCAAGTAAGCGACAAAGACATTTTGCTGCGTCCACGTGTCTAATAATGTGGTGTACTGGCTTGTGTTAACAGTTCGTTTTGTTTGTTGTGAGTTTTCGTGTGATTTATTTTGAATTCGGCAAGTTTTATTACGTGATATAGCATAAGAGTAGGTAGTAAACATCAAAAAATAATTCATTATAACAAATTAATACATTTAATTACAAACTAATACATATAAATACAGTTTCGGTTTCAACCGAAACTGATAATGTTGCCGAAATTCGGTTTCGGTCGTAAAAACCAGTTTCGGTCGGATACTACATCCGGGCGAAGCCGAACTGGACCGCTAGTTATAAATTATATACTGGTAGTGATTGATAGTAATTATTGATGGATATTATCGTTAGTTGTAAATATTAGTGAATATCACACTCGAGTCTTTTTGTGATTTTATTTCAATAAATTATTTGCATGCAAATTAAAAATAGGTTTTTATCATACCAAAGAAGCATAACTTTTAGCGCAGGTATATAAGTACATGCATACACTTTTTTTATCAGTATGACGAGGATTTAATACAGATATGTATCGATCTGTCTAAAGACTTAGTTAAACGATACCGTGGTGCAACCGTTTCATGAGTATGAAACGAATTAAGAAGTTATAACAGCGAGAGATGTGCGAACAATCCGCTGCAAATTGCAATTTCCGCAGACGATGTACATGTATTAATCTTTTATCACTTACACTCTAATGATTATATAAAAGACGAGTCATTGTTTTCTTGAGAGAACAATTGACGAGCGCGTCCGTTCTTCGTTCGTAAGTCAGCAGTCAGCCGAATGAAAAATAACGTGGCTGACTTGATCTTATGTCTTCACATCATTTATCATTCCAAAAGAACCTAACCTTAAAATTTATACATATAGTTTAGTTGGACTCGGAATATAAAGTGCGTACTTATCAAGGACGTCGCTCTTTCAGTTTTATAAAAATCGATAGTCTGAAATTAGGTTGATCTTTATAAAAAGTCGGATGGTGTTTTAAAATAAGTATATAAAAATTATTTTTTTTTGCTGATCCATTTTCTGCTTACGAAAGTAGTGAAGCTCTGTGCCGTTTCCAAGATCTCAGATTTAAAGTTAAAAATAATAAATGACCGTTCTTTCTGTTTTATTTGTACAATTTGAGGGAAACTCTTGAAGCATTGACTCTAGTAGAGTTGGGTAACTCAGATCTGAACCGGTTCAAAGAGCCGACTCCAACAGATGATCCGTGAGAGCCGACTGACTTATTTTTGAGCCGACGGATCAACGGATCCGCATAACTCAGTGAAACAGTTCTTGCTTTGATGCATCTGTCAACCCAAATGACTCATGCATCACATGTTTGGCTATGCATTCTTGATTCTATACGGGTCGTGATATGATTGACTGAACTAGGTAACTCAGTGGCAGACTGCAGTAACGTATTCAGAACTCGGCTCTTTTTGAACCGGTTCAGTGAGCCGGCTCACATACGGGATCCAGATGCAAAGATGCAGATCACTAAAAAGACCCGTTTTTTTCCCATCTCTAGACTCTAGGTATAACGAATGGTTTATTCGAAGTATTTTACAAACCATAACTCTAGAAACCTTCAAACGTAATTTTCAGTTTACCGTTAAAAATAATAATAAAAATATTAGTTGATACTGCGTTCAAATATTTTTGGCAGATGGCGGTGGTTACTGGTAAAAAAATAAAAAAACCCGGGTCGCAGTGCCAAAACCCTGCCGACAATATAGTGTATTTGCTAATACAGGCAGTGTGGCTTTATTATGCGAACTTAAGTTGATTTTTGGGCAAGCTAAAAAATTTGACTCCTTAATACACCCCTTAAAATAACATTTTTTTTTCTTAATTGCAATATTATTATCAATCGAACCTTTATATCAAATTATATACAACTTTCAGTAAATAATTCACTATCTGCAAACTAATCATTCGTAAAATTTTTAAATCCGGTCCTGTAGGGCCGATTTTATTAAAATTTTGGGGGCACTTTTTAATTGCTATTAAAGGGTTAAATTTCAATTTTGAAACGATTCTGAGATTTTTTCCGGTATTTTGGGGCCCAAAAACTTTTTTCAACCCCTAAAAGCCACCCTTAAATTGATCCGATTAGGCCCATTTTAAATAGGCTTCGTGCGGTGATGGATTCCAACATGTGTGCCCAATTTCGTTAAAATGAATTAACTCCTTCGAAAGTTATAGCCCGCACACATATATATATACCTATATATATATATATATATAATATATATATATATATATACATATATATATAAACATTTTTAAAAATGGTGCCAAAGTGTTTAGGAGGTTATGAAACGTCGAGAAATTTTGGTCCGACCCCTAGGTCCCGCCATCCGACCGACGCCAATAGTGTATGTTGCCATATGGCAAATACACTAATAAAAAAAACCCGGGTCGCAGTGCCAAAACCCTGCCGACAATATAGTGTATTTGCTTATACAGGCAGTGTGGCTTTATTTTGCGAGCTTAAGTTGGTTTTTGGGCAAAATAAAAAATTTTACTCCTTAATACACCCCTTAAAATATCATTTTTTTTCTTAATTGCAATATTATTATAAATCGAATCTCTATACCAAATTATATAGAACTTTCAGTACATAATTCACTATTTGTAAACTAGTGTTTTCATAAAATTTGTAAGTCCGGTCCTGTCGGGCCGATTTTATTTAAATTTCAGGGACACCTTTTAATTACTACTAAAGGGTTAAATGTCAATTTTGAAACGATTCTGAGAATTTTTTCGGTATTTTGGGGCCCAAAAACATTTTTCAACCCCTAAAAACTACCCTTAAAATGTCCCAATTACGCCCATTTTAAATAGGCTTCTTGCGGTGATGGATTTCAACACGTGGACCAAATTTCATTAAAATCAATTAACTCTTTCGAAAGTTATTGCCCGCACATATATATATATATATATATATATATACGTATATAAATATATATATATATATATATATATATACATATATATATAAACATTTTCAAAAATGGTGCCAAAGTGTTTAGGAGGTTATGAAACGTCGAGAAATTTTGGTCCGACCCCTAGGTCCCGCCATCCGACCAACGCCAATAGTGTATGTTGCCTTATGGCAAATACACTAATAAATAAGCAATTTATAGTCTCAAGCATGGAACATTATATGCATAACGGCATCGTTGTTCCATGAATACTCATTTGAAGAAATATCAGTGCTATCGTTAGTAACCAAATATGTTCAACTGAGGCGTTAAATTATGGAAATTATGCAGCTAATAAACTTTGTTTATTGGCACGATCAAAGATCGCGCATACTATACCTGCACGAACCAGAAAAGCCTGTTCGTGAAGGTATCCATATTAGGTCAGCATCTGCACGTTCCGTCACCAGGAACCACAAACGACCTTCAAAGAAAATCGTGTCGGTTAGGGTACAATTCTGACTTTCAGATTCTATGTCTGGCCGTGCTGGACCGACGTAGTTCTGCGTTTTGGTACTGTAAGTTAAAAATATTGAAAGAATTTTTGTTGTTTTGTTGATCGTACTGGTTCAGTATTTTAATATCTTTAAAAAAAACTGTGTAATTAGTGTTCATTTCTATACAAATTTTATTGCAAATAATTTTTGTTACAACAGTAACAAAGAGTATACTAAAATGAATATATAACAACGCTGAAATATTTCTTTGAAATCTAGTATAGTCGTGTAAAATGTGAACGGTTTTGAGAGTTAAGTGTTAATATTTAAAGTATAGAAGCCTTTGGGAATCGAATTAATATATTCATGCAGATAAATGGGATATTTTACTGATTTGAACATTTTCAATTCAATTAAGAAAATAATCGTGTCTGAATGTATTCGTGAATGCTTACTGAATTTTAAAACGATAATAAATGAGTCCATTGTACATTTCGTGACAGTTCTCGTCTCTTTTAAAGTAAAATGGAAAATACAGTACGAGAGAGAAAAAAAGACGCGATCGTATGTAGTACTACGTAGATAACGTGGGCGGTGTGCATTACAGACTACAATAGTCTTTTATCTGAGACGGCGGTGGATTGCAGTAATATAGCAACGATGTGTGTTTGTTTTGATCGAGACAAATGAATGCACATTCTGCTCCCATTTCCGTTGCTATGTCTTTATTTGAGGTTATGTTATCCACTTTATTTTAAAAGGTTCACTTATACGGATTCTTAGTTTTTTAGACAATCTTTTGTTTAACTTGAACTTTTCACTTTTGTCTTTATAAAATGTAACTAAGGAATGTGAAAAACGTTTTCCATTTTATAAATGGGAAAAGTTGCTCTTTTTGAATATCCAGTTATTCATTTCAGTATTCATAAATTATTTTATAAATAAAATGTTCTGTAATTTTTGAAATATAAACTTCCTTTTCTCTTTCATTGGCGTATTTTTGCGAAATATTGTATCAATATTTTTGCTAATATTTTGTGATGTACGATTTTTCTTGTTTATTATAATATAATTTATAACTCAGTAGCCTATGTGAATATATCATCAGCTACATTTTCAAATATATTGCAAGGAAGTGCAATGCTTGTTCAATACTTAGTTACTAGCTGCATTAATCTGAATGAGCTGTAGTTTGTGTATAGTTGTAAATGTTCTTGTTCTGTTTGTGATGACTGAAGGAATAAATTTAAATAACTCTGTATAAATAGAGGTTTTCATCCCGTATTCCCCTAGTATTACGTATTCGGGCGTACTGACATGTTATTACACCATTATTTTATATATATTGAGATATATTATGTAATTCCGTTTTCCATTATACACTTCATAGTGCATTCTGTTTTATTGTGCAAAATTTTATGTCGAATTTTATTGTTTATTTTTATTTTCGATGATAATTTTCAAATTGTGTGGAAAACTCAGATATCTTAGAAAAACACTTAAAATTCTACAGAAATTTTTTATTAAATTATTTCTCGACGATCGTTTTATATTCCTGGGGATGGACTTTCCGAAGCGACCGTCGAAAAATAATTTAATAAATTTGTTTTGTAAAATTTTCAAGTTTTTTTTTTCTGTTATTATTAATCATGTTCTACCAAGTGCCGAGTGAAAAATCGGTGTAAATAATAATAATAATAATAATGCCTTTAACGTCCGTTTCTCGACTTTGTCATAACAGAAGCCATTCGCACCATTACTATTTTTTCATCTACCACTTCCCGTTATTTCTACATTTTTTTACAATTTCAACTAATGTAATAGCAATGGGCGAATGAAGGAATTATAGGAAATTAGGATAAGGTAGGTAATTTTTGAACTAGGAGTTTGATAGGTAATCGGCCATGGCCTCAAATAAGGAACCATCTCGATATTTATCTGGAATTAATTGAGGGAAACCATGGAAAACCTCAATCAAGGTGGCTGGTACAGGAATTACCGTTTCTTGGCGAGAGGCAGTAGGAAAAAGTCCCAGCCACATCTGCCCTCGCCGGGATTCGAACCCGGTACCTCCCGAATGCGAGTCTAGTGCTGCCACCACTACTCTACCCAGTTCGGTAAAATCGGTGTAAATTATGTTATTTATATGTTGAGATATTATGTAATTTAATCGACGTGGCAATAGCCGCAGAAAGATATCAACCTTTTTCAAAGCCTAAAAATTGTTTTAAAATGTGTTAAAATAATAGCTCGGTTTGGTACCCTGCTCCAGTGTAAGAAGTGTTGACATTTTTGACACTACTGCGTTTGTTATACAAAAGTGTAAACATTGATTATATATCTAACGTACACTTTTCAGTCACTGAGTTATCAACACTACAACTATACCTAACACAACTAATGTACTAATATCTGAAGTGAGTTTCGTATCTGGATGATACATATTTTAAAATTATAGGGAAAAATTGTGTATGAAAATTATTTGTCAATTTTTATTTTAAAGGAAGTTATTTTTAGAACACATCTTTATATCGAAAATTTGAATATTGGCTCAAAGAGCTCAGCGCCAAGGAAATAAAATTCGACGTCTATACAAATATAAACAAAATGCTTATTTACTTTCCTCATAAATTCAAAATACGGTATACATTTGATAATTTAACTTCTTTCTGAAAACGTATTTACATAAGAAATTTTGTTCACTAAAACTTTACAGCAATTGAGAAAGCTTACAAACGGAGAAAGCCAAAGAGTTTAATGTCTCAAAGAGTGAATAGTTTGTGACGTTGGCATGTCATTTGTTTTCTGTTTTAGTATCTCTAGTTGTGGTGAAATATTTGTATAAATTTTTTGAATCAAGGCATGAACTTGGTTGAAATCATTTTTAGGGTTTTGTGATATTTGCGGTGCGACATATTAAAATTGAAGTCAATATCAATACAATTGTTTTTTTTTTTTAATTTAAAAATTGACTTCAATTTTTTATTTATTTAGGATTTTTCAAATTTAAAGTCTTTAAAATATTAACAAATATGTAAGTTTTAATAGTTGTAACTCATTAAGTCTCCGTCATAACTTTCATTCTTTCGACATGTTGTGTGAGACTAGAGATAATATATCAGTTAGTCTATGTAATTGAATATAAAAGATAACCACAAAACAGCAAACCATAAAAAATTGTGACTGTTTTTAATATGTATTGTTTTCATAACAATTTCATTTAATGATATTCACAATTAATTATGTCATAAAACAACTCTAGTGACACAAATATACATTTTAGGGTTTCTTCATGCACGCTTCTAAGGATGTACTGACGGGTACGACGGTCCCACGCTCAAAGTAAGTTCACGCGATAAAACAAAAAACTGCACTGCCTTTTTGACACCACGCGATCTTACTCGAAAAATCAAGCGTATTGCATTTTCTCTAGTAAAGGTTAGTTGTTCTGTCAGCTTTAAAATAAGAAAAAATGAATGATAAATTGCATTTTCCAAAGTTCGGAAAAAATACTGCTGTGCAGAGAAAATGTTCCGAGTCTGTTAAAAAAGCAGTGTAGGTTTTTCCCTGAACTACAAGTGGTGGCGACAAATGCATTTGTTTTGTCAGTATACACAATCGTCAGTTGTTTTTCTTGAGGCGATAGCAACTTCGTGGTGTAGTAATCAGCGTGAACTATGTTCTTTTTTTTGTATATGCGATCTAATAACAACAATTCACCACTTCATGTATGCTAAACAGAGACTCAGGGGTCGTTTTTTTCTTTGTCACGTTTATGTCAAGTGTTATTTAGTTGAACATAGAGGATGTAACAATAGCTTTAGGTTATATCTTCTTATAGGTGATGAACAATTCAACGTCGTGCTTTGATGTCCAACTTAAATTTTTTTCTTATTGTTTTAAATAATGTGTACGTATTTTTTTTTTAAGTTTATAATGAATTAATAAAATAAAACCCAGCTGGATATGTATGTATTTACTCTGATTATTTTTTTGCTGTTAGAATTATTTCAAGATAAGACAGTCCGAATTAAGACTGCAGCTAATTTCTTCCAACGATATCGTTGTGAATTATCTTAGTAAATATCATTTTCTAACATATGTCTATTTGGGAAATACAGCACTTAAATATGTTGTTTAAAAAATTAAATTTTTGTCCAACACATCAGCAAATAAAATAATGGTATGCATCATATTTAATATGGAATGGATTCTGTCATCCATGATTTGTTTTCTTAAAATTTATTTTTTGAATTGTTTCTATTTGGTATGTTTCGCATAGCTGTAGGTATTTGTAAGGTTTGCAGTAATTTCGCAGGAAATAATTACAGAATATTAAAAAAGTCAAAGTATTTATTTGTTGTAAACATTCATTGTTACAATGCTAAATCAGAAAAAAATATTTTTATCCACCAACACCGTCGGGATTCAAACCCGAATCTTTCCACTTTTGCGGCGGAATGAGTATTTATACTTTATTATAATGTTACCTTGATTTTAATAAATCTAGTTTTAATTATAATACTGTATTACATAATGGTAATTGCATTTTTATTTTCATACAATTGTTTATATCATTGATTTTCCTTAGCAGACGATTTTGGAAATCTAAATAAAAATATATGTAAACTCTCTGTATATGTTTCAGACTATATTTTAAATTGTTGTGTCTTACATTACTGCGTTTGTTGAATTTATTTGCTTCATGGTAATTTTTATTTTTATGGCTTCGTCTCAAGAAATTGCTTTTCTTGATACGGCGGTTTTATAAATTTTGACTTCAGTCATGCGCAGGCGATATTAGCTTTCGGAGTTACCCAAGTAATTTAAAATATTTTAAATATTTTTACACGCGTGTGATTATTATAATGAATGAGTATCATTTCTAATAGAAAACAGTATCACGGGTAATTGGAATAATGAAAATAAATTAAACACTCATTGATTGCAACGTTTCGTCTTTTCTTTAATTAAGACTTTTTCAAGCTCTAAAAAATTTTTACAAAAATTAACATTCATATTATAAAAAAATATTAAACATTATGGATTAAATAATTTACTAAAAACCATTGTTTCTTTTTAGTAAATTATTTAATCCATAATGTTTAATATTTTTTATTATATGAATGTTAATTTTTGTAAAAAATTTTTAGAGCTTGAAAAAGTCTTAATTAAAGAAAAGACTAAACGTTGCAATCAATGAGTATTTAAATGGATTTATTTTCATTATTCCAATTACCCGTGATACTGTTTTCTATTATAACATATATCTGGAATTGAACTTTAAAGATGAATAATTTCTAATGTTTTATGAAAAGTTCGGGAAAAACTATTTTATTGAGTCTTTACTCTATGTTAAGCTGTACAGTAAAAATTTATTATTATAGCCCGGCTGTGGATTTTCAGGTGGCTCACACAATTAAAAAGTTTAATCAGTTCTATTAGTATCTGTAACGAGTTCTTATTCGAAACCGTTGCAATGAAATATGTGTAATCAACTTTGTAGGTATTAAAGGATTCGAAGCTATTCAGTGAACTTTCTTTGTACCGATAATGAAAAGAAAAGTTTAGTCATAATCTGCTATTCCACAAAAAATTCAGTGCCTTCAAATAAAATTGTCTTGATTATTGTTTTGTGGATGTTTTGTTTTAGTTTTTGATTTAAATGTGATGATGATAAGGATAACATCTCTTTTTTTGGTATCACTTAGATTTTTTGCTATATTAGTTAATAATAATAATGACTTTGTCTGTAATAGAGTTGGGTAACTCAGATCTAAACCGGTTCAAAGAGCCGACTCCGACAGAAGATCCGTGAGAGCCGACTCACTTTTTTGAGCCGACGGATCAACGGATCCCCATAACTCAGTGAAACACTTAACACACAGAAGCACATTTTACACTTACGTATCAGTTCTTGCTTTGATGCATCTGTCAGCTTAAATGACTCATGCATCACATGTTTGGCTGTGCATTCTTGATTCTATACAGGTCGCGATATGATTGACTGAACTAGGTAACTCAGTGGCAGACTGCAGTAACATATTCAGAACTCGGCTCTTTTTGAACCGGTTCAGTGAGCCGGCTCACATACGGGATCCAGATGCAAAGACGAAGATCACTAAAAAGACCCGTTTTTCCCATCTGTAGTCTGTAACGAAATTTCCACTTAGATGTGCGTATTATAGAATACCTAGTAATTATCTACCATTTTCAGAATATTTGTTTGACATTTCCTTTCTTTCGAGTTCACTTCTGAATTGATTTTGACCAGGTTCTTACAACAGTGTCTTTAGGGAATATCATCGTAAGGGAATGGAGCAGTAGCGAAAAAAAAGTAGAATGTGCCAGGACGTAGGAGCTCTATTTAATTAAAAAAAAATGCTTTATAACACATTTTTGTGGTAAATATGCTATTGAAAAAAACCCAGAACATTTACCTATAGGATCACTTTCCATTTTTAAATCTTTCAAATGACTACATTAACACTTTTTATATAAAAAATATAGAAAAAAAATGTCATCTCACATATCGTTCACCCACTTATTGCTTTGCAATTCTCTCCTGTCCTGAGGCTTGCGTTAAGAAACATCACTAAATACGTTAGTGTTAAAGAATAACGGATACGTGTTTGCATCTTAGGGTAGTTAATATTGTTACAATAATTCGTAAATTTTTTTAGATATATGTAAAGAATTTATACGTTTCTGTTAATAATAAGTGGTAATATTTGAGTATAAAACGAGAGAGTGTGATACTAAATTAATGTTGTTTTTTTCCGAAGCATTGTATTCATACACAAATACAAAATACAAATACCAGATATAATTCAGTTGTGTACATACAAAGTACATAATGCTTTGTTTTCGGTTTCTTGTTCTTTCTGTTTTTATATCATCGCGCGTGATATGCACAAAATTGTAGGTTTCCATTCACTGATTCATCAACTCACTGAATTAATGCTCGTCATAACATTAAAGCAATTTTCCCGACGCGTCTGTGTGTCCGAGAAATTAGGATAAGGTAGGTAATTTTTGAATTAGGAGTTTGATAGGTAATCGGCCATGGCCTCAAATAAGGAACCATCTCGATATTTATCTGGAATTAATTGAGGGAAACCATGGAAAACCTCAATCAAGATGGCCGGTCCAGTAATTACCGTTTCTCGGCGATAGGCAGTAGGAAAAAGTCCCAGCCACATCTGCCCTCGCCGGGATTCGAACCCGAACCTCCCGAATGCTAGTCTAGTGCTGTCACCACTACTCTACCCAGCACGGTAAAATCTGCTAATTATATCATACTACATATTATATCACACATAGGTGCGGGACGGCATTATGTCTCAAATTCTAGTGCTAGACATACGATGTGATTATCAGGACCGCTAAAAATTGTTTACATGCGGCGACATTTGAATTTAAGCACGTATAATATTAACAGGACGTTTTTAATTTTTTTTTTACATTTGACCGGATTTTTTGTCCGTTATATCCGAACTCCGTTAAATAGAGGTCCATTATATCGAGGTTTTACTGTAATGTACTTTCAAAAAATTGTTTTATAGCCTATTATAATGTAAATGTTAACGAGAAATTTCTTAGGAAAACCTAGGTGGCACAGGATCGAAGAAAGCAAATACTGAGTTATGCGAATTGCATTTATTCTAACGTTTCGGTTATCTTTTTTCCATCTTCAGAGAGTCTAGAATTATATAAAATTTCTGGATATGTAATTCTAGACTCTCTGAAGATGGCAAAAAGATTGCCGAAACGTTAGAATAAATGCAATTCACATAACTCAGTATTTGCTTTCTTCGATCCTGTGCCACCTAGGTTCTTCCTAAGATATTTGTCAATTACTTTCAAGGATCATCATCACTCTAAATTTTTTAGAGTTATTTTTTGTAAATGTTAACCCTGAAAAGAAAAAAATTGCACGAATCCATTTTTCAGTAGTAATCATGGTTTTATTTAGAAATCTAGTGCGTGGTGGAAGAGCCGGTCCTTTCTTAGTAATTTTAAGATTAAGAAGTAGATTTATTTTTTCAAAATATACATATTCTGCATATTACATCTTTTACATTGTGAAAAAATAATAGGTATATCTAAAGGGATCCCCGTGCTAGATGTACCTTACAAAAAACCTTTAAATGTCTCTGAAAATAATTATACCATATGAATTTTAAAATTTTTAAATGCAATGAACTGAAGAAGAATTATTATGTTATTATATATAAATATAAATATGAAATTATTATTATATTATTATTTTAAAATATCAAAAAAATATTCAACATTTTCAACAGTGAGTAGCCATGATTTTAAATGCTTATTAAACTTGTTGTAATTAGCTATATTAGAAATATGTTTAAGCAGTTTATTATAAAAATACGGTCCCGTGAATATAAATTGTCGTTGGAAAATCGTTTTGTGAGCTTTTGGCACAAATACAGCTTGATGTCTAAACTGGCAACCGCTTGCTTTATAATTGTCATAGCCACATCTTAAATAGAAAATTTTTAAAACTTTATAATAGGTAAAATGAGTAATATTTGAAATAGTGGAAATGAATGCTCAATTGCGGATTTAAAACAGATGGATCTAGCTATTTTTTTATGGATGACTGAGACTGATTTAAAATATTTAAAGTACGCGCCTCCCCAACATTCAAGTCCGTAATTTAACTTTGAATGAATAAGCGCATGATACACCGACATCAAAACTGTATGAGGACATTTTGTTCTTAAAAAGTACAGCACACGGAGCGATTGTACTTTCTAGTTTTCGTTGCTTGCAGAGTGCAGACGGAAATCTAACTTTTTCCAGTATGCATCTATATATTCTATACACCTACATTTGCATGATTTGTTATCCCGCCCGTTGAAACCAAGCGCACGGTGGAAGTGCCGGGTACGGAACAAAGCACAGACGACTCTACAAATAGGATTTGTATGTTTTATTATAGGATTCAGTTTCTTTTGCTTATTGTGTCTTAACTCTCTGATATTTTATTCCTTTCTTGTTTGTGTATTTATGTTTTTAGCTGTGTTATAACAAAACAAAAATATTGGATATTGTTCATGCTTTTATGCTTTTAAAATACTGTACGAAAATCCCTTTATTGTGTTTGTGCATATTTCTGCATTAGTTATATTTTTTATAATAAAAACAAATGTTGCAAAAGTGAAAACCCGACTACGTAAAAGAAGTAAACAAGCACCTCGAAACGTGCAGATAATATTTTTTATATTGATAAGTTAATTGGGAACTTGGATATAAATAAATTGATGCTAAATTTTCAAAATTTACAACGTTTCGTTGGTTTATTTTCAACTTCTTCAGGCAAGCTACAAGAAATACAATTAATTACATTGATAATTGTGTAACAGAAGACATATCTTGTAAAATTAGAATTAAATTTTTTTTTTATCAATGTAATTAATTGTATTTCTTGTAGAAGCAGAAAAAAAATTTTCGGTAGTGGAGTTCCCGACTACTGATATAAAAAACAAATGTGCGTGCTTTCTTCTTCAACGTAGTCGGGTTTCAATTTTTTTAACATTTTTTTTTAAATACGTTATTTCTAGTTAAAGATGTTCCGTTACTTATAGTAGTAGTAATAAAAAAAATTAAGAATGGCACGAAACTCCAAAACATTGCAATTTTTAAATTATATGGTGATAGGCGCCATATTGAATTCTTTTGTATCTTATGACATGCTTGACATAAAAATTGGACCACTAATTTGTTCTTTAGGAGGGAACATCTATACTCATATACGAGTACATACATAATAGACCGATAACTTCTTTTTGGTTTTGCCATAGTCGGCTAAAAAAGATAAATTCTTAGCATTTCAAAACATGTTTAGCATATATTATTATTATACATATGATTTTCAGCGTTTTACAAGAACTTTCATATGTACATTTCTATACATTTCAATAATATTGATGTTATTATAAAAGTTAGCTATCCGGCATGCTTTAAATAATAGTAATAACGTCTTTATTAATGGGTTACACATAATTTAACCTGCAGCTCTTTAATTCTATAAACCAGATTATTTGGCATATTATGATGTATCATAAGAAAAGCATTACGAAAGTGTCAATGGTAAGAAACCGGATTAAATCGAGTTGGATCCTAAATAAAAAAAGGAATATTTTTACATAAATTTCGTGAAAAAAGGATTCAGATAAGTATTTTAAATTTTGGAATGTTTTTTTTTTATTAAACACTAACCGTTGCTCGCAGCTCCACACGCGATTAAGATAAACAATGTTTTATAATTAGCTTGGCAGCAACAACAGTAGTGGAGCAATCATCTCCACCGTTTTACAATCTTGTCTTGCGAGTCTGCAGCCTACTCGATATAGTAACATAATGCGGAAAGCTCTACCATAATTTGTAAACTAATTTGTTTGACATATATTTTAACTCATTATACTGTCTGGTGTTACTGACAGCTAACCAAAATACCCCCCTTTTTGTGGTTTCTTCTTCAAATAAAAATAAAGAACCAGTTAACATACGCCCAAATTTCTCATATACTTTTAATTTACATAATTTTTATACGTTGTTCAATAGGTTCCCATAACAAAAATTCAATTTTACATATAGTTTTTTACGGTATGCTTGGGTTATATAGAAAATCAATTGAGTATTTGAATAAAAAAAAACTACTCATTTTTTTATTTTTTTAATAATAAGTATATCGTAAATAATATTGAAGAACAAAAAGAAAAAACATTTAAGTCATAGGTAATTAGTAATAAATTAATTAAAATGTATAAAACTTCATAAGATATCACGTGACTACACAACGTGCCAGGAATGTTTGTGATGTCAAAATGATACAAGTCGTGTATTTGGGTATGTTTTATTATACATGCTATCAAAGTAACCATGGCAACCAGGGCCATAAAAACATTTTGACGTTAGAGAGGTTTTTGGCGCGTTATCGGATCTTAGCTTAAACACTATTTTTAAATTAAATATAACTTTTTAATTATGAAATTAAACAAAATAATAAAAGTAGTTTTGCTATAAAACTTGTATGTGATTTTTCCATTTATGTAAAAACAAAAATTCATTCAAAAATCCAGTTAGGATTTTTATGAAAAAGAATGAAAATATATTTCCAAATTGTACTCATCAATATAATTGCTTATTATCTGTATTTACCCTGTAAGACGATTAGTGAATGAAACTCGGTGACAAGTTAATACATTTAATGAGGAAGAGATGATGCGGTGAGGGTTCAAGTATCAAAGCCTGTTACGATCTGATATGTATCGACCCATCTCTATGCACGTTGATTGATTTTTGCCATTGTATCTGTGCGTAATAAATGGACAGGCTTTCTTTTTTCCACGCTGATCAGATTCGACTGTGGAATAGAATTTTACTCATAGCTTACAAACTCTTATTGGGGATGTGGTAACTACTTTTCACAACCGAACTGGGTAGAGTAGTGGTGACAGCACTAGACTCGCATTCGGGAGGTACGGGTTCGAATCCCGGCGAGGGCAGATGTGGCTTGGACTTTTTCCTACTACCTCTCGTCGAGAAACGATAATTCCTGTATCCACCATCTCAATTAATCAATTAATTCCACATAAATATCGAGATGGTTCCTTATTCAAGGCCATGGCCGATTACCTATCACACTCCCAGTTCAAAAATTACCTATCCTATCCTAATTTCCTATAATTCGTTCATTCGCCCATTGCTATTAGTTAAGTTGAAGTTTTAGAAATGCAAAAAATAACGGGAAGTGGTAAAATGAAAAATAGTAATGGTGCCAATGGCGTCTGTTGTGACATAAAAGTCGACAAACCGACGTTAAACGCATTATTATTATTATTATAACTACTTTTCACATTCAAAAAATGTTTAAAACATTTGTTATAAGAGAACTAGAGAGAGATTGTGGATTATAAACGCTCGACAATCGAGATCAATAGCGGTTACAATAACATAATATTGAAGTACGATATTCAGTACCTCTGTATTTAATATAATATCTATCTATCTATCTATCTATATCTAATTTTTTTAATGTTTGCGATTTATATATACAACAGCCGGTTTACTTTGTATATTTAAACATTTTTTTAAGTTAAACGTCTTTTGGTACGGTAGAATAAAATTGAATCAGGAGACTGAAATTGTGATGAACGTATCGCAATGTACGTATACCATATACTATAAAAATCGGCTATAAATGACGGCGAGGTAGAACAGTTGCTTCGTAACCTAAAATTTTAATTCCGGCGGTCTATGCCATTATTATTATTATTTTTGATTTTTTTACAATTCTACCAGCTTTACTTGTGTAGAGTGTAGTGTAAAATACACAGTCCATTTTTTATATCAAAATGTCGACTAGAAACAATTTCACAGTTCTATTTTTTTAAACTCGTTTTTTCTATATTGTTCTAAAAAGAAAATGTAATATTTATTTTAAATACATTATTATAAAAGCGTGGTTGCAAACCGTATGATAATATATTAGTCGCGACGCATGCTTTTATAATTAAAAACCTAAGTTAAATATGTTATTTTTCTTTTTATTACATTTTAAAAGAACTTACCTATTTAATTAATTTGCTAGTTGTTTTATATGAATATTATAATATGGAAAAATGGCTAAAGACACGTTCTCCCACCATGAACACTGGTACTTCCACCACGTCACATTGTGGTGTAATATACTGTTCTTAATAATTAAAAATGTTGTTATAAACATTCATTGTTACAATGCTAAATTAGAAAAACATTTTTTATCCACCAACACCGCCGGGACTTAAACCCGAATCTTTTCACTTTCGCGGCGGAATGAGTTATAAATTGAGGAGCGTTTTTTCAAAACTCAACAAAAAAAAATAATCGATTTTTCAGGAAATGCATTTTTATGATTTATAAATTAGTTGCTGGGTTTTAAAAAATGCTGCTAAGAATTTGAACTTCTTTTATTGCATTCGTAATACAAATCATAAGTACGAAAAAAAACTAAATGTAAATTTCTTATAAAAAATTAACAAAAAGCTGGAGTTTTTACAAAACTCAACATCTTACATATTAACATATGACTTTTGGAACTAAATAAGATTTTCTTCCTCTTCGTATTCTTTATTTATGTTGTCTTCATCGTCCCCTTTATTGTCTTTTGATGCTGCCGTCACATCTTCATAAAATTTCTTAGCATGTTCTGGTATATCCACACATTCCAATAGTGATTTAACATTGTCTCTTTTTTTAATATTTACCATATTACACTGTGGCAACACTTTTGCTTGCTCCACTAAAAGTGCACTCTTAACATTCTTCTTCAGAACAGCGCATTTTATCAATCCTCCAGAATACGTGGTTGAGACAAAAATTTCTACATTTTCATTTTTGCGTTTGTATTGTATAACTTTTGTTTCTGATATTTTAAATGGCAGTTTGCTTTTAAATAGTTTCTTTGTTTCAGCTTTTAGATCTTTCACAATCCAATCTTGGCCATATTGAAAAAGTTGTCCAGTTTTTTCCAATACATCATAATAGTTTTTAGGCGATATCATTTCTTCGAGTTTTCTATATTCTTTTTCGATTCGGCCAAATATGCGATCCACCGGCATGTAGCTATGACCTCTGACAGGAAATACGTGTTTAATAGTTGAAAAAATGTTAGAATGTTCGAGAAAATGCATCAGTGTGCCCATTAAGATTGTGTTTTTATTTTGGCTGGCACAAGAATCTGAAAACAGCACCAAGTTTTGTTTTTCTTCTGGCTTAAAACCGAGAATTTCTTCAAATTTTTCCTCCAACCGTTTCAAGAAATGTTGTACACAGCTGGCGATCTCATTAGCTCCTCTGCCGCTTTCAGTTTCGAGCCACACATAATGACAAATATACTTTTTTTCCTGTTTTGATTTATGAATCATCACAGTGAGATTGTACAGCCATACTTGACGAGTAAAAAACACTTCTCCTACAGAAAGTTTAGGAAGCGGTTGATTCTGCTGCATATCGAAAATAATTTTGATGACGTTCGGTGATTCTTCTTTCAGAAGTTGATAAAACTTTTTGGCCCTCAGCTTGTGCAGTTTTAACTGTGTTCTAAACTCTCCCTTTTTGTCGAGGTCTTTAGTTTGTTTAATAAGTACTTCAGATTTTTTACATGTTGAACAGGTGTCCGTGTGAGGATTGCCGAATCCCAAATTAAAATCGTTATAAAATATTTTTTTAAATTTTGCAAGTGAGCATGATTGTGCTTTAGAGTGTTTGTCACAATACTGCTTCCACATTAAGTTAATATTTAAATTTGGCGGCAAATATGACCTACATGTTTTTTTTCTAGAGTAGTGACTTTCGCGACATTTATATGATTTTATGTGCGCTTTAATTAAATCAGAAATTTCCTTATCTCGTGTTGTTGACCGATCCCCTCCTCGTCGTTCTTTTGGCATTTCACCAGTATGTAAAAAATATCGGGCCACAATCGCTAATCGATTGCATGTTACACCTAAAACACATATTTTGTTTTAAAAATATGTCTATAATGGCAGTGAAATAAAATTTTACCTGTGATATTCGTAAAGAACTTTGCACAGACTGGAACTAGTTCACCATTTTCTTTTCGCATAGTGTACTTTGCCACTGCTGACTTTGGCTTAAGGTTTTTACGATCCGTCCTTTTCCGAGGAGCAGGAATAGAAATGTTCATATATTTCAATAGGAAGCGATCCTGGTCAACTTTATTGGTTTGTGAAAAAAAATGATGACGGAATACTAAAAAAGTATGCAACAATAGATTGAAAAGTATGCAACAATCGATTTAACAGTTACTGAGATAATATGCAAAATAGGTAGGTACATACGTTCTACATCTCCAGCGCTTAAAGATCTGCTCAAACATATTTTCTTTTTCCCTTTATTATGTAGCACAATATGGGGACATTCTATTATAGGTGGACGATTCCGTCCAATAAAATATCTTGTTTCTTTCTTCATTTTTTTATCACTATTGCGATGCTTTCGCCCACCGGCAGCACTTGCGACATGTTTGTCGTATTCCGCATTTTCGTTTTCATTACGTGTGGACTCCATAACGAATCTCAAACAACTAACAAAATCGGCTGTGAAATAATCTATTTATTATGCGATTGCAGAAATGCAGGTCTGATCTTGTTGAGTTTTGTAAAACCTACGTGATTATGTTGAGTTTTGCTAAACCTTTAATATTTTAAATGGCTATAGCGTGTTTTTTGTTGAGTTTTGCTGTATTCTCAGTGCACCAATCGATTGCGGACCGAAAATACCATATATACACATGTGTAACTCATATTTGGTCATTTTTGCATTTGTTGAGTTTTGAAAAAACGCTCCTCAATTACTCACGGTGTTATATCTAAATAATCAATTCATCATAATATAGCAAATTGCAACATCAAATTCACTACATGCGAGAGCTGATTTTTTTAAAGACTTGAATCATTTCAGTAGCGAGAGCTGTGAATGAATGAGGTAAATTTCCATTTATTATTAATCATCAATCCACCTTAGTACATATTATACGTAATTCGAAGGTAGGTTAAAGGGCCTATTTGCCAACCTATGTTAGCATATGGAAATTTTTCTAATCTAGCATTGTAACAATGAATGTTTATAACAATTATATAGCGTTCTGCAGCTTTGTAGAAATAAAATATATCCTAAATTAAAAATGTGATAGTTTTTCCTTGAATAAGTTTTATGCTTATATTTAAGTAACGCTCTGGTTTTAATGAGTTAAAGTGATTTTAGTTCAAATGCAGTTTAGTCCAGTTTACTGGGCCCTGATCTAAGGATTTAGTTTGCCTGACTTGCAATTCTTTCGCAGTCACACATACTGTGACCATTTCCAGTGGTCCGAATCGACTAGTCACTGTGGTTTGCTGTTGTGATTTATATGTAGACTACATCTGGACGTTTGGAGACTGAAGTGTAGACAGCATTTAAAGTGTAATAGTTCACGATGGGTGGGTTTTAGTGCTCTGATGTTGGGGATTCTGACCCCTGAAGCGCGCAATCTCCTCTGTGTGTACAGCTTATAGTCTACTCTTTGTCGTAAAAACATCTCGATCACAAATTGTTGACCTAACCGAATTTTGTTGTGCGATTTTTATTTAGTTAAGTGTGTTCAGTATACAAAATCTCTTTCTTTACGATTTCTGGATCCTTTTCTGGCTGAATAAAGAAAGTGATTGTACATGCTGTTCGAAGAAAACAGCGTATTCGCCCGGCGGAGGCAGAGATGGCTGGGACTTTGTCCTACTGCCTCTTGCCAAGAAACGGTAATTCCTGTACCGGCCATCTTGTTGAGGTTTTTTATGGTTTCCCTCAGTTAATTCCGGATAAATATTGAGATGTTTCCTTATTCGAGGTCATGGCCAAACTCCTAGTTCAAAAATTACCTACCTTATCCTAATTTCCTATAATTCCTTCATTCGCCCATTATTACATAAGTTGAAATTTAAAAAAAATATAGAAAATAACGGGAAGTAGTAATTAGAAAAAAAACTTGGAACGTGTCGAGGGACACGCGTTTGGAACGAAGTCCCTTTCGTATAAGAAGTTTTTTGTAACGCATTTTATATAATCTAAAAACACCCAGTATAATCTAAGAACACCCGGTATAATCTAAAATCATCTGGTATAATCTAAAAACACCCGGTATAATCTAAAAACACCCGGTATAATCTAAAAACACCCGGTATAATGTAAAAACACCCGGTATCACCGTATACTAGTATACATTATACATCTTACGGTTTTTCGTGACAAGTTACATTTTTGTCTTACGGTTTTTCGTGACACGTTACATTTTTTCTCGGCTAGGTCCCCTTGCCAACCCGCGATAAGGAACTTTGTTCCAATAGTAATGGTGCGAATGGCCTCTGTTATGACATAAAGTCGAGAAACGGACGTTAAACGCATTAATTATTTATATTTATATATTTTGTAGTAAGTTCAATATAGCGGATTCAATCTGATTTACACCTAGACATAACCGGGACAGACAATTATTGTAGCCATAACCTTCCCTAGCAAATATGCTATAGAATGTTAAAAACCGCATTCAAATCCGTTCAGTAGTTCCTGTGATTTTAGCGGGCACACAAAAAAACACACACGAGGTACTTTATATAATACGAGGTGTCGTTTTTATCGGAAGCATAAAAATATAATACACCGCTGTTGTTTCTACTTTTTATTTGTTATTTGGTATCAATTTATTCTTCACGTCTTTTTGTGTAAATAGATTTCGTAACATTTTTGCACAAAAAGTGTAATTTCCGATCTGAGATTGAAGTATATAGAAGATCGCACTCAGATCAAGATGAAGGGAAATGTGCAAGCAGAAAAACATCTCTGACTGATTCTAAATACAGAAAACCAGCGCTTAGAATAGTTCTGTAAAAATTGAAAATCGGCTGATCGGATAGCTTTTAAAGACGTCGGTTGGTCAATGATGACTATGCAATCATCTTATAGACCAGGGTCGATAATTTTGAAAATGGTAAAAAGTGAAAAAAAATATAGTAGGATGAAACCCATTGGGAAAGGTAGAGAATATAACAAAAATGAACATAACATAACACAATAACTACAATGCAGGGATGCAGTTGCATGGAATAGCGATAAAAATTTTTAATGCTACTTGTGAGACATCCGTGTTAGTGGTTATTATGTCTAATATAGTACGACCTAAATTGAATTAGTCCAGATATATATTTTTAACGGTTGTCTGCAGTGAAAGGTTTTTCAGAACATTGCTTTTTACAGTTTCTCTAAGAACGACGATGGTATGGAACTGAGAACACTTTTTCCTTTTTTACAGAGTGATCTGACTTATCTAGCTTAAAGGAAATATTGAATTGACAGATTTTTGTAGTGGGACTTGTAGTGCTTTCACTACTTGCAGTTAAAGATTGGATATTTCGAGTAAAAATTGTCGAACTAATCGATTATTAAAATATCTCGAGAGGTTATTCAAAATTATTCGAATGATTTTTATACCTATAAGTTACGACTTAAAATACAATCTCCAATAACAAATTATAATAATAATAATAATAATAATGCGTTTAACGTCCGTTTCTCGACTTTATGTCATAACAGACGCTATTCGCACCATTACTATTTTCCATCTACCACACTTCCCGTTATTTTTCTACATTTTTAAAACTTCAACTTATGTAATAGCAATGGGCGAATGAAGGAATTATAGGAAATTAGCATAAGGTAGGAAATTTTTGAATTAGGAGTTTGATAGGTAATCGGCCATGGCCTCAAATAAGGAACCATCTCGATATTTATCTGGAATTAATTGAGGGAAACCATGGAAAACCTCAATCAAGATGGCCGGTACAGGAATTACTGTTTCTCGGCAAGAGGCAGTGGGAAAAAGTTCCAGCCACATCTGCCCCCGCCGGGATTCGAACCCGGACCTCCCGAATGCGAGTCTAGTGCTGTCACCACTACTCTACCCAGCTCGGTTAACAAATTATTATACTAAGCTTTTTTTCGGCTCTTTAAAACATTGCATGTATGTATTTGTCTGTGTCAGATTGTATTTCACAGTATTTAATAAACGATTACTTAGTGACAAGTGACTCTGTTAGGTCTCATAATCGAAAATGCATTCCTTATAATAATTATATCGAATGCATAGATACGTAGCAAGAATTGTGTTTTCGCTGACAACCTAACCACCCGTGATGTTTATATGCATTGTACGGTCGGGAATACGATTATTTTCGTCTTTTATCTGCGTCTGTATTATGGTGAACTGTATGTAGATGACTCTCTCAGACGGACTTTAGACAACTGAAAGAATTTTGAG
Source organism: Venustoraphidia nigricollis (assembly GCA_034508555.1). Classification (NCBI taxonomy): domain Eukaryota; kingdom Metazoa; phylum Arthropoda; class Insecta; order Raphidioptera; family Raphidiidae; genus Venustoraphidia; species Venustoraphidia nigricollis. The sequence continues at coordinate 3,025,981 of JAVRKA010000058.1, read as the reverse complement.
GGGTTTAAAATATTCATTTATTCATGCATAGCACCGACACACCTATACATCAAATGAAGGAATAATCTCAGGTAAAATCATTCGATTATAAAAATCATGCGAATAGTAACCTTTCGATTATCAAAATCATTCGATTATTCCTACGACTACTTTCAGTACATATCAGCGTTGTCAGATTTTTTTTTTTGCCAAGTCGGGATTTTGGAACTTTTTGAGTGAAAAAAGCGGGATTCTTTCGTCGAAAGCGGGACATAGTAAAAAAACGTATATAATCAGAAGTTTTTAAATATTTATCTTTTTATTTGAGTTCAGATTACGTTTACGTGACAATAGATAACAAAAATAGCCATAGAAAATGTATTTTAATAAAAATATGATGTTTTAAATCAGATTTACCCTATCGCTAAGTAGTTAAGTCTTATTCGTCTTCTGAATAAAAAAAAAAAAAAAAACAGAAATCAAAATCAAAAAAGTTTTATTCATTAGAAAAATATGGCGTTTCAAACAATAGTCTGAAGAGTGAGTGTTACAAATTGCAACTTACAATAAGAGAATAATTATTTACGCACGGTCGAGCTATCCCCGAAAAGCGGGACTGAGCCTGTCCCGCGCGGGACATTTAATTTTGATTTAAAAATCGGGACGTCCCGCCAAAATCGGGACGTCTGGCAACGCTGGTACATATTTAGAAAGACAAATGGAGGAACGACGAGTATGACTTTGGGAATAATTAATCGTATATTTTTTGAACAGCAAATTTTCAATAATACAAATGTACTATGGCATGTTTTATACGGATACTATAACATTATCATCAACATCCATGTGTGTCGGTGTGTTTATATTATGTGTGTTTCATTCTGTAGTAGTCGTCGGTATAACATAATATGTATGTGTGTATGTTGTAACACAAGGATAAAGTTGGAGGTAGACAAATTCATAGACGTTTGGACGGATATGGTCCGGAAGATATAGCTCTGATATTGTTGAGCAGATAAACACGGGACAAGCGTCTGCAGTGACAGCGTTTGTCCTAAGGGACTTACTGAAAATTTATAAACGCACGTATATGCTGTGTATAGACCGTATACTTGCATGGGATCTCACTGATTCAACTTATTAGTGTATTTGCCATATGGCAACATACACTATTGGCGTCGGTCGGATGGCGGGACCTAGGGGTCGGACCAAAATTTCTCGACGTTTCATAACCTCCTAAGCACTTTGGCACCATTTTTGAAAATGTTTATATATATATGTATATATATATATATATATATATATATATATATATATATATATATATATATATATATATAAATATATATATATATAAATATATATATATATATATATATATATATATATATATATATATTTATATATATACGTATATATATATATATATATATGTGTGTGCGGGCAATAACTTTCGAAAGAGTTAATTTATTTCAACTAAATTTGGCACACGCGTTGAAATCCATCACCGAAAGAAGCCTATTTAAAATGGGCGTAATCGGACTATTTTAAGGGTAGTTTTTAGGGGTTGAAAAATGTTTTTGGGCCCCAAAATACCGAAAAAATTCTCAGAATCGTTTGAAAATTGAAATTTAACCCTTTAGTAGCAATTAAAAAGTGACCCTAAAATTTCAATAAAATCGGCCCGACAGGACCGGACTTACAAGTTTTTTGAAAACACTAATTTTTAGATAGTGACTTATTTATTGAAGGGTGTATTTAATTCGGTGTAGACGTTAGATTGATAATAATATTACAATTAATAAAAAAATGTTATTTTAAGGGGTGTATTAAGGGGTTAAATTTTTTATTTTGCCCAAAAACAAACTTAATTTCACAAAATAAAAGTATAACACCTCACGGCCCTATACAAGCAAATACACTATATTGTCGGCAGGGTATTGGCACTGCGACCCGGGTTTTTTTTTTGTATAGTCTTTAATATTTTTTGTTCCAATATATATTTTTAACGTGGAGGGAAAGTTTGGTTGAGGAACAGTTGAAAAAAGAAGCTTTACCGATGTTTCCCTTGTGGTCTACGTTTCGAAAAATATATTTCCATCTAGCCTGAGGCCCTGAAGATGGAAATATATTTTTCGAAACGTAGGCCACAAGCGAAACATCGGTAAAGCTTCTTTTTTCAACTGTTCCTCAACCAAACTTTCCCTCCATGTTATTTTTTTGTTATAACCTTGTAACTAATAATAATAATAATGCGTTTAACGTACGTTTGTCGACTTTTATGTCATAACAGACGCCATTCGCACCATTACTATTTTCCATTTTACCACTACCCGTTATTTTCTACATTTCTAAAACTTCGACTGAACTAATAGCAATGGGCGAATGAAGAAATTATAGGAAATTAGGATAGGATAGGTAATTTTTGAACTGGGAGTTTGATAGGTAATCGGCCATGGTTAAAATACTAATAGATAGGTACCAACAATGATGTTTTTTAAGTTAATGGTGTATATTTCTTTCTTAATATTAAAAGTCACTATTTAAAATAAATCAATAAAACAACTACTAAATTGATTCTTTCTATAATTAAATAAATATGTATAGAACGACTACTTACTTCAGAAATTACAAATCGCGAACATGCAATTTTCTGATGAAATGAATTTGTAATTTGAAATTTTTTTCTTTGAAAACTTTTTGATATAATAGGGTAAGGTCTTATGTTTGAAACTATTTTCCTGTAAAAAGAGTGTATATTTTGTTCCAAACAGAAAGTCAACAACAATAAATGTATTTTTTACTCCAGAATAAACAGAGTGTTAAGTTTTACAAATGTATTTCATTTTTAATATATTGTTTAGAAAAAATATTATTTTTCTGACGTACAGAAAATCTGCTTGCTTACGTTTATGATGCATTACTGGCCATGCTTAAAGGAGAACAGCTAACTCCTGTCGTCTAGATTCTTTCTACTGTGTAGATTGAGGTGTAGGTATAAGGCTGGACTATGTATGAGAATGTCCTGCCATTCTGACCAAATGATCTGAAAGTTTACTGCGGAATATTTAGGTCGCCTGCTATACGCCCACAATATTCCACATTCACTGTTTACATTACTGTGCGTTCATATATTATAATATTGGTGACGGAAACAATTTACTTATTTCTTTTGTTTTAAATTATGGTTTTAGGTCTGTTCAGTGAATTGGTGATTATTTATTTTTAATATTTATTTTTACTATCCCAATTCCACAAGGGAAGAACGGTACTAATTTGGGTCAAACTTCACTTTTCAAAATTTTACAATAAAAAAATATAATTTTGAAAAACATGTTTATCTGTGAACACGATACGGGTCAAATGGTCGAGCGGATTGAAACCAAGTTTTGGGAGGATGTTTGATACGAAATATAAAAAGCCCTACTATTTTTGGGGAAAATCGGCCCATGCGCAGAAGAGATACTTGCTAGAACGTTGTTTTTTATATAACAATGTTTTACTTGTCATAACGGTTTATTCTATTCATTTTTATAAGAAATTAAAAAAATATATTGTCTAACTTTCATAGTTTCGGAAATATTTTGAATATTAAAAAATCGCCTCTTTTTTTGTTCTCTGCAGTATCTGTCAAAAGGAAGTTAGGTAACTGCAGACAAGCATACACTGTTGACGGTCCGTTTTAAACGAGGCAAATTATTATCAACTAGATTTTACATTTACCTTTTTACTGGACAGTTTACGAGACATGCTATTGGGGCTTTTAACAAATGAGCTTGAGTTATGCTTCGAAATCGTTATTTATACCGAACATATTTATTTGTCGTGTCATTAACTTTAGTAAACGCGTTGATGTTATATTCGTTTAACTGCGTAAATAAAAGAATATTCTAAATAGAATAATGTTTAGACTTTATAGAAAAATAAATATTGTTTTACTTTTAAGTGTATTGTATGAGAAAATGTTACATTCAAAATATAAGGCAAGTGTGTTTGAGTAAATTTCTATCTTTTAACTTTACAAAAAATTGTACAAGCTGCTTGATATGTATACTATAAATGGAAATTTATTTATTTGCATTATACAGGGTGTCCAGTAATAAAATGTGCCCGAATTGCGTTTTTGATATTTATGTATTTCCTCATACAACAAAACAAATAATTATAATATTTTACGTAAAGAAATTTGGAAAATATAATAGTATAAGATATACTTTTATTATAGAAAAAAAATTTTGGAATTGTTTTTCTATAATAAAAGTATATCTTATACTAAAACAAATAATTATGTGACGACTGACTTTAGGATTTGGGGCAATTGTTCGACTTACAAGAAGACGTATTTAAGATATGTTCATACTATTGTAGAATACGTTGTATATTAACGTTTGAAAATCAAAATAAACGTGATGAAGTAAAAAACAAAAATATAAAAATACTATGAGCAATTTTGTCACCTCGTAACCAGTTGTGTTCTTCACATAACAATGTAAATAAATAAAAAAAAAACACGGCTCATTTGTTGTCTTAAAGATATTAAATGTTTATTTAGAAACGTTTTCTTTTCGTATTTATTTATTTTTCATATGATCATTGCTATCCTACGATCATTTTTTCCCAAAAAGCTAACGATATCTGAGTGAACAATTTATATTTATATGAAATATATAATATTTTATATGAAGTTTAAACGTGAATTATCTATTTTTGGATTTGGATTTGGTATAAATATTTATCGTTATTCACAAGTAATTCTAATTTACCATATCTTAAAAAATCACTGTAAATTTCAAATAGTAGATTTTATTAAAAAAATGTAATAATTTCGTTCGGAAATTATTGTTGTTTTTTAAAAAGTATACTTCTGAAAGATCCCGTATTTGAAAGTTAGCTATTGAATTTTCTTTCTTCGTATCTTTTTCTTTGTGCAAACCCTATTTTGCATAAAGCTATCAGAAGCTCTTTACATTTTGAGTTTCCTTTTTGCTTATTTTTATGCTTTATTTTGGAACTAAAATTCATATGCATAAATAAATTTACGTACGATAAAAGTAGCAGTTTTATTGAAAATTGTAATTTAAAAGTAACAAAAACTTTGATAAAAGTATACTTTTGCTTGGTCTGTAATAAATTGTAAAAAACATAGTAAAATATGATAGATTAAATGAAATTTATTTTATAAAAATTATGTCCTTTACACATAGTTCTGCTCGCGTTATCCCTGTAAAAAGTAAACTATAGGTACTTTAAGTTTGGGTATAGAGTGTAAAAAGTTAAATCAAAACCTTTTTTGCAGCGTTTCGAAACATTTTCAATCTCATGAACTGATTTTACCCTACCTCAAAAAGTGGTAAAAGGTCTGTAAAATCTGTGAGAAAATGAAATCAAAGTTTGAGACCCTGTTACTATATTATATAGACTAGACTTGTTGATAATATATCGCCTTTAATATGAAAAGGTATTAAATAAATAAAATTGGGCAATTACTCAAATCTTTTTACGTATTGAAAGGAACGAAATCGATTTGAAATCGTAACACATAAAAGAAAAACCAATAACAATAATGTCAAACTTAACTCCGTTTTTATACTCATCACATGTCACGTTTTTGTGTGAACACGAGAACAAAAAACCATCGCCGAACAGAACACACACGCAACCTGTTCTAACCTCAGCAATTCAAACATTGCCGCGAATGTTCACTATGGTGTCACTCGAACACTGCCAAAAAAGTCCGTCTGACGGCTGAACGTGGATAAAATTCAATTCAGGTTCTATCTTTCTACATCCATCTACCTATACCGTATATGGGTTCCATTTAGAATGGAAAAGATTATATGTATGAATCGTGTTTAGGGTGAAAATCAGTTGAAACATTTTCTTTAAAAATATGTCACAAAATTGTTAGATTTTTTTTCTTGAAAAACACTAAATTTTTGTTGAATTCTTGAATAATACGAGGTTGACTCTAATTAAAAGAAATTAATTAGAGTGGTTGTGATCCTTGATGAATGTTGGATAAGTTTGGATAAAATCCGTGGCGCAGAATCAATGAAACAGCAATACGGAGATTAACATTGCATTTTCACTAACGTTTCGGTACGCTTTGCATTATCTTCAGAGTGAAGATGGCGCAAAGCGTATTTTTGTGTGGCACGCTCATTTTAGTAAGTAGTGAATAAGATGGCGTCTCTAATTGTAAGATACCAAACTAAAATCTGCATGGCCTAATCCCTGTCGAAATGCTATTCAATAAAATTACCATTACTATTATAAACTTGTCACTTTCTCATTCTAGCAAAAAAATACAAAAAATTAAAATAAGAATATATTAAAAATATAAGATGTAAGTAATAGTTATTAAAATACTTCACAGTATGATAGAAGCGACATAGATTTTATGCATAAAACAGTTGAATGTAACATTGGTTCATTGCTTTGCCGCTCCGTTAAGCAAACAGTACTGCATAAATGAGTCATAAACATATATAAAAATAAACTTTATCACATACTAGTCTAGAATTTTTTGAGTTTTATATTTGTTTAGAGTTTAATAAAAGTGAGTTTAATATGAATTTGTAAAATAAGTTACACCATCAATTTTAATCAAAACATTTGCAATTTAATCCTTCTGTTAATCAAAGTGTTGTAACGTTCATTAAAATGTTAAACATCGTTACTAATAATACTAGAATGAATATTGTATATTTTTGTTGTTTTATTATTTTCAAGTTTATATAATGAAGATATGCATATTATACGTCTGTTTTCATATAATTCAAGTGAACTGAGAAACAGTTTGACGTTTGTTTTTTAGTGTATTTGCCATATGGCAACATATACTATTGGCATCGGTCGGATGGCGGGACCTAGGGGTCGGACCAAAATTTCTCGACGTTTCATAACCTCCTAAACACTTTGGCACTATTTTTAAAAATGTTTATATATATATGTATGTATATATATATATATATATATATATATATATATATATATATAAACATTTTTAAAAATGGTGCCAAAGTGTTTAGGAGGTTATGAAACGTCGAGAAATTTTGGTCCGAGCCCTAGGTCCCGCCATCCGACCAACGCCAATAGTGTATGTTGCCATATGGCAAATACACTAAAAATAAGTCTTTGATTTATTTTTGTTACAAACTTTTTTTCGGAGGCATGAAAATATTTGGTTTGCAACTAGCAATCAGCTCAATTGTTCCAAAATTGTTACCTTGCATTACCGCTACGAAACTTTCTCATGGTGTAAGGCATGGGTCATTTGTGGTGGAAGTAACGGGATAGTTACATAATTTTAATGATGAAGACACTGATTATGCATACATATACTTAAATTTTTTTTAACCCGATCTGTACAGATATGGGTTAAAATTGAATTGTAAGTTTAATTAACTACCTACTGATTTAATAAAAAAAAAAACAACTTGTAATTACGCGTTTATAATAATAATTCGTACATCTAGATTCAGTGTGCAGGATTAGACTACTAATATAAAAAGTAGTAACAAACTCCCCATAATTTCGTTTAAGAAGGGTTTTTGGATATTTTGTATAGAGGAAAAAATAAATTTACAGAATATAAGCCAGTCACTGTTTGTACCAGCAATATTTGTGAACCACTGGAGCGATTGTGAGGAAAGATATACATATTATAAATTGGCAGTCAGACTTAAAAAAATATAGTACTTTGTATTCGTCAAAAACAAACATAAAGTGCTCGAATTTGTAACAGAAACTACCAGATATATTTTTTTGAAGTTTTCATCGGCAATACAATTCTTATTTAATGATATTAGCTTCATTTCTTTGCTTTGTATTTATCCATTTCTAGCTTTCTCGCAGACCAGTACACTTAAAAATGTTAAAATACTTTATTAAATAAAAATAAATTATAGATTTTCTGGAAGCGTCAACAGAATTTGTTTCGTAAGCCGGTCCTGTAAACACGAGATAAGTCTGTTAGATTAGGATGATCGTCAAGTGTTTGTATGTATCTCGTCTTTCTTTTTCCATCTAAAGCCAAGTTGATCGCCGCTACATATATATATATATATATATATATATATATATATATATATATATATATATATATATATATATATATATCTGCGCCGCTTTGCCGCCTCTATTTCCCACCACCAATTGCCAGTGGCTTGCATTGCATATTAGCATTCAGAAACTGAGTTGTCTTATTTGAAATCTTTATGACATTAGATGACTTCTTCACAAAAAACAAAATATGTCAAATGATGAACCTTCCTCATCACAAACATAACTTCTTACTCGAACTTCTTTTGATTTTCATAAATGTTTTATGACCGAAATTCGATATTAGCAATTAATAAATCTATAATTAATGTGATTAAAAAGTATTTAATAATAAACGTTACTAAATTTAAAAAAAACTAACAATTATTTTATTCTCGGTTCTGTTTCTACGTATTAAACTGACCTCGTTTAGCGCTGTTTCGTAAAGCACAGGAACTTATTGGAACGTATCTCCCGCATTAAGCGGGATCTTACTATATAATATAAATAAAACGTCTGAAAAATTGGTCAGTGGTCATTCGAAGTTAATTTAGGAGTATCAATTTTAATCCAACTTTGGACTTCAAATCGTGTCTTCTTCAGCATTAATGTTGTTAAATTAACTCCGAGTGACCAATTTTTCAGAATTTATTTAAACGGAGTAATTCGTTGTGAATAAATAATCTAATTAATAAAATAAAAGAATAGTTACTTCTTACCACAACAGATTTATTCAGTGGATGTACATTTTGAGAGCTAAGCTCCCATCTTCAGCAAAACACTAAACTGAGTTTAGTGTTTTGCTGAAGATAGGAGCTTAGCTCTCGAAATGTACACCCACTGAATAAATCTGTTGTGGTAAGAAGTAACTATTCTTTTATTTTATTGTTCCAACCACAGTGTTCTTAAGGCTGTCGGAACACTCTGAATTTAAGCCCAAAATAGAGCTTCGGCTGTCAACTGATTGTAGACTGATTCGTCAACATTCTGCAAAATTCTTTCTCTGTATAAGGAAGATAAAAGACAAATCTAAGTCTCTAATGGACTACTTTTGTAATTTATGTACGATTTACTAGAAAAAAGTTGGCATTAATTGTGCCAAAAAAACACACGTTTTCAATGTCACACTACAACCTTATTCGTACTTATTTCACAAACCTGTTCCATCACAAACCTAAAGTGACTCTTCCTTTTTCGGAAAAGTTTTTTAAATCTTGAAAATATTTCCAAAAATTAGAGTAATCAATTGACAGCGGCACCCTTGCAATAACATTTTTTAGCCTCGTAGTTAGCACCAGCCAAAAATTGAAACGTGCGGATCATTTGAGCGAGACAGAGCTAAAGAAGGTCACACCCACAATATGTCTTTTGCTTACCTCGCCTCTTACCGCTGGGTCTCAGCACAAACTGTGTGAAAGTGGTCCAACACAGTTAATGTTTATAATATAATTAGTAATGATTATGCAGGCACGTCACTGATTTTCCGAACCGGTTTCGGTCAATCGAGTTTTAAGCCATGTACATGCGTATATATATACTGAACAGGAGAAATGGGAACGCTTTCGTGCACGTGGGATCAACGAGCCAAACTGTTCTGACGGTCGTCGGAAAACTTTGTGAAAATGTACGCCAGTCTACCATATAATATATATAATACAATCTACGTTCTACCTTCCTACAATGCCTCCAAACTGTCACCGATTTACGTTTGTATTATCATATAGATCTTGAAAACTGGGTCATTACTTTATAATTTGTATGCTGCTAAGTTTAGAATGATCGCTTTATATAAAAAAAGAAACATACCTACGCTAATAACTTTTTCCACACACCCCTATATAAAATAGCTGCATAACTGTCGTGAAATGACACATTTAACACTAGTGCTATAAAGCTATGTAAAGGAAAATCGCAACCAAATTGGTTCACTCGTTTAAGAGCTACGATGCCACAGACCGACACACACACACATAGCGGTCAAACTTATAACACCCCTGTTTTTGCGTCGGGGGTTAAAAAGAAATGCAGTTATGCTATTGTTTCTATAGTAATTCATAGACATAACGTGTGCAATCGCATGCGAATACAACGCAACCTTTTATTAGAAGTGAACTTGCTCAAAAATGAACTGTCAATAGTTTTTAAAATTAAATGAAAATCAGCTATTTTACAGGAGGTGCGTGTAGAAATGTAGTATTAATTTCGAATGTAATAATATAATGAGTTGAGTGACTGTTAAATCTCAGAATAGTGTCACTGCTTGTACAATAAAACCTATTACGTATTTTAATTATATTTATCGGACATTACAATTTTTTAGAATTAATTTACGTTGAATAAATAGATGTTAAGTACAGACGCTCAACAACAGAGATTGAATTTACGTTGGAAAGGATTCGTTAAATTATAAGATAAATATTGTGTGGAAAATTTGTTTAAAATATACAGACGAGCCGTCACTGTTGCGAAATAACTTTTTTGGCTTTATTTTACAAACAACAGTTAGGTATATATAAGAACGGCCGTACTGTCAAAACTCCACTACATGACATGAAGTTTTATTTGCTATTTAGGAAAGTACTAGTATCTGTAACTGTTTTCCTTTGGACGGACCTTTCATCAAATCTCAAATATGATATGGCGCCTTTTTGTTAAGTGGAAACATCTAAATGTGACCTGTCCAAATTGTGAACGTTAGATTTTCAATTTATTTAACATAGCAGCCCAGTCCGGCTTCGCCCGGGTGTAAATGTAATATATAGGATATAAAAGATGAGAATCATTATCAATAAATTCTCAACGTGTATTGAATTTGCGCGAATTCAATCGCTTTTATTTGTGAATGTTCAAAAATCGAAGAAAAATCTTATTTCCTAAAAAGAAATTTAAAAAATTCTGTTGACCGGTACCAAACTTCAGAAGATCAAAAATGGTCTACCCGTTTGGAGTCCATAGATTATATATATATCGTCTTTTATCTATATAGATTATTAAAATGTAAAAAAGTGTTTATTGTGACACAGTAGTTTTTGAGTTTATTCATTACAAACATACAAAAATACAAATCTTTCCTCTTTATAATATTAGTGTAGATAGAGGGGAAATCTTGTAATCGTGCAAAATCTCAACTTTCTAATTTTGGTGAATTTAAACGTTTTCAAGCCCCCTGAACCAAAAAAGTTATTGAAAAAAGTGTGTCTCTGTTTATTTATCTGCGAGTGCACCTGAAGCTCTAACTATATAGTATCGATTTTGACCAAATTTTTCATATGTATTTAGGACGAAGTGAAACGCAATATCGGTTCTGGATCAAATATGGGAAATGTTTATTGTAATAATTTTTTTTATACCTGGTCGAAAGTACGTCCTCACGGTTTCGATTTTAAAGCAGAAAGCCTAACATTTATACTCTGCTTGAATTACGCGCACGCCATTTATATAACAGCGGGCCGAAAGAATGTAATAGCGGGATGAAAGTTTTCTCTTGCACATTGATACGCAGGAAAAATAAGAACTTTTTACTTATACTAGTCAATAATGATGTTTAATATTTTTCCTTTTTTATTAAAATAAGTTGCGACTGTCACTGCTCCGCCCAAAAGGAAAGCACCTTTTGTATTGTGCATTCAGTTCGGATATCGGATTTTAAGAAGACTTTCGACGAATCTAGTGTTTCAATGAGTTTCTTCTTCTCAAACGCATTTTTTTTAGTCGTATTTATAACTGCCATTTTATTTTTGATAAATTGTTTGATGTATCTTTAAAAATAGAACAGAATATATTAAGTGTTTTGACAGCTTGAAAAATTATCTGTGTTATGCTGTATGTTTGAGGAGCTATTGTAAGAAAATCGTAAACAGAATAAAGTGGGTCACTTCGGTACCAGTTGCAATAATAAATATCGATTTTAACTAATTTGCGATTTTATTTATTTTTTAAAGCCGCCAACAGCTAAGCATATTTGAACCTAGTACACATTTATATTTTAAAATACAATTTATACTTTTACTAACTCTCCGACCTGAAAGCTCGTAATGCCATGGAAACGCCATATAAATAACGACATCGCAACACTCACGGATATTCTCGAAGCTAATTAGCAATTTTTGTTAAAAAACATCTGGCGAAAAAATATCTTGTAGAGTGGACTCGTCGAAATATTGTCGCGGATATGATGCAATCGTCTGCTGTCAATATTTATTGAATTTATATGTGCCATTGTTATCCTATTCGAATCTGATTATTATTTTTAATGAATCAGAAAAATCATGAAAATGTTAAGACATATTTCATGATCACGGAAAAATATGGAAATATATGTTTTCTAATACATACGAACACGGCGCTAAGCCATGCGATGAAATACCGTCCTATGTTGTAGCAGTCTTCGAAAAACCGTGTACTTTTGCGTCTAGATATTGGAAATCAGCCGGATTGTTTTACTTGGCTACTTTGTTATTGAAGTGAAACTTCTTTAGCGACATTTCTGTTTGAAACTTTCTGTGACATTAGACGGGAAATGATTCAACAGCGGGGAAATCAATATAAGATTAATATTATGCTCAAGATAGGAAGGGACACTTGCGTACATATGCACATTTACACGTGTATAACCTTTGTAGAAAGATGCTAAGGTAGATTTTTTTAATAGTTTTGCTTGGGTTTTATAATATTGTATAGCTGTCAAAGTACTATATAATAGAAAAAGTGTGTATTAACAAATTATTTATCTATAGTTTTATATTGTATATTGGGTAGATACATATCAGCGTTGCCAGACGTCCCGATTTTTTAATCCCGCGCGGGACAGGCTCAGTCCCGCTTTTCGGGTGCGTAAATAATTATTCTCTTATTGTAAGATGCAATTTGTAACACTCACTCCTCAAACTATTGTTTGAAACGCCATATTTTTCTAATGAATAAAACTTTTTTGATTTTGACTTCTGTTTTTCTTATTTTTTTTATTTAGAAGACGAATAAGACTCAACTATTTAACGATAGGGTAAATCTGATTTAAAATATCATATTTTTTCTAAAATACATTTTCTATGGCTATTTTTGCTATCTATTGTCACGTAAACGTAATTTGAACTCAAATAAAAAGATAAATATTTAAAAACTTCTGATTATATACGCTTATTTACTATGTCCCGCTTTCGACGAAAGAATCCCGCTTTTTTCACTCAAAAAGTTCCAAAATCCCGACTTGGCAAAAAAAAAATCTGGCAACACTGATACATACACACATTTATTGTTAATATATGCATGTATTTATAAATACATAGTAAATCCTTTCGAATGAAGTTTCACTTTCCACGTGAGCTTATGTATAATTTAGTGACAATAAAAGCAACGAGTAAAATTAATTTATTTTGAAACTTTAACTCTTGCTTGACGTAAAGAGTTTAAGTTATCTACAGACTAGAACGATGCCGGAAAATATTGAAAGAAGCAGCACATGACATCGGAAAAAGAATAAAAAAAGTGACAACTTAGTAAAGAAAACACGTCTATGTCTGGACATGCTAAAGAAAGGAAGGGGTTATTTGAAATTACTCCATTTACTTGTGAAATTGCAACGAGTTGTAAAACTCTAGGAAATTCCATCGGAGATTGATAAAATAAAAGAAGCACAATGATAATTAAATGTTGCAAAAAGTTTCTTAGTATAGAGCGGTTTAAAATTGCTTTTGAACACTACGCCGAAGCTGTCAGATGGATATATTTTATTGCCGCAATATCAGATTCCGACATATGTGATTTTATTTTATTGCAGACACATAATATATACTTTTATAATATATCCTTTAAAATCTCTGCTTTCTAGTTAGACCAAGTATTTCCAAAGGCGTTTCGAAAATTGTTTTACATTTTATTGCAAAACTAATGTTAACAATATATTTGTTAATAAGCAATATTATGGTACTTGAATGGAGTTCTTCATCGCATTTTTCGCATGCAGAATGAAAAAAACGCTTCAAAAACAAAACTCTAAAATCTAATCATCCATACTTTCTGGAGATGTGACGCCACGACTCAGTCAGGAGCGAAAGCATTGGTTGGTGGATCTTACATAAATTTTTCAGAAAGTCTTTTTGAGCTTATTAGAAATCAGAATAAATTCATTTAGTGGCCACTTTGCTTAGAATTTACTGCTCTATTAATATAACAGAAAAATTGTATGGATGTATGTAATTTGCTTCGTGAATTATTTCATGTCAAAAAATGTGTCGGTTTCTAAAATACGTTCTTGGACAGAAATATTTCTTGATATACTATTTACGCTGTGGCGTAGCTCGATATAATAATTTAAAAAACCCGGGTCGCAGTGCCAAAACCCTGCCGAAAATATAGTGTATTTGCTAATACAGGCAGTGTACCGAACTTAACTTGGTTTTTAAGCAAAATAAAAAAATTAACCCCTTAATACACCCCTTAAAATATTTTTTTTCTTAATTGCAATATTATTAACAATCTAACGTGTGTACCGAATTAAATACACCGTTCAGTAAATAGGTCACAATCTACAAATTAGTGTTTTCATAAAATTTGTAAATCCGGTCCTGTCCGGCCGATTTTAATAAAATTTTAGGGAAACTTTTTAATTACTACCAGAGGGTTAAATTTCAATCTTGAAACGATTCTGAGAATTTTTTCGGTATTTTTGGGCCCAAAAACATTTTCAACCCCTAAAAACGACCCTGAAAATGGCCCGATTAGCCCCATTTTAAATAGGGTTCTTGCGGTGATGGATTTCAACACGTGGGCCAAATTTAGTTGAAATCAACAAACTCTTTGGAAAGTTATTGCCCGTACGTATATATATATATATATATATATATATATATATACATATATATATATATATACATATATATATATATATACATATATATATACCTAAACATTTTTAAAAATGGTGCCAAAGTGTTTAGGAGGTTATGAAACATCGAGAAATTTTGGTCCGACCCCTATGTCCCGCCATCCGACCGACGCCAATAGTGTATGTTGCCATATGGCAAATACACTAATAAGAATAATATGATAGTGTCAGGTATTGTTAAAAACGTCCAGTAGAATACAATGTCAAAACATTCGACTGTCAGTTGTATAAGAAACATCAACAGAAACAGATGATAAATATCGATGTTTATTTGTTTCATTTAACAGAAGGAATGATGCATACGTATATTATACCTTACATAGTTATAAAATGAACTAAAATATAAGATTATGCTTTGGCTGGATATATTTTGCTGGCAGAAGATCAGAAGAAGTTTTCTTAAGCTAATGGCTTGGCAGATATTATAATGGCTGTTTTGAGAGTTGTTCGGCATAAATAGGAAATGAGGTGAAACACTGTTTAATGTAATACATTTGTGTTGTTGAGAGAAGAAAACTTCCAGAGTTTTACAATAATTTATTACATAAGTTTTGTGTGTCATTTTAATCAGCAGTCAGGGAAGTCATTAAGTCTGCGTGTGTCAGTCTATATACAGGGTGCAACAGTAACTTTGATTAATTACTGTTACACCCGGTATGTAGCCTGACACATTTAATAAGTTCCTTGTAATTGGTGATGCTGTCTCTAGTCCTAGAGCTGATGACACACGTTTCATGAAGTGTTTGATTCATGTTGAAATTTTATACAATAGTATATATATATATAGGTAAATGAGTGTTTGCTTCTCCTACCTGGATACGCCTGGTACTACGCATACAGTAAAGGCTTAACAAAAATATATACCAAAAAAAGTATTTGATTCAGAAGCCAATAAGTACTATTCGAAAGTTAAGTTGATTTTAGATAAATAAATAAATGAGACATTAAACCAAAATACCCCAAAGTTGAATTTTCAAAAATGAAAAAATAAGTGATTGATTCACGCTGAAATTTTTATAGCAACTTCTTTAGATATATTTCAAAATATTTGCAAAAAGCCAGACACTTTTTCACGGGCTTAAGACTATTTTTGGGAACTTATTTATGGGTACTTATGCACGATTTAAAACACTTTCCCAAAAATAGTCTTAAATCCCGGAAAAAGCGTCTGGCTTTTTGCAAATATTTTGAAATATATCTAGTGAGGTTGCTATAAAAAATTTCAGCGTGAATCAATCATTCATTTTTCATTTTTGAAAATTCAACTTTGGAGTATTTTGGTGTAATGTTAACCCCCCCAAAAGTGTCTGCCTTGTTTATTTATTTATCTAAAAATCAACTTAACTTTCGAATAGTACTTGTTGACTTTCGAATCAAATACTTTTTTTGGCACATATTTTTTTAAACCTTTCCTGTATGCGTAGTACCAGGCGTACCCAGGTAGGAGAAGCAAACACTTATTTACCTATATATCTTACCAAAATTTCGACCTCAATCAAACACTTCATGAAATGGGTGTCATGAGCTCTCCGACAATAATAATTCCCTTGATATTAGTGATCTCTCGTGAATCGATGAAAAATGTTATTTTCGTCTTTGTACTTTCGTCGAGAGTGTTTCTCGTCTCGATAGCGATAGTCTAGTGTCGAAATTCTAGACGAGCAAAATTGTTAATGTCATGTCGAGATTTCTGATCTTAATTCCGAGACGAGATAAATTTCGGCGACCATAATATTTGTGAATACAAAATTCTGTAATGATGTAATTCTGATGATTTTATTACCCTATTTATAGGTGACGTATGAACAAATTCGTTATAGCGTTATAACAGAAGAAATTGTTGTCTTTTTGAGCGATAAATATAAAAATTGGATAACATTCAAAAGCGAAATGGAAAAGTGATCTGCATTCAAAGTCTGTTATGTAAGCTCCAATAAATTCTTTTTGTACAAATACAAACGTTTTTTTTCATTATTGTTTTTATACATTAGTGCTAATAGCCCCGATGTCGAAGCACATTTATTTTGTTTTTGTTTTCCTTTCATAATAAAAAAATCCATTTAATACATTATATTGAATGTGTCAAAAGTCTTCCCGTGGTTTATTTTGAACGACCTTGGATAGAATAGCTAAAAGGAGAAATCCCTAATAGAAACTGAAAAAGTATAAACTAATAGCATTTAAGAAGTTCCGTCCGATGTCGCTAGTAGAGATGGAAAAAACGGATCTTTTTAGTGATCTGCATCTGGATCCCGTATGTGAGCCGGCCCACTAAACCCGTTCAAAAAGTGCCGAGTTCGGAATATGTTACTGCAGTCTGCCACTGAGTTACCTAGTTCAGTCAATCATATCACGACCTACATAGAATCAAGAATGCATAGCCAAACATGTGATGCATGAGTCATTTGAGCTGACAGATGCATCAAAGCAACAACTGATGCGTAAGTGTAAAATGTGATTCTGTGTGTTAAGTGTTTCACTGAGTTATGCGGATCCGTTGATCCGTCGGCTCAAAAAAAAGTGAGTCGGCTCTCACGGATTTTCTGTCGGAGACGGCTCTTTGAACCGGTTCAGATCTGAGTTACCCAACTCTAGTCGCTAGTATAACTTACTTTGTTGTTTAATGAATTAACTATTTTGACGTTATCAGAAACAACTTACGCAACATATTCATTGCATGCTGCCTACGCAACTTTCGTAACAGCAAATTTTACCGTCAGTTCGCCAAAAGAAGTATAACTTCAATAATATATAATTTTGATAGCATGCGTGGAAAGTTTTTCGAAATTTTCTTTACAATTTTTTAAAAATTATTATCGGTTGACTACACCGTTTAATTTTCAAGTTAATTAATAATAATAACAATAATAATGCGTTTAAAGTCTGTTTGTCGACTTTTATGTCATACCAGACGCCATTCGCACCATTACTATTTTCCATTTTACCACTAACCGTTATTTTCTACATTTCTAAAACTTCAACTTAACTCATAGCAATGGGCGAATGAAGGAATTATAGGAAATTAGGATAGGATAGATAATTTTTGAACTAGGAGTTTGATGTAAACGGCCATGGTCTCAAATAAGGAACCATCTCGATATTTATCTGGAATTAATTGAGGGAAACCATGGAAAACCTCAATCAAGATGGCCGGTACAGGAATTATCGTTTCTAGGCGAGAGGCGCGGCGGTAGGAAAAAGTTCCAGCCACATCTGCCCCCGCCGGGATTCGAACCCGTACCTCCCGAATGCGAGTCTAGTGCTGTCACCACTACCCTACCCAGCTCGGTATTTTCAAGTTAATTACTGTTACACCCTGTATAGATGAATATCTAATAGCAATGGGCGAATGAAGGAATTATAGGAAATTAGGATAGGATAGATAATTTTTAAACTGGGAGTTTGCTAGGAAATCGGCCATTGCCTTGGATACGGAACCATCTCGATATTTATCTGGAATTAAACCATGGAAAACCACAATCAAGATGGGCGGTACAGGAATTATCGTTTCTCGGCGAGAGATGGTAGGAAAAAGTCCCAGCCACATCTGCCCCCGCCGGGATTCGAACCCGTACCTCCCGAATGCGAGTCTAGTGCTGTCACCACTACCCTACCCAGCTCGGTATTTTCAAGTTAATTTCTGTTACACCCTGTATAGATGAATACTTTCCGTGCTGTGTATTTTACAAGAAGTGATATCATTAGCTTTATAGCGTGCTATTCAAGTAATTTTTATTAGCTTATTCATTTGGTTATGGTTACAAATTCTTCGGCTAAAGCTCGATAATGTATAAAGCGAAGTTTGTCTCTGATGGGATTAGATAGAAATTCAATTCCGATTTTCTTTTTATTGTAAGCTGCAGTTCGAACGCTTATTCTTTATTTCAAGAGAAAGATTTGTTTCCTAAAATTGACAATAGTATAACGTATAGTTTCTTCTATGCATGAAGATTTATGCCCTGTAGTTATTTATGTGGATTAAGTATGCCGGTGACATAACATTGTTATTTGTTTAATAAAATTAACGGAACTTTTCCTGTAGGCTTATTTGCAAATCTTTTTCTTCCAAAAACACGCGGCTGTCTTTTGTTTTATTGTTACGTTGATTATTCCGAATAATAAAAATATAATTTGTTTTGTTATAAAAGAGTTCAGGGTAAATTAAAGAGATGGGTTTTTGTTAACACAAACGTTACTGCTTTTACGTTTAAATATTTGGACATAATATATTGGATTGAAAACAGTTGCTTGCTATGGCTTAACTTTTTCGGTCTGAACTTTGACTTGAATTATTGCTTAATAAAATCAACAGAAGAAAAATCTCGTATATTGATTTTATTCCTGCAAAGTTCAGACCGAAAAAGTTAAGCCATAGCAAGCAACTGTTTAATTACAGTTAACACAAGTGAATCTACAAGGTCAACATTCAAGTAATCGATAGTTCTTTTACTACAGAAAAAATGTAAAAACAGTTGTTTTTTTTAATTTCCATAAAACTGAGTCAATGACATTTTACCGTAGCAGTCTTTGACTTGAATTATTGTTTAATAAAATCAACAGAAGAAAAATCTCGTATGTTGATTTTATTCCTGCAAAGACTGCTACGGTAAAATGTCATTGACTCAGTTTTATGGAAATTAAAAAAAAAACAACTGTTTTTACATTTTTTCTGTAGTAAAAGAACTATCGATTAGTTGAACGTTGACCTTGTAGATTCACTTGTGTTAACTGTAATTTTATCGAAAACCCTATCTTAACTCTAAGTAGCCGAGCTTTCACCGATAGTGCTTTATCAGAATCGGTCCAACATTTTCGAGTGATGCTGATAGA
The DNA here is from genome assembly GCA_034508555.1 of Venustoraphidia nigricollis. Classification (NCBI taxonomy): domain Eukaryota; kingdom Metazoa; phylum Arthropoda; class Insecta; order Raphidioptera; family Raphidiidae; genus Venustoraphidia; species Venustoraphidia nigricollis. Next base: position 3,006,246 of record JAVRKA010000058.1, on the reverse strand, counting down.
TACCATTTCTGAAATACGTTCTTTGGAGTTTGCATAAAAAACTCGAAAATTCCATAGGAAAACGAATTTAGAGACAGACGTCCCAATATGTAGAGTTTTTTGCATGTATGTATCTGAAAAAAATATTTGACGAAATTTTATTGAAATTTTTTTTATGATTCCAGAAGTATTATATTCTATGTTTTAGTTCACTATTTTATCGTAAAGTGAATTAATATACTTCTATACAAATACCTATATAGAATCATAACGTGTTGTCAGGGCAGACCGGTATTCCCTCTTCTCCCGCCTCTGTTTTATGTTTAAGTCGTGTGAAAGTCAGTTTCGAGCTATTCAGTTTCTGACTTCACACGACAGTGTGCAAATGCTCCTAGCCAAAGAATTTTTTTGATTACTAAACCGTGATAAGATATGTGGCTTGATTTTTGAATATATCTCGTTATGCTTTCATAACGGGTAGCTGTTATTCCCGGGCAACGCCTGGTAAATATGACTATATTCTATTAAAAAAGTCTACGACAGCCTAATCTATCTATTTTTATTAGACAATCTGTTAATCCGGACCGGGCTGTTAGTTATTTTATAAATAAGTGTAATTACCGTGTGACGAATTATAACGAGTCAGTTAAAACAATACTTTTCATAGAAACCAGAGAAACGTTATACAGGCTTAGTAGTTTTTTCTTGTGCTCATTCCATCGCGTCAGTGTTTTAGGTCAATAATTTGGAAAGTAGTATAAATCTTTATTGAATAACGGCTTTAAATTTTTTACTCAAGTTTGTTTAAGATATATTTACTAAGGCTAGAGCTACGTACTTCTTGCAATAAAATATAGTAATATAGCTTCACGAGTACTAAGTTGGTATCTATAGCGTCTTATTGCATAGGGGAATTTCTTTTTAACTAACTCGCTTGCATCCCTCCAGTGTGTATGTGTGTTCCTGAGTATTAGTCGGTATACACAAAGGTCGTGACACCTCTTTTTCTCTTCGTTAGATTTATGTGATCTTTTGTAATGTGTTGTCTCTCTCTTTCTACTTTAACTTTATTATACGTTCACAGATGTTAGATGCTAGTTGGGCGACGAATATGCTAGCTTTCAAATGTGCATTCGGTATGAAAATAAGTTTTTCGAATTTATAACGAATACGAAAAGCGGTGAAATATGTAATGTAAAATTATTGTTAATCTATTTTATGCATCTTGCTATTTTATTACATCTTAAGACGGATGACAATCTTGGGTACGAATTTTAGTAGATTTGACTCTACTACTGCATTAGTCAGTGCAGATAAATAAATTTTAAATTTTAAAGTTAAAATGAAATTACTGATTTGTTACAAGAATGAACAAAGGATTCTCGCTGCGATCATATTTTTTTTCCAATAGAGGTGTCATTTGTATAGACCCAGAGTCCGTTTGACATCCATGTTAAATAAATAAAATTCCAGACATAAGACCGCGGCCCGCCGCTTATATACCCATGTACCCCATTTTGGGAAACGTTGCCGTATTGAATTAAATGCAGAAAGCCGACTTCTGGTCCACAATCACTGAATCGGATCAAATCGGCTCGGCACGATTGGCTGTTTTGGGATACATGAAGTTAAATGAGTTCCCTCAAACCAATCGGCTCGGATCGAGTGGGCAACATCCAGTGTGCGTTTACCGACCGACCAGATCCAATTCAACTTTCTGTATCCCAAAACAGCCAATCGTGCCAAGCCAATTTGATTCGAATGATTGATTTCTGCAGTCATTACACAGTTTTATTACTTTATCGGTGCCTGTGATAGATCAGCGTTTTTTTGAAACTTTTTTCATCACAGAACACTTCACAGAATTTAATTTATTAAAGAAAGACTTTATTTTCATAGGGTAAGTTAATAGGTAAAAAATTAAGCAAATGTTTAAACGCATTCGTGAGGATTATGTTGACAATTTATTTTTTTACGAAACACTTATTTGCTTCCCACGGAACATAGCTTGCAAAACACTGCGTTATAGTTTTAAGATCTAATGTTAGTTTATCTAATATTTGAAAATTAAATTGTACCTTCACCATCGCAGAAAATCCTGCAAAATATCGAGTATTTGCAGAGTTATTTTAGTTTAGAGTTGGGTAACTCAGATCTGAACCGGTTCAAAGAGCCGACTCCGACAGAAGATTCGTGAGAGCCGACTCACTTTTTTTTGAGCCGACGGATCAACGGATCCGCATAACTCAGTGAAACACTTAACACACAGAAGCACATTTTACACTTACGTATCAGTTCCTGCTTTGATGCTCAAATGACTCATGCATCACATGTTTGGCTATGCATTCTTGATTCTATACAGGTCGTGATATGATTAACTGAACTAGGTAACTCAGTGGCAGACTGCAGTAACATATTCAGAACTCGGCTCTTTTTGAACCGGTTCAGTGAGCCGGCTCACATACGGGATCCAGATGCCAAGATGCAGATCACTAGAAAGACCCGTTTTTCCTATCTCTATTTTAGTCATGAGTTATCCTTGTGTTCGTGGTATGTGTTGAAAAGTACACCCGTTCTCTTACAGTAGTACTAGCGTGTAATAGTGGTAATAGTATAGTACAAAGAGTATATTAGAGTCTGTATAGTACATACATATTAAATTACACCGAGCTGAAATAATAATCCATGGCCCAGCGTGTGTTTATTCGTTTACACAAACCATTCACAAGCTCTTACGGTTGTAATAGCTGATGGAGAGGCACATAGATACGTTACGTTGGTGCAGTATACATAGTTGTAGGTACATTGTGTTCTACACTATACTACACTACACTACATTACAGTGTTGTAAATAGCTCCAAAACAGCGCGCTAGTGAGTATATCACGCCTGAGACGCGTGGAAGTAAGGGGAACACCCGCGGTACCACGTCGCGGTAGACTGTACTCAACGAAACTATCATCAGAATTCACTTAGTACCATAGACCATGCACTCATGGACTGCTGAGACCGTGCCTCGTCTAATAGAAATGCCCGTAATAACATATAGGTAGGGTATAACATATAGCTGGGTAGAATAGTGGTGACAGCACTAGACCGGGAGGTACCGGGTTCGAATCCCGACGGGGGCAGACTGGGACTTTTTCCTACTGCCTCTCGCCGAGAAACGGTAATTCCTGTACCGGCCATCTTGATTGAGGTTTTCCATGGTTTCCGTCAATTAATTCCAGATAAATTATCGAGATTGTTCCTTATTTGAGGCCATGGCCGATTACCTATCAAACTCCTAGTTCAAAAATTACCTACCTTATCCTAATTTCCTATATAATTCCTTCATTCGCCCATTGCTAATACATAAGTTGAAGTTTTAAAAATGTAGAAAAATAACGGGAAGTGTGGTAGATGGAAAATAGTAATGGTGCGAATGGCGTCTGTTATGACATAAAGTCGAGAAACGGACGTTAAACGCATTACTATTATTATTAATATAATGTTATAGCTCTTACATAAACACTGCATTTACGTTCTAGAAACTGCTATTATTTTCAATGAAACTTCATTTTGTACGGGTGTTATATCAAGCACTGAATCGAAGTGCAGTTGATTCGTTTCAACGTACTGAGTGTAGAGACACCATCGGTAGTCTATGATAGGGCACAATACAGACAGAAGGTGGCGTGGCGCCCGACTCATGTTGTTTGGGGTCGGTGTGATGCAATTCGGCGGACCGGTGAACCGTGCCACAACTTAATTAACCGGCTTGCTTCAGAGCTATCTCTCGGTATACCAACTGTACTAGATAAATCCACTGGCAAACCAACGGAAACATTTGAGCTTAGATCGGCTCTTCAAGACGCTGCAAGGGTTGAATCATTTAAAATATATGTATACCTAGATACGTTTGGAACAATAAAAGATAACGAGTTTCTTTCGAGTTGGTTGTCGACTCGAAACACAGTCTTAACTGCACAGACGATATTGAGAATATATCGTTTTGGCCCCTGGTACAAAGTGTGGCTAATTTGATAACATAGTAAAATGAAGATTAGGGCACGTTTCTTTAATTAATTGTGATGTGTCGATAGACAATATTGCAAATCACAAAGAAAAACAAGGTTCATTAAATTAGTCTCTCGCATTAACCAACTTTCCATATTTGAAGCATATATACATTATTTTTACTGAACAACCATTACTTCTACTAATAAACTATTATTTCAACTGATAAATCATTATTTTTACTGACCATACATTATTTCTACTGAACCATTACTTCTACGACTCATGCGCACTATTAACTGCTTCTTGCAACTCGATGAAGAGTGTGAACCTCTCGTCTGAGGTAATGGAGATGGCCATTGCCAAATTTTACCACTAGAGGCGCCAGCTATACTATGACCTAGGTCATAGAAGCGTGTGCAAAATAAGTTTAATTCAAATAATAAATCATTGACAGTATCGAAGTGCTGTGTTTACTACTGTTCTATTTATAGATGTTTTGTATGTATTTTCAAAAGATCTAGAACTGAAAAATAAGTGGTTATATTCTATCAGAAGGGAAAAAACTTGCACTAGTTGTACTGTAAATACTGGGGCAATAGTTTGTGAAGCCTCTTTACTAAAGAAGATGTTGCCTTGGAAAAAGAGATTTTGAATAGAAAAATTACATTTGTTTTAATAATGGTTATAATATTAAAATATCACACATTTACTTTGAATTATTTCTTATTTAAATCACGCTTTTCCTACTGCCTCTCACCGAGAAAAGCTAATTCCTGTACCGGCCATCTTGATTGAGGTTTTCCATGGTTTCCCTCAATTAATTCCAGATAAATATCGAGATGGTTCCTTATTTGAGCCCATGGCCGATTACCTATCAAACTCCTAGTTTTAAAAATGTAGAAAAATAACGGGAAGTGTGGTAGATGGAAAATAGTAATGGTGCGAATGGCGTCTGTTATGACATACGGTCGAGAAACGTACGTTAAACGCATTATTATTTATTATTATTATTATTATTTATTTAAATCACGCAATTTAGGAAGGAACACGTAGATTTGGTTTTTACTGTATAGTCCTTAGTGAAAATCAATCAAGCAGCTGGAAAACATTTAACAGTGTTGGATCACTTTCACACAGTTTGTGCTGAGACCCAGCGGTAAGAGGCGAGGTAGGCAAAAGACATATTGTGGGTGTGACCTTCTTTAGCTCTGTCTCGCTCAAATCATCCGCACGTTTCAATTTTGGGCTGGTGCCGACGACGAGGCTAAAATGCTATTGCAAGGGTGCCGCTGTCAATTGATTACTCTAATTTTTGGAAATATTTTGAAGATTTAAAAAACTTTTCCGAAAAAGGAAGAGTCACTTTAGGTTTGTGATGGAACAGTTTTGTGAAATAAGTACGTATAAGGTCGTAGTGTGACATTGAAAACGTGTGTTTTTTGGCACAATTAATACCAACTTTTTTCTTGTAAATCGTACATAAATTACAAAAGCAGTCCATTAGATTTGTCCTTTATCTTCCTTATAGAGAAAGAATTTTTGCAGAATGTTGATGAATAAGTCTACAATCAGTTGACAGCCGAAGCTCTATTTTTGGCTTAAATTCAGAGCGTTCCGACAGCCTTAAGATTTAAGTTTTTTATTTACAAAATAATAAATTTTAATTTTCAAACTATTGTATTTTCTCAAGATTTTCTTATTATGATATATTGATGATTCGGTTGTGTGTGCCTGCAGCCTAAATTGTACAAGTCTTCTACGGATCATAGAAGCTATGGCTATACTTGTTCGGTGTTAGCTGGGTTATAAAGGCTATCATCCAGATACGTATACCTATGCGCCATTCGCCCTAGCCACGTACTTATCCGCTATCATAGAAAAAATAAAAATATAACAGCTTAAAATAATAGGATACTTGCATGAGAATGTTTGTAATATTATGTAGAACGAAAATAAACATTAATTTGAACAACACTCCAAAATCTTACTGTATTTTTTCGTGGTGTCTGGTACAATACTGAGACAAGTTATTACAAGCTTCGGCTTGTGCGGGATTACTTAAATTAATTAGTAATCCAACAATGATGATTTTGCGAATGTTGGCGTCGAATAAACGTGTAAATGTTGAGAATGAACAAATGAACAAATTTTATTAACTCAATATCTTAAACTACATTCTTTCTCACTAACGCTTATGAACTATACGCTTAAAATTTATTGTGACGAATTTGCAGCTGAAAGACAAACTTACGCATCTGTTTTATAT